>OZ024741.1:322634884-322732384 GCA_964016885.1 Eledone cirrhosa | reverse complement strand
CCATTTCTACAGGTGAGTAAACTGGACGAACGTGAAATAAAGTGTCTTGCTCAAGGACACAAAGCATCACCCGGTCCAGGAATCGAACTCAACGCTTTAACTTCTAAGCCATGCGCCTCTTTCCTCTTCCCTTCTCTATCACGAGAATAGCTTGTCTGCTTTCTTTTGTCCTCTCTTTCCATCCTGCTCTCAATTTCACCGCCTCCGTCTCGGATTCTCCTGTCGCTTTTCTAGAATATCTCTCTATCTATTAATCACTCTCATCACACCCTCTCTACTCCCAATCTTACCTCGACTTCACCTCCTCCCATCCAACCCACACCAAACACTCCATAGCCTATTCTCAATTCCTCCATCTTCGTCGGCTCTGTAGCCAGGATGACGATTTCGAAACCCAACCCCTTCGCATGGCTTCCTGTTTCATCCAGCGTAGATATCCTCTCACCCTGATCCAAGCTGCTCTCACCCGCGCCCGTGAAACAGACCACACCACAGCCCTCTCACCTCACCCCCGCCCTACCAACACCCATGTTCCTTTCCCTCTCACCTACCACCCCATCACCCTACCACTCCGGCGACATATCCTCCGTTCCTTCCGTATCCTTTCTTCTGACCCGATCACTTCTCGCTATTTTCTAAACCTACCCATTACTGCTTTTAAGCGCGCCCGCAACCTCCGCGTCCTCCTGGTTTGCAGTTCCTTCTCGTCCTCTTCCACGACTCCACCCGGCTCTCATCCTTGTTCCCGTTCTCGCTGCAACACTTGTCCCTTCATTTCCACCCTCACCACTCTTACAGGCCCTAACGGGTCTTTCCGTATCCGTCACTCGTTCACCCACGTTTTCTATGCTCTCCGGTGTTCTCTTTGCGGGTCTTTATGTATCGGACAAACGGGACACCGTATGGCGGACCGTTTGGCCGAGCATTTGAGGGACATACAACTCTGTTTGGTTACTCCTGTCGCCCGTCATTTCTGTTCTCCTGGTCATTCTTCCCTACATGTTTCAGTCCTGGGTGTCCTTTTACATCATGGATCGCAGGCCTCGCGCACCAGGACTGAACAAAGTCTGATTCACCGCCTTGGGTCCTATTCCCCTCTTGGACTCCACTCACCTCCCCAGTTTCTCTAATACCCCGTCCATTATCACACCCCTAGATTCCTATCGCTTTCTCTTGATCATTAACATCCCTTACAACTAATACAGGCCTACTATATATGCTCACTCCACTTTTCCCTTCACTGCTCTGTATACACACATACACACCCTTATATTAACATACCTTTGCTCATAGCTTCGTACTTACATGCACACACACTCTTTTACTCACATATACACACACATTTCTTCTTAGCTTCGTACGGACGTACAATAACATACACACACACACACACACACACACACACACACACACACACACACACACACACACACACACACACACACACACACACACACGTGCACACACACACACACACACACACACACACACACACGCACACACACACACATATGCTTACGCACGTGCACATTTTTTTTCCATTTCAGGTAGACGCCTGCCATCATCCACTTTTCTAAAAAATAAATCATTCACAAAACGCCAGCACCAACAGTTTTGCAAGAGATGTCAACATGAATGAACCTGTTATTTTTATCTAAAGACATTTTTTCCAATTCCAACCCGCTCGTCCCCTCAATCTATCTTATTTCTAATTCTTTCTTTTGATGAAGGACTAGCGTCCGAAACGTTAAGACCCTCTTCCTGCTATATCAAGCGTTAACCTAATATATACCTTCCATATACTGTACCGATTGTGTTCTTATTTCTGTTTACCTTTTACATACATATATATTCACGCAAATTGAATATTTAATAGTATTTTTTCAAGAGGAGTTGAAGGCGAACAGACAATATATATATATATATATATATATATATATATATATATATATATATATATATATATATATATATATATATATATACAATATATTAACAAATGGAAACTATATTTATAAAACCATATTTATTTCATTATACATATTTCAAGGGCCACCAAGGCAAATTATGGTGCGCTTTCATCAGATAAAATATAATATAGGTTAGTTTTATAAATAAATATTGACATACCCTGAAAAAATGCAACCATTCTGGCACCATAATTTGCCTTGATGGCCCTTGAAATATGTATAATGAAATAAATATGATTTTATAAATATAGTTTCCATTTGTTAATATATTGTATATTTACTCCAATAATTTGTTGAGTGCTTTATATCAGTTATAAAAATATTTTGCTTGTTGTATCCCAATAAATTAAATATAACCTACACACACACACACACATATATATATATATATATATATATATATATATATATATATATATATATATATATATATATATATATAGTCCGTTCGCCTTCAACTCCTCTTGAAAAAATACTATTAAATATTCACTTTGCGTGAATAATGCGCTTTAACTCGTGCGGTTGTTAATATTTTTATTTATGGGAAAATTACATTTGAATTAGCGAATTTATTTTACGCGACGCGTTCACGAACGCATCATATATATATATACTAGTAGTTTAGCCTGGCGTTGCTCGGGTTTGTTCATTTGCTATGAAAAGTTACATACAGGTAAACGTGGCTTGAAAGCGAATAAGCTTATCAATTAAGTGCATAAAGCAGTTGAACAGGTTATTAAAAGTTACGAACCAATTACCATTTTGGACAATCAATGATGGGTTAATAATCTTCCAATAGCGAATTTAGCAGACCAAAGTTGCAAGATGGTGGCCCTGATGCCGTTGGGTGTCAGATCTGTCCGCCATGGGTGACCCTACCAGGAAATAGTTTTCCAGACGGCATAGCTCCAACACCTCCAACACCTGCACGAACATCTATAGCACCTCTTTGTAGACGATATTGTCTGTCATCCCTTGAGGAGTGTAAGCAAAAAGTCCATTCCTGCTCCCTACGCGGCAACAGGCAACATAAAGTTGGCCATGGGAGAAGCATGGCTCCCCAAATAGATGCCCGCTACCGACAATGTTTGCACTTGTGACTTGTTAACGGACATGGCAAAACATGGTCTCACCGGGAATTGGGATCGCCGGAAATCGAACGGGATAGCTGACGCCGAGGGGAAAAGGTTCATCCTTGGCAGTGTATTTGGCAGAATTGCCAGAAGTACAACACTATGGGTGTTGTCATATTATCGTAAACAATAAATAATTTAAACATTCCGATTCATATGTCTATAGCATTAATCTGTTATATAAAATGTTATTTTTCGGGTTGTTATTTGCAATATACCCCAGAAAAGCCGTATGTCAATACGAAACTCCAATGACTCTCCCAGCAGTAAAGTGCCCCAAAACGAGGAGAAATGAGGCAAAATGGGGAGATTTTACACAATGAAAGCTATAGCCATTTTTATAAGAGACGAGATCTCTCACCCACCCTAAAGTGGGTGGGAGATCTCCCCGTCGGAGGGGGAGAGTTGACAGGTCTGTAAAGAAGACAACGTACCGCTTGACTCAGAAATGGAACTCTTGGCCGTGAGTCGAACATCATAACCACAAGGCCAGCCAGGCGCTTTGACTTTTGAAAAAGAGAGTATTTGATAGTAATGGATGTTACTGATGAGAAATGAGAATGTAGAAGATGAGAGTTTGCAATGAGTAAGTTAACACACTATTTTATCCTTTTAGTCCAGTTTGTTGCTACTGCCACATTTGATGGGTTTTATTTACATACTTCTCTCCGAAATCTGAAAATGGTTAAGATGTCCATCTTTTTTTCCGTCTACGGAAAAATACGTAAATAAGACATGTTTACACGTTTAGATATATATATATATAAATGTGAATATCTATATACAGATTTTATGTCAAAAATATATTAATATAATAATTCCTTGACTACATTCTATGAAAAGATGCTTGAGTCCTCCATTATTCTCTTGTCATTTCGGCCTTTGCCGCATTTCATTTTCCATTCATTCAAATCAATTATTTATCATTTTCTTCCATATTTTCTTTAAACATAATCAAACATATATCCACAAAATTACAATGACTTTGTTCTATTTATTTATCTGTCTATCTTCGGGCTTCCATTGGGATTCCTGCTTTGTTCTTGTTTTGTTATTTTTGTCCGAAGATAGATACATTGGTAAATTTAAATAGAGTGATAGATGAATATATATATATATATATATATATATAAAGAGAGAGAAAAAGAGAGAGGGACAGACAGAGAGACATAAAGAGACACATGAATAGACAAACATAGATGTGATAAATAGATAAATAGATAAATAGATAGATGGTTTTATTGTTCGAAGATAGATAGATATGTAGGAACCTAGTCGATTGCCATTACAACTCTGTACACACGAACACACACACACACACATTATATATATATATATATATATATATATATATATATATATATATATATATATATATATATATATATATATATATATACACATATATATATTAATTAGGGAACAAGAATCAGTGTTGCATCATATACATATTTAATCACATACCACATGTTTCGCTGCCGATCAGCTCGTGGAACGATCGATTATGTTCGTTCCGGACTCTGGAATCGAATGCTCCTCAGATATGTGTTGTCACATGTAGACTCACGTTCAAATGCTGCTGAATTCATTATTATCGGCACTCTGTTCCCCAATAGCATCGAGTGCTCATCTAGGGATAGCGCCTGTGAATGCAATCCAATTGCACCTTTACTACTTATATATATATATATATATATATATATATATATATATATATATATATATATATATATATATATATATATATATATATATATATATATATATATACTCTTGGGTTTCAAATAATCACCCACCCCCAACCCCAACCACTTATTCATTTTTTTCAGATTTTTTCAATGTTTATCGATGATTGACCAACGGTTAAAAATATAGATATAAATATATATCAAAGTTCTTTCATCACACATCTGTGACATCATCAATGGTACTATTATGTTTCCTCCCGTTATATTGTAATGTCTATTCTATTTTTTTGTTTATTCATTTATCTATTTATTCTTCTCTCTGTCTCTGTTTGTGCATGCGTTTGTGTGTGTGTTTGTTGTTATTGTACCCGTGTATATGTATTTATGTTTGTGTTTAATCTTAAGATTAAAGTGGTAAAAAAGCCAGGAACTACCATTAAATTCTTATCAGCAAAACTTACCCCCTTAAGAAAACACACTGTACTAACAAGAAATGTGTTATATGTAGAATAAATCCACAAATAAATTGTAAAACTAGAAATGTAATCTATAGCATAAGATGTACAGAGGGTACTTGCAGAAACTTGACAACGACATACATAGGAGAGACAGCTCGGAGCATA
This sequence comes from Eledone cirrhosa, assembly GCA_964016885.1. Taxonomy (NCBI): domain Eukaryota; kingdom Metazoa; phylum Mollusca; class Cephalopoda; order Octopoda; family Eledonidae; genus Eledone; species Eledone cirrhosa. The sequence continues at coordinate 322,726,970 of OZ024741.1, read as the reverse complement.
GGAGAAGGATTAGACATTACAATACAACAGGAGGAAACATAATAGTACCACTGATGATGTCACAGTTGTGTGATGAAAGAACTTTGATAGACTATATATATATATATATATATATATATATATATATATATATATATATATATATATATATATATATTTTTAGCCGTTGGCCAATCAATGATAAACATTGATTGACAGCTAAATTAACTATAGGGTTATAAAATATATAGAAGCGAAAACCAATCCAAACCAAAGAGTAAGTGTTTTATTATTATTTCTGGTAATATAATAACAATATGGCCCTCCCCAAATATAACAATATTTGTTTCAACACACGATTTCATATCAAAAACCTTTCAAAACAAATTCATCACCGTCACACACACACACACACACACACACACACACACACACACACACACACACACACACACACACACACACACACACACACACACACACACACACACACACACACATATATATATATATATATTTATTAAAATAACAGATTACAGTTTAAGCAAAGAATCGCTGCTTTCACCCTTAACGGGATCTTCTGAAACTCTTTGGATTTTAGTCTTCAAATTTATTATTATTACTATTATTATTAATATCCAGATGGAGAAAAACTGGAACGAGGTGACGAGCAGGGTGGCCTCCCTCACCCAGAAATGGGCTGAGAGGAAGCTGTCCCTGAAAGGCCGGGCGGAACTGGCGAATGCATACATCGCATCCGTCATCTGCTACCGCCTCACCGTCGTCCCTTGCTCCAGCCCAACTCTCACCAAAATGGAGCGCCTCCTCTTCCGCTTTTTGTGGAAGGGACGCGCTCCCATGGTCAGACGATCCATCTGCTGTCAACACCCGTTGCGTGGAGGACTGGGCATGCCGTGGCTGATGATGCGCAAACATGCGCTGAGGCTGCGACATCTCTGGTGCTTCCTTGACGGTGAACAGTTGTGGTCGCCGTTCTCCAGGCACGTTTTCCCACAGCTCGTCTCCTTGACGGAGCTGCAGTCCTGGGTCAGAAAAAGACCGAGGGATAGCGCTTGGAAACTGGAATGTCTCCAGGCGCTCACTGCCCTCTCCCAGTTGGGAACCAGTATCGGTGGAACATCCACCTCGGCGTTCTATAGAGGACTAGTGGAGGGGAAGAGCGACGACATTCTCGGAGAGATCCTGGGCGTCGAAGATCAGCTGTTTGCTCTCTTCCGGAGAACTTTCAGCCCGGGGCCTATGGATAACTTCCAAAAATCCCTGGCCTGGCAGTGCTACCGGGGAGCGCTGCCGGTTCGAGATAAGCTCTACAGGCACGGAAGTGCCGTCAGCCGAGCCTGTCCGAGATGCGCGCAGAGCGACGAAACCGTTGTGCACGCACTCGTTCAGTGCCCGAGCATTGCTGACTTGTGGATCTATGTCGAACAGTTGCTGCTCACGTGTGGGACTGATCCGGTTGTCGACTGAGTCCATTGTGCAGATCGTCTCGCCGTCATCCTTCGAGGAGGAAGGGCAGGCGGTTTTCATCTGCCTGGTGGCCATGGCGAAAGAGATTGTGTGGTGGACAAGGTTAAAAGGGTTAAAGACAAACACTTTCCTCTTCGGCGAATCCCTAATTAACTTTTTCAAGTTTCACTTGAAGAGAAAAATCAGGGTGGAGAGGCAAGTGCTGCTTTCTAGCAAGTTTGTTGAAAGATGGGTGAATGTAGCGAGAATGGTCCGAGTATATATACGTCTGTAGTTTGAGTGATGGAAAAATTGAGAGAGGGCGCTTGCCCTGGTCGTCAGGGTGGCCGTGGTCTTTTGTGTGGTTTTCGCCACGAGTAACCCTCGGAGGTTTCCCCTCTATTGGGGAATTTTTCATTATTTCAATTTTCAATTTCATTGTTTATATATATATATATGCTTTATATCCTTTTTTTTTCTTTTCTTATATAAATAATAAAAATATTTACACGCACAAAACCCACATCGTACCGTCCTGTGCCGTCTGTAATATTTTTCTTGATGTCAGCCCTTGTGGCCAATAAAGAAATCATTATTATTAATATTATTATTATTATTATTATTATTATTATTATTATTATTATTATTATTGGCGACCTACGTAGTAAATCGTATCATCGTGAGCTCCGCAAATGTTTGTTGTTTCCGTTTGTTAAAAATTGCCATTTATGGAAAATTTTATTGTTAACTGTATATAACATTGTTAACATTGTCTTCCGAAAAGGACACCCAAAGAGATTGGGGCCTTGTGCCCAAAATTTTAACTTTTATAATTAGCAAAAAAAACATTTCTTTGAAAAAAACATGGAAGTCTCAAAGCCACACGAAGCTGACAGCCTTCCTCACAAACTAACATCTCACACCGACACCAACATTGTAAATATTACTACGTTTGCCAACACTAAAAATTTAAACACTAGCAATATTTTAAATTTGTCTCAGGCAGTCATTCATTTCCCGCCATTACCAATGACTGCAGGTGTTAAAGCCGCCACCACCACCACCACTGCGACAACCCCCACCCCCACCACCACCGCGACAACAGAAACAAAAGAAAAAAATAAATTAACTCGTGATGACGAAATGAATTCAACCAAAATGGACTCTTCCACACCGAACACCACTGACGTCACCACCACCACAACTGAAACTAAAATTAATAATAACAAAAATAACGATAACAACAACAGCAACAATGGCATTAAAAAAACCACCCTGAGTTTTGCCAGAGTAGCAAAAACAGTGCGAGGCATTTCAGGTAACTCAGGAGGAATTAGAAAATGCCAAAAAAATGGTAAAGAAAGATGGATACAGGGTCAGCCTCACCCCCTCCCCCCACCTAATAAAATCGAGCATCGGCGCCTATGCACCGTGTCGTATCGAACAATAAATGTAAAATCGCGCCGAGTGGAACGGGCATCCGAGTCTCAAATCCAAAAAGCTTTGGGACATGTGTGGGCAAGAAAAACCCACATCAGACGTGGGCAGAGGTATGGAACCGTGGACGTTTTCTTTGAAACACCAGAGGAGGCTAGCGAACACTCCATGGCCCCATTAAGAAGTGACGACTTCACACTCGTCCCAAGCTATTGTGGCCAGAGACTCGTAAAGATCAGGGTGACCCACGTTCCACCGGCCATCGAAATTCCCTGGCTAATAGCGGCCGTCCTCGCCGGCATCGAAGCCAACACCAAGATAATAGCAATAGCAAAAGAAAAGCAGGAGAACTGGTCCGGGTCTGGGATGGAGCTCCTGATCCAAGCGGACCAAAAAAGCATTGAGGAGATCCCAGAGGTAATAGACCTCACTGACGGCAACCACCTCACCGTAATTGTCGACGGCAGAAGGCCTAGGTGTGTCGTTTGTGGTGAAGGAACCCACCTAAGGGCTTTCTGCCCTCGGGCTAAAAGTTTGAGGCCACCTCTCCTACCCACCCCAGTGACTCAACCATCAACACCACCAGTAGCAGAGTTGGCAGCAACAACTGTTGCAGCAACAAAAGAAGCAACTATAACAGCAACAACCCCAGCAACAGTAGCAAAACCAACACCACCACCACCCAACGCTTCAGAACTAGCACCAGCGCCTACACCATCCACCACGCCACAACCAAAACTAACGCCTGTGGAGGATTTTCCACTCCCCGGCCTATCACAACTGGAGACAGATTGTGACGACGAGGAGTGGGAAACGGTATCAGGAAAAAAGAAAAAAAGAAACCAAAAAAGAAAAAATTCTCTTCCTTCCCCCTCCAAAAACAAAATACAGAGGGAAACAAATAAATTAACAAACAAAAAAGTTAGGACAGATATGCCACCATCCACACCAGCATCTACACCAGCATCCGAAGCATGGGCCTTCGCACCAATCTTCGGCGGCTACGATGTGTACGCATCTCCCAGCCGTCCGGGATCGGAGGGTGGAGTTGCTGTGCTTTTTCGGAGAGGTTTGGATCTTGCCATACGGGCCATCTTCCTGGACCCAGAAGGTAAGTTGGTGGTGCTGGACGTGACCAGCGGAGACGGGCAATCTTTCAGGTTAGTGGCCGTCTATGCCCCGACAGGAGCAGGGCGGCCTGATTTCTTCCGGCGTCTGGAGACCTTTCTTGGAACGTCCCCCTTTTTAGTGTTAGTGGGCGACTGGAACGGGATCTTAGATGCACGCTGGGAATGTGTGGGATTAGTGGATAGGGGAGGAGGGTACAAGAGTCTCACCAACCTGCTCAGGCGTTTTGAACTGTCTGACAGGTGTACCGATTGGATTTCCCGAATGTACCAATGTGGACTTGGACAAATCGCATAGGGTCATCCAGATCATATCTAGATAGAGTATTTTGTAGGGAAATAGATAGGTCTAGCATAGGCTGTCCACAATTCAAGATAGTCAGCTACACGGACCACAAATTCGTGATCTGTATGCTTGACTTAGATAGGCTCCATAGACGAGGACACGGCTACTGGAAGCTAAACGCGTCCTTACCCGCGCGCATGGCCTACAGAGACCGGATGAGCGAACTAGTTAAGCGGGCGTTGACGGGGGCCATCGTCAACAAGAAGTGGTGGTTTGCTCTGAAAAGAACAATTAGAATAGAGTCCATTAGGTTTAGTAAGGCTTTAGCAATAGAGAAAATTAGCAAAGGCATCGCGACCGACGTACCTGCGGCGAAATTGGCCCTTGACCAATTCTTCAATGCAAAGCACGAAGACTGCGTTGTCAGAGCTAGGGTGCGTGCTCTCAGACACGAGGGGACGAACGCCGTTCAATGGGCCCGAGTGGCGGAGGCGCGTCGTGGCAACAAAGCCACGATCCGGTCTTTGGTGGACCACGACGGGCGCATGCTACTCGATCCCGGGCAAATGTGTGAAGCTTTTCAGCGACACGTCGCTCAACTGTTCGGGGGCAGCGGCGGGCCCAATCGAGGGATGGACTTTAGTGTCTACCTCGACGGACTGCCGCGGCTCTTGGCCACTGAAGTACGGGAGGTAATGACTGGCTGCACAAGGGGTAAATCGCCTGGTTTTGATGATCTGCCCTATGAACTTTACGTACAAATGCCAGACTTGTTCGGAGGCCTCTTGGCGGACGTCTACTGCAACTGACAACAGAACGGCAGAATACCCAGCTCTGTGAGCCGAGGAGCGGTGACGCTGCTGAGAAAGGATCCGAACAAGGGGCATAACATAGATAATTTTAGGCCCATAACTCTGCTAAACACAGAGTTCAAGATTTTGGCCAAGGTGCTAGCAAATAGGTTGGCGCTTGTCGTTGGTGGTCTGGTGGGAGAGGCGCAGACATGCGCCATTCCCGACAGATCCATCCACGACAACCTCCACCTCATGCGATACATCGTAGAGAGGGTAGCTAGGGAACCTGGCACGGGTGGGTCTTTGATAAATTTAGATCAGTCGAAAGCTTTCGATAGGGTCGACGATCGTTACATAGCGGCAGTCCTGAGGGCGGCTGGCACGGGTAGGTCTTTGATACATTTCGATCAGTCGAAAGCCTTCGATAGGGTCGACCATCGTTACCTAGCGGCAGTCCTGAGGGCGGCTGGCTTTGGGCCCGTCTTCAGAGGCTGGATCGCTGCCATGCAGAGCGACATCTGCTCTGTGGTGAGAGTGAACGGTCACCTTTCGGAACCGTTCAACATCATGCGCTCGGTCCGCCAAGGATATCCCCTCTCGTCCCTCTTGTACGTATTGACTCTCGAGCCATTACTGCACAAACTGGAGACGTTGAGGGGGGTCCCGCGCGAACTAGGATGCGGAAGATCTGTGTCAGCATATGCCGACGATGTCACCGTAGTGGTGTCGAACGCCAAACACATCGAGGCGATCGGCACTACACTAAGAGAATACGAAGCGGTGACAGGAGCAATGATCAACCAGGAAAAATCAATGGGCCTGCAGCTCGGCACCTGGAGAGGCAGGTCCATGCCGTCCAACAGCGTCGTAAGGCGCTGGACGGACGGACCGGTTAAATTGCTAAGTGTCTGGTTCGGTCCGGACCTCCAGACGGACCAAAACTGGGACGAGGTGACGAGCAGGGTGGCTTCTCTCACCCAGAAATGGGCCGAGAGGAAGCTATCCCTGAAAGGTCGAGCGGAGGTGGCTAACGCGTACATCGTGTCCGTCATCTACTACCGCCTGACCATCGTACCTTGTCCTAAGCCCCGCCTGACTGCGCTGGAGCGTTTGCTCTTTCGCTTTTTGTGGAAGGGACGCGCTCCGATGGTCAGGCGGTCTATCTGCTGTCAACACCCGCTACGTGGAGGGCTGGGCATGCCGTGGCTGATGATGCGCAGACACGCGCTCAGGTTACGACATCTCCACCTCTTCCTCGACGGTGATCAGGTGTGGTCGCCGTTTGCTAGACACGTTTTTCCCCAGCTCGTCTCCTTGACGAAGCTGCAGTCCTGGGTCAAGCGAAGACCGAGAGGGAGCGCTTGGAGAGGGAATGTCTTCAGGCGCTCACAGCCCTCGACCAATCGGGCAATGTGATCGGTGGAAACTCCACCTTGGCGTTCTATAGAGGATTAGTGGAGGGGAAGAGCGACGACGTACTTGGAGAAACTCTAGGCGTCGACGAAAATCAACTAGCCAATCTCTTCGGAAGGACTTTCGGGCCGGGGCCTATGGACAACTTCCAGAAATCCCTGGCCTGGCAGTGCTACCGAGGAGCTTTGCCAGTTCGGGATAAACTCTACAGGCATGGAGGTGCCGTCAGCCGGGCATGTCCGAGATGCGCGCAGGGCGACGAAACCGTTGTGCACGCACTCGTTCAGTGCCCGAGCATTGCTGACTTGTGGAGCTATGTCGAACAGTTGCTGTCACGTGTGGGACTGATCCGGTTGTCGACTGAGTCCATTGTGCAGATCGTCTCGCCGTCATCCTTCGAGGAGGAAGGGCAGGCGGTTTTCATCTGCCTGGTGGCCATGGCGAAAGAGATTGTGTGGTGGACAAGGTTAAAAGGGTTAAAGACAAACACTTTCCTCTTCGGCGAATCCCTAATTAACTTTTTCAAGTTTCACTTGAAGAGAAAAATCAGGGTGGAGAGGCAAGTGCTGCTTTCTAGCAAGTTTGTTGAAAGATGGGTGAATGTAGCGAGAATGGTCCGAGTATATATACGTCTGTAGTTTGAGTGATGGAAAAATTGAGAGAGGGCGCTTGCCCTGGTCGTCAGGGTGGCCGTGGTCTTTTGTGTGGTTTTCGCCACGAGTAACCCTCGGAGGTTTCCCCTCTATTGGGGAATTTTTCATTATTTCAATTTTCAATTTCATTGTTTATATATATATATATATGCTTTATATCCTTTTTTTTTCTTTTCTTATATAAATAATAAAAATATTTACACGCACAAAACCCACATCGTACCGTCCTGTGCCGTCTGTAATATTTTTCTTGATGTCAGCCCTTGTGGCCAATAAAGAAATCATTATTATTAATATTATTATTATTATTATTATTATTATTATTATTATTATTATTATTGGCGACCTACGTAGTAAATCGTATCATCGTGAGCTCCGCAAATGTTTGTTGTTTCCGTTTGTTAAAAATTGCCATTTATGGAAAATTTTATTGTTAACTGTATATAACATTGTTAACATTGTCTTCCGAAAAGGACACCCAAAGAGATTGGGGCCTTGTGCCCAAAATTTTAACTTTTATAATTAGCAAAAAAAACATTTCTTTGAAAAAAACATGGAAGTCTCAAAGCCACACGAAGCTGACAGCCTTCCTCACAAACTAACATCTCACACCGACACCAACATTGTAAATATTACTACGTTTGCCAACACTAAAAATTTAAACACTAGCAATATTTTAAATTTGTCTCAGGCAGTCATTCATTTCCCGCCATTACCAATGACTGCAGGTGTTAAAGCCGCCACCACCACCACCACTGCGACAACCCCCACCCCCACCACCACCGCGACAACAGAAACAAAAGAAAAAAAATAAATTAACGGACCGGTTAAATTGCTAAGTTTCTGGTTCGGTCCGGACCTCCAGACGGACCAAAACTGGGACGAGGTGACGAGCAGGGTGGCTTCTCTCACCCAGAAATGGGCCGAGAGGAAGCTATCCCTGAAAGGTCGAGCGGAGGTGGCTAACGCGTACATCGTGTCCGTCATCTACTACCGCCTGACCATCGTACCTTGTCCTAAGCCCCGCCTGACTGCGCTGGAGCGTTTGCTCTTTCGCTTTTTGTGGAAGGGACGCGCTCCGATGGTCAGGCGGTCTATCTGCTGTCAACACCCGCTACGTGGAGGGCTGGGCATGCCGTGGCTGATGATGCGCAGACACGCGCTCAGGTTACGACATCTCCACCTCTTCCTCGACGGTGATCAGGTGTGGTCGCCGTTTGCTAGACACGTTTTTCCCCAGCTCGTCTCCTTGACGAAGCTGCAGTCCTGGGTCAAGCGAAGACCGAGAGGGAGCGCTTGGAGAGGGAATGTCTTCAGGCGCTCACAGCCCTCGACCAATCGGGCAATGTGATCGGTGGAAACTCCACCTTGGCGTTCTATAGAGGATTAGTGGAGGGGAAGAGCGACGACGTACTTGGAGAAACTCTAGGCGTCGACGAAAATCAACTAGCCAATCTCTTCGGAAGGACTTTCGGGCCGGGGCCTATGGACAACTTCCAGAAATCCCTGGCCTGGCAGTGCTACCGGGGAGCTTTGCCAGTTCGGGATAAACTCTACAGGCATGGAGGTGCCGTCAGCCGGGCATGTCCGAGATGCGCGCAGGGCGACGAAACCGTCCTGCACGCACTCGTCCAGTGTCCGAGCTTTGCAGACTTGTGGGTCTATGTCGAACACCTGCTGTCACGTGTAGGACGGATCCAGCTATCAGCTGAGTCCATCGTGAGGATTGCCCCGCCCTCTTCCTTTAGCCGGGAAGGGCAGGCAATTTTTATCTGTCTGGTGGCCATGGCGAAAGAGATAGTATGGTGGACACGTTTGACAGGGCTGAAGACGAGCACTTACCTCTTCGGTGATGCCCTGATTAACCTTTTCAAGTTTCATTTGAAAAGGAAAATCAGGGTAGAGAGGGAAGTGCTCTCTTCCCAGCATTTTGTTGAAAGATGGGTGAGAGAAGCAAGTATGGCCCGAGTGAATGGGCCTACTCTGAGTATGTGTCTGTAAATTAAGGGTGGAAAACTGGGAGAGGGCACTTGCCCTGGTGGTCAGGGTCACTGTGGTCTTTTAGTGGGCTTTCTCCACAAATGTCCCTCGGAAGTCTCCCCCTTATTGGGGAATTTTTCATTGTTATTTTTGTTACATCCTCTGTTTTTGTTTTTTACACGCAGAAATGCCCATTTGTACCGTCCTGTATTGTCCTGCACTGTCCTTAATGTCTACTTTATGTAAACCCTTGTGGTTAATAAAGAAATCATTATTATTATTATTATTATTATTATTATTATTATTATTATTATTATTATTGGCGACCTACGTAGTAAATCGTATCATCGTGAGCTCCGCAAAGGTTTGTTATTTCCGTTTGTAAAAAATTGCCATTTATGGAAAATTTTTATTGTTAACTATATATAAGCGCACATACATTGTTTTCCGAAAAGGACACCCAAAAAGATTGGGGCCTTGTGCCCAAAATTTAAACTTTTATGATTATCAAAAAATTTCTTTGAAAACAAAATGGTTAATTCACCACTGCAACAAGCAGCTGAAAGCCTTTCCCACAAATTAACACCTTACACCGATACCACCATTGTAAATGATATTACGTCTGCCAACACACAATTTAAGCACTAGCAATATTTTAAATTTGTCTCAGGCAGACATTCATTTCCCGCCATTACCAATGACTGCAGGTGTTAAAGCCGCCACCACCACCACCACCGCGACAACCACCACCCCCACCACAACCGCGACAACAGAAACAAAAGGAAAAAATAAATCAACTCGTGATGTCGAAATTTTTTCAACCAAAATGGACTCTCCCAAACAGAATTTCACTGACGTCACCACCACCACAACTGAAACTAAAATTAATAATATCAAAAATAACGATAGCAACAACAACAACAATGACATTAAAAAAACCACCCTGAGTTTTGCCAGAGTAGCAAAACAGTTCGAAGCATTTACGGTAACTCAGGAGGATTTAGAAAATGCCAATGGTAAAGAAAGATGGGTACAGGGTCAGCCTCAAACCCCCCCCCCCCCACCTAATAAAATGGAGCATCGGCGCCTATGCACCGTGTCGTATCGAACAATAAATGTAAAATCGCGCCGAGTGGAACGGGCATCCGAGTCCCAAATCCAAAAAGCTTTGGGACATGTGTGGGCAAGAAAAACCCACATCAGACGTGGGCAGAAGTATGGAACCGTGGATGTGTTCTTTGAAACACCAGAGGAGGCTAGAGAACACTCCATGGCCCCATTAAGAAGTGACGACTTCACACTCGTCCCAAGCTATTGTGGCCAGAGACTCGTAAAGATCAGGGTGACCCACGTTCCACCGGCCATCGAAATTCCCTGGCTAATAGCGGCCGTCCTCGCCGGCATCGAAGCCAACACAAAGGTAATAGCAATAGCAAAAGAAAAGCAGGAGAACTGGTCCGGATCTGGGATGGAGCTCCTGATCCAAGCAGACCAAAAAAGCATTGAGGAGATCCCAGAGGTAATAGACCTGACTGACGGCAGCCACCTCACCGTATTTGTCGAGGGCAGAAGGCCTAGGTGTGTCGTTTGTGGTGAAGGAACCCACCTAAGGACTTTCTGCCCTCAGGCTAAAAGGTTGAGGCCACCTCTCCTACCCACCCCAGTGACACAACCATCAACACCACCAGTAGCAGAGATGGCAGCAACAACAGAAGCAACTATAACAGCAACAACCCCAGCAACAGTAGCAAAACCAACACCACCACCACCCAACGCTTCAGAACTAGCACCAGCGCCTACACCATCCACCACACCACAACCAAAACTAACGCCTGTGGAGGATTTTCCACTCCCCGGCCTATCACAACTGGAGACAGATTGTGACGACGAGGAGTGGGAAACGGTATCAGGAAAAAAAAAAGAAACCAAAAAAGAAAAAATTCTCTTCCTTCCCCCTCCAAAAACAAAATACAGAGGGAAACAAATAAATTAACAAACAAAAAAGTTAGGACAGATATGCCACCATCCACACCAGCATCACCAACCCCATCAACCCAAACACCAACACCATCACCATCATTAACCCCAACACCACCATCACCTACACCACAAAAGTCACCAAAATGCGAAACAGAAACAAACCCACAACAAACGTAAACAAAACAAAACAACCAAAACGATACAAACTACACAGCATTAAATTTGAACAACAAGCAATTATTAAACTACATCCAACACAACACCAGCATCACAGAAAAAGACTACACAACAACCCCAAAATTCACACCACCTCCACACATACAAATCACTCGCATCACACAGAAAACGTACATGACACTAAAACAAAAATTCCCCAAAGACATCGGAGACTTCCGACAAGCACTCTCCAGGAGGATTTATAAGGGCATCCTTCCTGAGGAGGCCACAAGCAGTGAAAAGGATGGAAAAACCGTCCTTCCCCTACGAGAAGTAAGGTAAGTGGTCTTTCCCATCTTTTCCACTCCTTTTCAACATGACCTCACTCAGAATAGGCAGCATAAATGCGCGTGGTTTGGGGTCGTCATAGAAGCAGGGCCACCTGCTCAACGACCTCAGGTCACTAAACATAGATGTAGTGGCCATCAGCGAGACCAGAATCTCCGAAGCATGGGCTTTCGCACCGACCTTCGGCGGCTACGATGTGTACGCATCTCCCAGCCGTCCGGGAGCGGGGGGTGGAGTTGCTGTTCTTTTTCGGAGAGGTTTGGATCTTGCCATACGGGCCATCTTCCTGGACCCAGAAGGTAAGTTGGTGGTGCTGGACGTGACCAGCGGAGACGGGCAAGCTTTCAGGTTAGTGGCCGTCTATGCCCCGACAGGAGCAGGGCGGCCTGATTTCTTCCGGCGTCTGGAGACCTTTCTTGGAACGTCCCGCTCTTTAGTGTTAGTGGGCGACTGGAACGGGATATTAGATGCAGGCTGGGATTGTGTGGGATTAGTGGATAAAGAAGGAGGGTGCAAGAGTCTCACCAACCTGCTCAGGCGTTTTGAACTGTCTGACAGGTACTGAATGGATTTCCCGAATGTACTAATGTGGACTTGGACAAATCGCATAGGGTCATCCAGATCACATCTAGATAGAGTATTTTGTAGGGAAATAGATAGGTCTAGCATAGGCTGTCCACAATTCAAGATAGTCAGTTACACGGACCACAAATTCGTGATCTGTGTGCTTGACTTAGATAGGCTTCATAGACGAGGACCCGGCTACTGGAAGCTAAACGCGTCCTTACCAGCGCGCAAGGCCTACAGAGACCGGATGAGCGAACTAGTGAAGCGGGTGTTAACGGGGGACATCGTCAACAACAAGTGGTGGTTTGCTCTGAAAAGAGCAATTAGAATAGAGTCCATTAGGTTTAGTAAGACTTTAGCAATAGAGAAAAATAGAGCAGAGGGAGAATTAGTTAGAAAATTAGACGAGGCGCTCAGCAAAGGCATCGCGACCGACGTACTTGCGGCGAAATTGGCCCTTGACCAATTCTTCAATGCAAAGCACGAAGGCTGCGTTGTCAGAGCTAGGGTGCGTGCTCTCAGACACGAGGGGACGAAAGCCGTTCAATGGGCCCAACTGGCGGAGGCGCGTCGTGGCAACAAAGCCACGATCCGGTCTTTGGTGGACCACGACGGGCGCATGCTACTCGATCCCGGGCAAATGTGTGAAGCTTTTCAGCGACACTTCGCTCAACTGTTCGGAGGCAGTGGCGGGCCGGATCGAGGGATGGACTTTAGTGTCTACCTCGACGGACTGCCGCGGCTTTCGGCCACTGAGGCGGAGTGTTGCGAAAAGCCGATAACAACCGCTGAAGTACGGGAGGCAATGACTGGCTGCACAAGGGGTAAATCGCCTGGTTTGGATGGTCTGCCCTATGAACTTTACGTACAAATGCCAGACTTGTTCGGAGGCCTCTTGGCGGACGTCTACTGCAACTGGCAACAGAACGGGAGAATTCCCAGCTCTGTGAGCCGAGGAGCGGTGGCGCTGCTGAGAAAGGATCCGAACAAGGGGCATAACATAGATAATTTTAGGCCCATAACTCTGCTAAACACAGAGTTCAAGATTTTGGCCAAGGTGCTAGCAAAGAGTTTGGCGCTTGTCGTTGGTGGTCTGGTGGGAGAGGCACAGACATGCGCCATTCCCGACAGATCCATCCACGACAACCTCCACCTCAAGCGATACATCGTAGAGAGGGTAGCTAGGGAACCTGGCACGGGTGGGTCTTTGATCAATTTAGATCAGTCGAAAGCCTTCGATAGGGTCGACCATCGTTACCTAGCGGCAGTCCTGAGGGCGGCTGGCTTTGGGCCCGTCTTCAGAGGATGGATCGCTGCCATGCACAGCGACATCTGCTCTGTACTGAGAGTGAACGGTCACCTTTCGGAACCGTTCAACATCATGCGCTCGGTCCGCCAAGGATGTCCCCTCTCGTCCCTATTGTACGTATTGACTCTCGAGCCATTACTGCACAAACTGGAGACGGTGAGGGGGGTCGACGTACTTGGAGAAACTCTAGGCATCGACGAAAATCAACTAGCCAATCTCTTCGGAAGGACTTTCGGGCCGGGGCCTATGGACAACTTCCAGAAATCCCTGGCCTGGCAGTGCTACCGGGGTGCTTTGCCAGTTCGGGATAAACTCTACAGGCATGGAGGTGCCGTCAGCCGGGCATGTCCGAGATGCGCACAGGGCGACGAAACCGTCCTGCACGTACTCGTCCAGTGTCCGAGCATTGCTGACTTGTGGGTTTATGTCGAACACCTGCTGTCACGTGTAGGACGGATCCAGCTATCAGCTGAGTCCATCGTGAGGATTGCCCCGCCCTCTTCCTTTAGCCGGGAAGGGCAGGCAGTTTTTATCTGTCTGGTGGCCATGGCGAAAGAGATAGTATGGTGGACACGTTTGAAAGGGCTGAAGACGAGCACTTACCTCTTCGGTGATGCCCTGATTAACTTTTTCAAATCTCATTTGAAAAGGAAAATCAGGGTAGAGAGGGAAGTGCTCTCTTCCCAGCATTTTGTTGAAAGATGGGTTAGAGAAGCAAGTATGGCCCGAATGAATGGGCCTTCTCTGAGTATGTGTCTGTAAATTAAAGGTGGAAAACTGAGAGAGGGCACTTTCCCTGGTGGTCAGGGTCACTGTGGTCTTTTAATGGGCTTTCTCCACAAATGTCCCTCGGAAGTCTCCCCCCTATTGGGGAATTTTTCTTTGTTATTTTATTACATCCTCTGTTTTTTACACGGAGAAATGCCCATTTGTACCGTCCTGTATTGTCCTGTACTGTCCTTAATGTCTACTTCTATGTAAACCCTTGTGGTTAATAAAGAAAACATTATTATTATTATTATTATTATTATTATTATTATTATTATTATTATTATTATTATTATTGTTATTATTATTCAGATCACAAATTTGTGATCTGTACGGTCGACCTATATAAAACGCGTAGGTTCGGACCGGGTTACTGGAAGCTGAACATGTCATTTCCGGCACGTAAGGCTTACAGGGACCGAGTCAACAATTTAGTTAAGCAAAAGTTGACAGGGGAGATCATCAACAACAGATGGTGGGTGGCTCTCAAAAGAGAGATTAGAGTAACTTCGATAGAGTTCAGCAAAGAACTAGCGTTAGAGAAAAATAGAAAGTAGGGGGAGCTGGTAGATAAGTTAGACGAGGCTATTTGTAGTGGCGAGATAAGTTAGACGAGAATGGCATTAGACCATTTCTTCAATGTCAAATACGAAGGTTGCATTGTCAGAGCTAAGGCGCGTGCGCTGAGAAACGAGGGAACTAAATCTGTTCGATGGGCCCGCGTGGTGGAGGCGCAGCGTGGTAATAAAACCACAATTCTGTCTTTGGCGGACCGAGACGGACACGAGATAAGCGATTCCAAGCGTATGTGTGAGGCCTTTCGCCAGCACTTTGCTCGGTTGTTCAGAGAGAGTGGCGAGTCAGAGAGAGTAGCGGAATTCAGTCCCTACCTTGACGGCTTGCCGCGCATCTCAACGGTCGACGCTGAGCGCTGCGAAAAACCGATTACTTCAGCCGAAATTCAGGACGCCCTTGTCGGCTGCATGAGGCGCAAGTCACCCGGTTTGGATGGCCTGCCCATACGAGCTTTACGTAAATATGCCAGACTTGTTCTCCGAACTCCTCGAAGCACTCTACTGCAACTGGCAGCAGAATGGGAGTATTCCCAGTTCTGTGAGCAGGGGAGTGGTGACGCTGATAAGGAAAGACGAGAACAAGAGGGATACATTAGACAACTTCAGGCCCATAACTCTGCTCAACACAGAGTTTAAGATTTTGGCCAAGGTGTTAGCAAAGAGATTGGCACTTGTCGAGGATTTGGTTGGGGAGGCGCAAACTTGCGCAATCCCAGCCAGGTCCATATACGACAATCTCCACCTCATGCGATACATCATAGAGAGGGTAGGGTGTAAACCTGGCTTCGGTGGGGAACTGATCAATTTAGATCAATCAAAAGCATTCGATAGGGTCGACCATCGGTATCTGGAGTTTGTCCTCAAAGCAGCTGGCTTCGGCCCCGTCTTTAGAAGCTGGATCGTTGCAATGCACAGCGGCACATGCTCGGTGGTCACGGTTAATGGCCACCTCTCGGAACCATTTCGGCTCTCCCGATCGGTCCGCCAAGGGTGCCCTCTCTCTTCCCTTCTGTACGTATTGACTCTCGAGCCTTTACTGCGGAAGCTGGAGCTGTTGCAGGGCATCCCGCTCGAACCGGGACGTGGAAAGGCGGTGTCGGCTTATGCGGACGACATCACCGTGATGGTGTCGAACACCTCAGAAATCGAGGTGGTCGGCACCTTATTGAAGGAATATGAAAGGTTGACAGGAGCCAAACTTAACCCGGAAAAGTCGGTGGGCTTGCAGCTCGGAACCTGGAGAGGCAAGCCCATGCCGTTCAACAGCGTCGTGGGGCGCTTGACGGACGGGCGGACCGGTAAAGTTGCTCGGGGTTTGGTTCAGAACAGACCTCCAGGTGGAAAATAATTGGGACGAGGTAACGAGCAGGGTAGCCAGTCTCACACAAAAATGGGCTGGGAGGAAGCTATCACTGAAAGGTCGCGCGGAGGTGGCGAATGGGTACATCGCGTCCGTCATCTACTACCGCCTGACCGTCGTGCCTTGCCCCCGTCCGCGCCTCGTCAAGCTGGAACGGCTCCTCTTCAAATTTTTGTGGAGGGGACAAGTTCCGTTGGTGAAGCGGTCCATCTGCTGCCAGCACCCTCTACGCGGAGAGCTGGGCATGCCGTGGCTAATGATGCGCAGACATGCGTTGAGGCTGCGACATCTCCAGATATTCTGCCTCAACGGTGAACAGGTGTGGTCGCCGTTTATCAGACGGGCCTTTCCGCAGCTCATTTCTTTGACTGAGCTGCAGTCCTGGGTCAAGAAGAGACCGAGACTGGGTGACTGGCACCTGGAATGTTGCCAGGCACTCACTGCCCTCTACCAAGCGGGCAATGCGATTAGTGGAATTTCCACTCTCGAGTTCTATAGAGGATTAGTGGTGGGCAAGTGCGATGACGCACTCGGAGAAGCTTTGGGCCTCGACGAAGTCGAACTGACCAGTCTGTACCGGAGGACTTTTGAGCCGGGGACGATGGACAATTTCCAGAAATCCCTCGCTTGGCAGTGCTACCGGGGAGCACTTCCGGTTCGGGATAAACTCTACAGGCACGGAAGTGCTGTCATGACGGACCTGTCCAAGATGCGCACAGAACGACGAAACCGTTCTGCACGCACTTGTCCAATGTCCGTGCATTACTGACTTGTGGAGTTATGTCGAACAGCTACTGTCGCGTGTGGAACGAATCCAGCTATCGGCCGAGTCCATAGTGAAGATCGATACACCCCTTCCTTAGGTCAGGAAGAGCAGGAAATTTTCCTCTGTCTGGTGGCAGTTGCGAAAGAGATTATATGGTGGACCAGGTTGAAAGGACTAAAGACAGACACTTTTCTCTTCGGCCAATCCCTCATTAACTTCTTCAAGTTTCACCTGGAAAGGAAGGTGAGGGTGGAGAGAGAAGTGCTGCCCCCCAGTACATTTGCTAAAAGGTGGCTGAATGTGGCGAGAATGGCTCGTGTGAATGGGCCTACTCTGACCATGCGCCTATAGGCTGGCTAACTTGAGTCGAGGGGTGCTCTCCCTGGGTGCCCTAGAAGCGCAGGGTAGTTCAGAATTGGAACGGCTCCTCTTCAATTTTTTGTGGAGGGGACAAGTCACCCCAGGGTCGTCCACCCTTATCGGGGAATTTATTTTGTTATATTTATGCATAGTTTATTTTATATTTTTATATTTTCATTGTTAAATTAGTCTTGCCATTGTGCACTTTTACTCCACCTTATTGTAAACCCCCACTGTCCCTGTCTTTGTATTGTCCCCTACATGTCGGCCCTGGTGGCTAATAAATGAAATCATTATTATTATTATTATTATTATTATTGTTGTTGTTCTTTGAGTCTCAGTCATTGATGTTATTTAACTGGAAAGTTTGTGGAAATGAATATCAAGCCGTTACCTGCAGCCTCAGATATTCAGGACGTATCGGAGGGTTCTTGCTGTTCCCAGCAAGCATGCCTTCTGAAGTGTTCCAAAAAGCGGGGCGGGACCAATTTTCTTTAACCATCCTTGGAAACTCTTTGAGATAGTACCTAGTGCGCCTATGACAATCGGGACCACTTTGACCTCATGGCAGTTCCAAATCCTTTTTACCTCCCACTTTATTATTATTATTATTATTATTATTATTATTATTAATGGCGGTGAATTGGCAGTATCGGTAGAGGGTCGGACGCCATGCTTTGACGCATAGAGTTACGGCCCTTGCCATTCTGAGTTCAAATCCCGCCGAGGTTAACTTTGCCTTTCATCCTTACGGGGTCGATAAAATAAAGTACCAGTAATACACTGGGAAATTGCTGGCCTTGTGCCAAAAGTAGAAACAATTATTATTATTATTATTATTATTATTATTATATATATATATATATATATATATATATATATATATATATATATATATATATATATAAAATAGAATTAGGATTTAGCTTCAGGCATAGCTGTATACAGATATGTGTAGAAATTTCGTATTTCTAAAGAAACACCGTATGTTTACAGGTAAACATTTGGGAAGCCGTAGCTATGCAAAAAAACACCGGTGGTGCTCAGCAGAAGCTCAGCAGAAGCAAGGGGGTAATCTTGTTTAAGTCCAGCAGTAGCAAGTGTGGGAGGGATCGTTCCGATGAGGAGCAGTTAAGTCCGAAATACATCGATACCTTGCTTCTGCTGGACACCACCAGAGGGCGTTAGCCCCGGTGTTTTTTGCATAGCTGCGGCTTCCTATACCGTGCTTCTTTAGAAATACGAAATTGTTATACACACACACACACACACACACACACACACACACACACACATATATATATATATATATATATATATATATATATATATATATATATATATAATATGTATAAATATTTCGTATCTCCAAAGAAATAAAGTTTTAGGAAGCCGTAGCTATGCAAACACCGGGGGAGGGGGGGGGGCTCTAACGCCCTCTGGTGATGTCCAGCAGAAGCAAGGGAGACAACCGTCTATGCATTTCACTTTATTATAAGTTGAGCCAACTTATGCAGCTTCATATGTAAATGAGATTAATCACCTCATTTACACAGACGAGAAAACTATATATTCTCAGCTGTCTTCTAGTCCAGCAGTCGCAAGCGGTGGGAGGGACCGTCCTGACGAAGGCCAGTTAAGCCTGAAATGAATAGACGGTTGTCCCCCTTGCTTCTGCTGGACATCACCAGAGGACGTTAGCCCCCCGGTGTTTTTATAGCTACGGCTTCCTGAAACTGTATTTCTTTGGAGATACGAAATATTTATACATATTGTGTAAAGCTATGCTTGAAGCGAAATCCTATTTCTTTTATATATATATATAGTGTGATTGTAACGTCCATATATATATCGCTTTTGTATTTGTTTTGCGAAATTTTTTATCTGAAAACGTGTGTTGAAACAGATATTGTTATACTTTGAGAGGGTCATGCTGTCAATAAAAAGCACATGCACCAGATGGTTTTCACTTCAATTTATTATATTATTTTCTCAGCCGGTTAGTTTAATAAACGGATGGTTGTTTAGTTGTTGATTGTCAAAGCTCCTTTGTTACACATTCTGTAACCTCCTCAGTGTCTACTTTTATTGTTACTTTGTGTCTCTCCTTTGTTCTGTATTACACTATCTTGTTTTTGTGAGCTGTGTCCTTGTACAGCGCACGTGTTACATACGGATGTGTGTGTGTGTTTATTTTTTTATTTATTAATACCTCTATTTATTTATTTATTCTCTCTCTCTATTCTCTTTCTTACTTGTCACTAGTTGGTTACTTTTTCTATCGTGTGTGTAGTGGGGGCAGTCTGTTTATCTTATTAGCTTTGTTCTTGTGTGTTTTTGTCTTTATATTGTACTTAGTTACTATGTTGTGATTCATTCCTGCTTTCTATTTAGTTTTGGTCGGAGTTCGTTTATGTTTGTCTCTTCAGTAATCTGTCGGAGCATTGCGTCTGTTCTGTGTGTAGATATAATTTTTATTTCGATGTTCTCTCAGCCACCATCTTCCATTCTGGTACTACTGGTGGAGTGCTAACCACTTTTCCTCGTCTTGGGGTTCTCACCAGTGTTCTTTCAAATGAATTGAAACCTAACAGGTGCGTGTGTTTTTTATTATTGGCTGCATGACCCTCCCAAACTATAAATATATATATATTTATATATAAATGAGAGGTATAGAGATTGTTTTAGCAAGAAGCTAACGGCATTCTATATATATATATATTTGTGTGGTGGTGGGTATATATAAATATATATATATATATATATACCCCACCACACACACACACACACACACACACACACACACACATATATATGTATATATATATATATACATACACCCACCCACACACACATATATAGTAACTGAGCTATATGAATAAATAATTCTTTTATGATGAGCGATAGAATCATTAAGAGAGTTCAAATTAACTTTTCAAAGAATCTTATTTAGCGCATTAATGCAATGATAAATTATAATATTATTAAGCTGAAGAACCACTTGAAAATCATATCAATGTATTTAAATGTATTAAAATAAATACATCATATATGTTATACCTTTTATATATCTCTTAGGGCTCAATAGAAATGTTTTCTTTTTCCCCTTCCCCTCTCCCTGCTCCTCTCTCACTCACCATCACCTCTCTCTCCTCTCACACTTCCGATCCCACGCCATTATGTGCTAGTCTACACCTTTATGTGTTAATACAGAGGTTCTCAAACATTTGGGCCCACCGCCCTCCTCACGGCCACGTAATACCCTCAACACACCAAACCCTATTTCCAGAGAGACCTGCCTACACGCAAATTGTAAATGATATATATTACTAAAACAGAGAATGTCTGTTTGTCTGTCTGTCTGTTCAATCACTAAAACTCGAGAACCACCCAACCGATTGTTTTCAAACTTTACACATGTAATACTTATGGTCCTATTGAGTGTTCTGAGCAAAAACAATTTCAAATTTTCAATGCCCTAGGGACCGCATTAGGCAATTTAGCGATCTCTTTATCTCTCTCTTAGTCTTTCACTTTTTAGATAGATACATTGATATTACGTTGCGCCCTTATAATATCTGTCTGTATGCCTGGCTGTCTGCATTACGTCATTAAGACGCGGTGTGTGTGTGTGTGTGTGTGTGTGTGTGTGTGTGTGTGTGTGTGTGTGTGTGTATACATATAGTGTGTGTATATATATATAGTGTGTAACGTTTTTCGAAATATTTACTTCTGCGTTCACGGATTTATTATTTTAGTTTCAGAAGATCCGGTAAGTGTGAAAGCAGCGATTCTTTGCTTAAACTTTAATCTGTTATTTTAATATATATATATATATATATATATATATATACATAATTATATATTCGTGTACAGATATTTTTGCATACACATATAAACAAAAGTATTTATTTCGCGATAAAGTATTGATTTTCTTCGAACGGAAAAAGAAAACCTGGTAATGTACGACGAATTTGTTTTATAAGCACAAAATGTAGACACCGACCCGAGGCCGAGGTTTTCCGTATTTCTCTGTACTGTTACTTATATATTCGTGTACAGATATTTTTGTATACACAATAACAAAATATAAACAAACGTATTTACTTCACGAGGCTCGAGAAGGATAAATATATATCAAATATATAAGAACCCTAGAGCAAATCCCGAGCAACGCCGGGCCATTCTGCTAGTATATAATAAATAAAATCGTTAATTTATATATAATAAATAATATAATATATACTATGTATAAATAAATATGTATTTTTTTTATTTTACTATATTTATATTTATGTATCAATATACTATTATATCATCTCTACTGCCCCTTCAGCACCCCTTAGGTCCCCTCCACTCTGGACTTTCTCAACGCCCGAGAGGTGGTAGCGCCCACTTTAAGAACCTCTGTGCTAGTACATTCTGTGCAATAACAGTAAGTCTATGTGAGAACTACCTTCATTGTTGTAGTTGCACCCATTGAAAACTGAGACGTGTGAAGTTTGATGTTTTAAGAGTTAAGACTCGAAGTTATTTTCGATCGTCCTCTGTGCTTTTTCAGCCCTGCCTTCAAAGTATATATCCGGAATAAACGGCTTGATGCAATGTCCTTCCATTACTCTATTTCAGTCTACACAGAATAGAGGGCCTTGTTGTACACATATCAATATATCAAGTAGGGACAGCCAGTTCGAAGTGATTTACACTCAAACTAGTTATACAAAATAGATAATTATGATACCGACATCCGTCCCAAACATCGCAGGCGACGCTCACTGAGGATATCTGACACGGTCTTAAATCCAGTTCTGCCATGTTGATGGCCTTTTGAAGCTTATTTTGCCTGTAATGAAGGATGAAATGGGATGCAAAATGTACCAGTACATCTAATTTTATCGTGACAAGAGCTTGAAGTCTTTAAATTAGCAACAAACAAAAACAAAGATGATCGAAGAATACAAACACTGTAGGTTTCAAGTAAGCCTAACTGTCTTTTGCGTGCATTTACATAAATATGTAAATACACAAACATGTGCACAAACATATGTACACTTGATTGGCAATTGACTCACCTAAGTCCAGAGTGTGCCCAAAATCCACCCTCCTCACCAAACAGGGTTGGTGATGTTGCCAGCTTAGGCGTCGACGGTCGGACCATATACAGATAATACAAGGTAACATATATGTTTTGGGAAATCAACGGATGACAAGGAACTAATCATCAGAGGAATTGTCTTTATATATGTGCCACACTGTATAAAATACCTTTATATCTGTTGAGATCAGAGAGTTTGTTTAAATCTCTACTCCACATGGTGTCAAACAATTTTAACAACCAGGGCAGATATAAAATAGGACTGGACGTCGTGGCGGCTAGATAAAGCTGCGAAGAACCAGTCACAGTTGAAGCAACTCAACAAATTAATAAATTTGGAGTAATTATATACTAGGTTAAAGTATCAATACATATTGTGTGTGTGTGTGTGTGTGTGTGTGTGTGTGTGTGTGTGTGTGTGTGTGTGTGTGTGTGTGTGCGCGTGCGCGCGTGTGTGTGTTGATTCCACAGTTGAAAAGGCACTTGATATATTGGTAGAGTATAGTCATCTTTATTATATATATAGAAATGACTTCTACTTGACTAGAACTGTTTCATTCATATTAAATCATTAGCATCATCATCATATATATATATATATATATTGTTATACTTTGGGAAGGTCATGTTGCCAATAAGAAACACACGCACCAGTTGCTTTCACTTCAATTTATTATAAATTAAATTATAAATTTAAAAAAAAACATTTATAAATTTCTGGTTGGTTGGGTGGTTCCACAACCGGACGGTTGTTCATATATTGTCAAAGTTCTTTCGTCACACATTCTGTGACCTCATCAGTGACTGGGGATTCTTTTCTTTGTTTTGTGCCTCTCCTTTGTTCTGTCCTACGCCATCTTGTTTTTGTGTGTGACAACATAATAAATTGAAGTGAAAGTAACTGGTGCGTGTGTTTCTTATTGGCAACATGACCCTCCCAAAGTATAACAATATCGATTTCAACACACGTTTTCAGATAAAGTATCTTGCTAAACAAATTCAGAAACGATATATATATATATATATATATATATATATATATATATATATATATATATATATATATATATATATATATATACACATATTTATAATAAAGTAAATATGTGTTGCTTTATTCATTTTATAATATCATAGTTGTAATAAGAAAACGAAAGAATCAACTTACACACACACACTCACACACACACACACACACACACATATATATATATATATATATACATTTATACATATATACATTCATTCTTACATACAAACTTTCATACATCCATTTATACATTCATACATACATATACACATTCATACATACATACATACACACATATATATATATATATACATACCTATATACATACGTACATACATACATACGGCCCACATTATTCTTCAAATCCCGCCGAGGTCAACTTAGCCTTTCATCCTTACGGGGTCGATAAAATAAAGTACCAGTAATACACTGGGTTTTTGCTGGCCTTGTGTCAAAAGTAGAAACAATTATCCTTTTACAGCTCCCCATCTCTCACTCACTCTCTCTCTCTCTCTCTCTCTCTCTCTCTCTCTCTCTCTGCATCTTCCTTTACTTTTTCTCTCATTCTCTCTATCCTATACTTTCTCTATATTTTACTCTCACTATACCGTTCTTCACTCTACCCCCAACTCTTTATCTATTTGTCTTTCTCCCTAACCCTTTCACCCTCTCTCTATTTCTCTTTCTTCTTGCTCTCTCTGTCTCTCTCTCTCTCTCTCTCTATATATATATATATATATATATATATATATATATATATATAGAGAGAGAGAGAGAGAGAGAGAGAGAGAGAGAGACAGAGAGAGCAAGAAGAAAGAGAAATAGAGAGAGGGTGAAAGGGTTAGGGAGAAAGACAAATAGATATATATATATATATATATATATATATATATATATATATATAGATAGATATATATATAGATATAATATTAAAAAAATAATGAATAAAACAATGAAACAGTTCCTTATATTAAACAAAAAAATTGAGTTCTTCATACGAATTGGACACTACCGTAAACTCTTGGTAGATTTATCTACATATATATAGATATATATATATTTCTCTTTCTTCCTGCTCTCTCTCTCTCCCTCTCTCTATTTCTCTTTCTTCCTGCTCTCTCTCTCTCCCTCTCTCTATTTCTCTTTCTTCCTGCTCTCTCTCTCTCTCTCTTTCTCTATTTCTCTTTCTTCCTGCTCTCTCTTCTTACGCAATCACTCACACTCTCTCAAACTCTCACACCTCCTTTTCTCCTCAATCTTTCCCCCCTCTCTCTCTGTGATACACTCACTCTATTTCTCTCTAACTCTCTCCCACACCTCTCCTACTCTCTCATTCACACACAATTTCCCTCACTGAAAAATTCTCTCTCTTTCTTCCTCACTGTCACATACTCTCTCACCCCCCTCTCTCTCTCACATACATACCTTCTCACTGAAGCTCTAGGTCTTAAACTCTCTTTTTCCCTTCGTCACTTTTTCACATCCTCACTTTCTTCATCGATCCCTTAACCATACTCACACCCATTCTCCCTCATTCTCTTTTAATCCCCTCTCTATCTCACCCATTACTCCCTCTCACTCCCCCCCCCTCTCTCAAACTAACTCTCTCTTTCACAAACTCATTTTCTCTTTCTCAAATTCACTCCTACTTTCCCTCACGCACTCTTTCTTTCTCTCTCTCTCTCTCTCTCTTTCTCTCTCTTTCTCTTTCTCTCTTTCTCTATAAATCTTTCTCTATCTCTCTCTCTCTCTTTCTCTCTCTCTCTCACTTCCTCTCTTTCTCTCCCTCTCTCCTTCCACGGCTCTCTCAATCCCCCTCTTTCTCTCCCCGCCACCCACACTCTCTCCCCTCCACCCTCTCTGCCTCTCTCTTCCCGTCACCCTCCACCCTCCACCCACTCTCTCTACCCGCCACCCTCCACCCTCCACCCAACCCTCTCTGCCTCTATCTCCCCGCCATCCTCCACCCACCACGCACTCTCTCTCCCTTCCAACCTCTCTCTCTATCCACCCTCTACCTCATACCACCACCCTCTCTAATATCAGACATATTCCAGTAATAACTCAACTCACCACAGTTTCCACGACAACACAACACAACCAGTTAACAATTTTAAACACTTCTCTCTCCTCTCTCTCTCTCTCTCTCTCTCTCTCTCTCTCTCTCTCTCTCTCTCTCTCTCTCACACACACACGTTCTAGGCCCCTCTCTCTCTCCCCTCTCTCTATATATGTATCTATCTCTCCCTCTCCCTCTCCCACGCCCTCTCTCTCCCACGCCCTCCCTCTCTCCCTCTCTCTCTCCCTCTCGCTCTCTCATGATTTGTCCATATACACAAAACGCAATAAAAACATTTTTCTTGAAATTTATCCAATGATTCTATCATTAATATTTCTATTTAGTGTGGTAGGTTGTGGTAGGTAGTGGTGTGGTAGTGGTAGGTAGTGGTGTGGTAGTGGTAGGTAGTGGTGTGGTAGTGGTGTGGTAGTGGTGTGGTAGTGGTGTTGTAGTGGTGTGGTAGTGGTGTGGTAGTGGTGTGGTAGTGGTGTGGTAGTGGTGTGGTAGTGGTAGGTAGTGGTGTTGTAGTGATGTGGTAGTGGTGTGGTAGTGGTGTGGTAGTGGTGTTGTAGTGGTGTGGTAGTGGTGCGGTAGTGGTGTTGCGGTGGTGCCATAGTGGTGCGGTAGTGGTGTGGTAGTGGTGTGGTAGTGGTGTGGTAGTGGTGTTGTAGTGGTGTGGTAGTGGTGTTGTAGTGGTGTGGTAGTGGTGTGGTAGTGGTGCGGTAGTGGTGTTGCAATGGTGCGGTAGTGGTGCGGTAGTGGTGTGGGACTGGTGTGGTAGTGGTGTGGTAATGGTGTGGTAGTGGTGCGGTAGTGGTGTGGTAGTGGTGTTGTAGTGGTGTGGTAGTGGTGTGGTAGTGGTGTTGTAGTGGTGTGGTAGTGGTGTTGCAGTGGTGCGGTAGTGGTGTGGTAGTGATGTGGTAGTGGTGTGGTAGTGGTGTTGTAGTGGTGTTGTAGTGGTGTGGTAGTAGTGTGGTAGTGGTGTGGTAGTGGTGTGGTAGTGGTGTGATAGTGGTGTGGTAGTGGTGTTGAAGTGGTGTGGTAGTAGTGTGGTAGTGGTGTGGTAGTAGTGTGGTAGTGGTGTGGTAGTAGTGTGGTAGTGGTGTGGTAGTGGTGTGGTAGTGGTGTGATAGTGGTGTGGTAGTGGTGTTGTAGTGGTTTGGTAGTAGTGTAGTAGTGGTGTGTTAATGGTGTGGTAATGGTGTTGTAGTGGTGTTGTAGTTGTGTGGTAGTAGTGTGGTAGTGGTGTGATAGTAGTGTGGTAGTGGTGTGGTAGTGGTGTGGTAGTGGTGTGGTAGTGGTGTAGTAGTGGTGTGGTAGTGGTGTGGTAGTGGTGTGGTAGTGGTGTGGTAGTGTGGTAGTAGTGTGGTAGTGGTGTGGTAGTAATGTCGTAGTGGTGTGGTAGTGGTGTGGTAGTGGTGTGGTAGTGGTGTAGTAGTGGTGTGGTAGTGGTGTGATAGTGGTGTGGTAGTGGTGTGGTAGTAGTGTGGTAGTAGTGTGGTAGTGGTGTGGTAGTGGTGTGGTAGTGGTGTGGTAGTAGTGTGGTAGTAGTGTGGTAGTGGTGTGGTAGTGGTGCGGCAGTGGTATGGAACTGGTGTAGTAGTGGTGTGGTAGTGGTGTAGTAGTGGTGTGGTAGTGGTGTGGTAGTGGTGTGGTAGTGGTGTGGTAGTAGTGTGGTAGTGGTGTGGTAGTGGTGCGGCAGTGGTATGGAACTGGTGTAGTAGTGGTGTGGTAGTGGTGTTGTAGTGGTGTGTAGATGTATGGTAGTGGTGTGGTAGTAGTGTGGTCGTGGTATGGTTAGGGTTAGGGTAGTGGTGTTGTAGTGGTGTGGTAGTGGTGTGATAGTGGTGTGGTAGTGGTGTGGTAGTAGTGTGGTAGTGGTGTGGTAGTGGTGTGGTAGTGGTGTGGTAGTGGTGTGGTAGTGGTGCGGTAGTGGTGTGGTAGTGGTGTGATAGTGGTGTTGTAGTGGTGCGGTAGTGGTGTGGTAGTGTTGTTGAAGTGGTGTGGTAGTGGTGCGGTAGAAGTGTGGTAGTAGTGTGGTAGTGGTATGGTAGTGGTGTGGTAGGGGTGTTGTAGTGGTGTTGTAGTTGTGTGGTAGTGGTGTGATAGTGGTGTTGTAGTGGTGTGGTAGTGGTGTGGTAGTGGTGTGGGAATGGTGTGGCAGTGGTGTGGTAGTGGTGTGGTAGTGGTGTTGTAGTGTTGTTGAAGTGGTGTGGTAGTGGAGTGGTAGAAGTGTGGTAGTATTTGGTAGTGGTATGGTAGTGGTGTGGTAGTGGTGTTGTAGTGGTTTGGTAGTAGTGTAGTAGTGGTGTGTTAATGGTGTGGTAATGGTGTTGTAGTGGTGTTGTAGTTGTGTGGTAGTGGTGTGATAGTGGTGTTGTAGTGGTGTGGTAGTGGTGTGGTAGTTGTGTGGGAATGGTGTTGTAGTGTTGTTGTAGTGCTGTGGTAGTCGTTGTTGTTGTAGTGGTGTCGTAGTGGTGTGGTAGTGGTGTGGTAGTTGTTTGGTAGTGGTTTGGTAGTTGTTGGTGTGGTAGTGGTGTGGTAGTGGTTATGTTGTTGTTAGTGTGGTAGTTTTTAGTGGTGTAGTTGTTAGTATTGTAGTTGTTAGAGCGGTAGTTGTTAGTGTGGTAGTTGTTTGCGTTGTATTTCAGTAGTAGTAATAATTATTGTTGTAGTTTTTAGTAATGTGGTGTTTGGTAGTACAACACTAATAACTACAACACTAACAACTACAGCATTAACAACTACAACACTAACCACTACACCACCAATAAATACAACACTAACAACTACAGCACTAACAACTACAACACTAACAACTACACCTCTGATAACTACAACACTAACAACTACACCACTAACAACTACACCACTAACAACTACAACACTATCAACTACACCACTAACAACTACACCACTAACAACTACAACACTAACAACTACAACACTAATAACTACAACACTAACAACTACAACACTAACAACTACACCACTAACAACTACACCTCTAATAACAACAACACTAACAACCACACCACTAACAACTACACCACTAACAACTACAACAGTATCAACTACACCACTAACAACTACAACACTATCAACTACTACACTAACAACTACACCACTAACAACTTCACCACTAACAACTACAACACTAACAACTACAGCACTAACAACTACAATACTAATAACTACAACACCAACGACTACACTACAACTACACCACTAACAACTACACCACTAACAACTACTGCACTATCAAATACAACACTAACAACTACAGCACTATCAACTACAACACTAACAACTACAACACTAACAACTACAACACTACAACTACACCACTAACAACTACACCACTAACAACTTCACCACTAACAACTACACCACTAACAACTACAGCACTATCAACTACAACACTAACAACTACACCACTAACAACTTCACCACTAACAACTACACCACTAACAGCTACACCACTAACAACTACACCACTAACAACTACACCACTAACAACTACAGCACTATCAACTACACCACTAACAACTACAACACTAACAACTACACCACTAACAACTACAACACTAACAACTACACCACTAACAACTACAACACTAACAACTACACCACTAATAACTACACAAACAACAACTACACCACTAACTACTACACCACTAACAACTACAACACTAACAACTACACCACTAACAACTACACCACTAACAACTACACCACTAACAACTACACCACTAACAACTACACCACTAACAACTACAGCACTATCAACTACACCACTAACAACTACAACACTAACAACTACACCACTAACAACTACAACACTAACAACTACACCACTAACAACTACACCACTAACAACTACACCACTAACAACTACACCACTAACAACTACACCACTAACAACTACACCACTAACAACTACAACACTAACAACTACACCACTAATAACTACACAAACAACAACTACACCACTAACTACTACACCACTAACAACTACAACACTAACAACTACACCACTAACAACTACACCACTAACAACTACACCACTAACAACTACACCACTAACAACTTCACCACTAACAACTACACCACTAACAACTACACCACTAACAACTACACCACTAACAACTACAACACTAACAACTACACCACTAATAACTACACAAACAACAACTACACCACTAACAACTACACCACTAACAACTACACCACTAACAACTACACCACTAACAACTTCACCACTAACAACTACAACACTAACAACTACACCACTAACAACTACACCACTAACAACTACAACACTAACAACTACACCACTAACAACTACAACACTATCAACTACACCACTAACAACTACAACACTAACAACTACAATACTATCAACTACACCACTAAGAACAATACCACCAACAACTACACCACTAACAGCTACAACACTAACAACTACACCACTAACAACTACAGCACTAACAACTACAATACTATCAACTACACCACTAAGATCAATACCACTAACAACTACACCACTAACAACTACACAACTAACAACTACAACACTAACAACTACACCACTAACAACTACACAACTAACAACTATACCACTAACAACTACAACACTAACAACTACAACACTAACGACTACAACACTAACAACTACACCACTAACAACTACAGCACTAACAACTACAAAACTAACAACTACAACACTAACAACTACAAAATAAACAACTACACCACTAACAATTACAACATTATCAACTACAACACTAACAACTACACCACTAACCACTACACCACTAACAACTACACCACTAACAACTACAACACTATCAACTGCACCACAAACAACTACACCACTAACAACTACAACATTATCAACTACAACACTATCAACTACAACACCAACAACTACAACACTAAAAACTATAACACTATCAACTACACCACTAACAACTACAACACTATCAACTACACCACTAACAACTACACCACTAACAACTACACCACTAACAACTACACCACTAACAACTACACCACTAACAACTACACCACTAACAACTACAACACTAACAACTACACCACTAATAACTACACAAACAACAACTACACCACTAACTACTACACCACTAACAACTACAACACTAACAACTACACCACTAACAACTACACCACTAACAACTACACCACTAACAACTACACCACTAACAACTTCACCACTAACAACTACACCACTAACAACTACACCACTAACAACTACACCACTAACAACTACAACACTAACAACTACACCACTAATAACTACACAAACAACAACTACACCACTAACAACTACACCACTAACAACTACACCACTAACAACTACACCACTAACAACTTCACCACTAACAACTACAACACTAACAACTACACCACTAACAACTACACCACTAACAACTACAACACTAACAACTACACCACTAACAACTACAACACTATCAACTACACCACTAACAACTACAACACTAACAACTACAATACTATCAACTACACCACTAAGAACAATACCACCAACAACTACACCACTAACAGCTACAACACTAACAACTACACCACTAACAACTACAGCACTAACAACTACAATACTATCAACTACACCACTAAGATCAATACCACTAACAACTACACCACTAACAACTACACAACTAACAACTACAACACTAACAACTACACCACTAACAACTACACAACTAACAACTATACCACTAACAACTACAACACTAACAACTACAACACTAACGACTACAACACTAACAACTACACCACTAACAACTACAGCACTAACAACTACAAAACTAACAACTACAACACTAACAACTACAAAATAAACAACTACACCACTAACAATTACAACATTATCAACTACAACACTAACAACTACACCACTAACCACTACACCACTAACAACTACACCACTAACAACTACAACACTATCAACTGCACCACTAACAACTACACCACTAACAACTACAACATTATCAACTACAACACTATCAACTACAACACCAACAACTACAACACTAAAAACTATAACACTATCAACTACACCACTAACAACTACAACACTATCAACTACACCACTAACAACTACACCACTAACAACTACAACACTATCAACTACACCACTAACAACTACACCACTAACAACTACAACACTATCAACTACACCACTAACAACTCCACCACTAACAACTACACCACTAACGACTACAACACTAACAACTACACCACTAACAACTCCACCACTAACAACTACACCACTAACAACTACAACACCAACAACTACACCATTAACAACTACAACACTAACAACTACAACACTATCAACTACACCACTAACAACTACAACACTAACAACTACACCACTAACAACTTCACCACTAACAACTACACCATTAACAACTACAACACTAACAACTACACCACTAGCAACTACACCACTAACAACTACAACACCAACAACTACACCACTAACAACTACAACACTAACAACTACAGCACTAACAACTTCACCACTAACAACTACACCATTAACAACTACAACACTAACAACTACACCACTAACAACTACACCACTAACAACTACAACACCAACAACTACACCACTAACAACTACAACACTAACAACTACATCACTAACAACTTGACCACTAACAACTACACCATTAACAACTACAACACTAACAACTACAACATTAACAACTACAACACTAACAACTACACTATTAACAACTACAACACTAACAACTACACCACTAACAACTACAACACTAACAACTACAACACTAAAAACTATAACACTATCAACTACACCACTAACAACTACAACACTATCAACTACACCACTAACAACTACACCACTAACAACTACAACACTATCAACTACACCACTAACAACTACACCACTAACAACTACACCACTAACAACTACACCACTAACAACTACACTACTAACAACTACACCACTAACAACTATACCACTAACAACTACACTACTAACAACTACACCAATAACAACTATACCACTAACAACTACACCACTAACAACTACACCACTAACAACTATACCACTAACAACTACACCACTAACAACTACAACACTATCAACTACACCACTAACAACTACACCACTAACAACTACAACACTAACAACTACAACACTAACAACTACAACACTAACAACTACAACACAATCAACTACACCACTAACAACTACACCACTAACAACTACACCACTAAGAACTACACCATTAACAACTACAACACTAACAACTACAACACTAACAACTACACCACTAACAACTACACCACTAACAACTACAACACTAACAACTACACCACTATCAACTACACCACTAACAACTACACCACTAACAACTACACCACTAACAACTACAACACTAACAACTACACCACTATCAACTACACCACTAACAACTACAACACTAACAACTACAACACTAACAACTACAACAATAACAACTACAACACAATCAACTACACCACTAACAACTACACCACTAACAACTACACCACTAACAACTACACCATTAATAACTACAACACTAACAACTACAACACTAACAACTACACCACTAACAACTACACCATTAACAACTACAACACTAACAACTACACCACTATCAACTACACCACTAACAACTACACCACTAACAACTACAGCACTAACAACTACAACGCTAACCACTACACCACTAATAACTACAACACTAACAACTACAGCACTAACAACTATAACACTAACAACTACACCTCTAATAATTACAACACTAACAACTACACCACTAACAACTACACCACTAACAACTACAACACTAACAACTACACCTCTAATAACAACAACACTAACAACTACACCACTAACAACTACACCACTAACAACTACAATAGCATCAACTACACCACTAACAACTACAACACTAACAACTACTACACTAACAACTACACCACTAACAACTTCACCACTAACAACTACAACACTATCAACTACATCACTAACAACTACAACACCAACAACTACACTACTAACAACTACACGTCGAATAACTACAACACTAACAACTACACCAGTAACAACTACACCACTAACAACTACTCCATTAACAACTACAACACTAACAACTACAGCACTAACAACTACAACACTAACAACTACACCACTAACAACTACACCATTAACAACTACAACACTAACAACTACTCCATTAACAACTACACCACTAACAACTACACCACTAACAACTACACCACTAACAACTACACCACTAACAACTACAACACCAACAACTACACCATTAACAACTACAACACTAACAACTACAACACTATCAACTACACCACTAACAACTTCAACACTAACAACTATACCACTAACAACTACAACACTAACAACTACACCACTAGCAACTTCACCACTAACAACTACACCATTAACAACTACAACACTAACAACTACACCACTAACAACTACACCACTAACAACTACAACACCAACAACTACACCACTAACAACTACAACACTAACATCTATACCACTAACAACTATAACACTAACAACTACACCATTAACAACTACAACACTAACAACTACACCACTAACAACTACAACACTAACAACTACACCACTAACAACTACGAAACGAACAACTACACCACTAACAACTACACCATTAACAACTACAACACTAACAACTACACCACTAACAAGTCCATCACTAACAACTACACCACTAACAACTACAACATTAACAACTACACCACTAACATCTACACCATTAACAACTACAACACTAACAACTACACCACTAACAACTACACCACTAACAACTACAACACTAACAACTACACCACTAACAACTACACCGTTAACAACTACAACACTAACAACTACACCACTAACAACTTCACCACTAACAACTACACCATTAACAACTACAACACTAACAACTACACCACTAACATCTATACTACTAACAACTACAACACTAACAACTACTACAATAACAACTACACCACTACCAACTACAATTATAACCAATACACCACTAACAACTACACCATTAACAACTACAACACTAACAACTACACCACTAACAACTACACCACTATCAACTACAACATTAACAACTACACCACTAACAACTACACCATTAACAACTACACCACTAACAACTACAACACTAACAACTACAACACTATCAACTACACCACTAACATCTATACCACTAACAACTACACCACTAACAACTACACCACTAACAACTACACCATTAACAACTACAACACTATCAAGTACACCACTAACAACTACACCACTAACAACTACAACACTAACAACTACACCACTAACAACTACAACACTATCAACTACACCACTACCAAGTACACCACTATCAACTACATCACTAACATCTACACCACTAACAACTACACCACAAACAACTACAACACTAACAACTACACAACTAACAACTTCACCACTAACAACTACACCATTAAAAACTACAACACTAACAACTCCACCACTAACAACTACACCACTAACAACTACAACACTAACAACTACACCACTAACAACTACACCAGTAACAACTACAACACCAACAACTACACCACTAACAACTACAACACTAACAACTGCACCACTAACAACTACACCACTAACAACTACAACACTAACAACTACAACACTATCAACTACAACACTATCAAGTACACCACTAACAACTACACCACTAACAACTACAACACTAACAGCTACAACACTAACAACTACAACACTATCAACTACACCACTAACAACTACAACACTAACAACTACAGCACTATCAACTACACCACTAACAACTACAACACTAACAACTGCACCACTAACAACTACACCACTAACAACTACAACACTAACAACTACAACACTATCAACTACACCACTAAGATCTATACCACTAACAACTACACCACTAACAACTACAACACCAACAACTACAACACTAACAACTACACCACTAACAGCTAAAGCACTAACAACTACAACACTATCAACTACACCACTAACATCTATACCACTAACAACTACACCACTAACAACTACACCACTAACAACTACACCACTAACAAGTACAACACTATCAACTACATCACTAACATCTACACCACTAACAACTACAGCACTATCAACTACACCACTAACAACTACACCACTAACAACTACACCACTAACAACTACACCACTAACAACTACACCACCAACAAGTACACCACTAACAAGTACACCACTATCCACTACATCACTAACATCTACACCACTAACAATTACAGCACTATCAACTACACCACTAACAACTACACCACTAACAACTACACCACTAACAACTACACCACTAACAACTACACCACTAACAACTACACCACTAACAACTACACCACTAACAACTACAACACTAACAACTACACACTAACAACTACAACACTAACAACTACACCACTAACAACTTCACCACTAACATCTACACCATTAACAACTACAACACTAACAACTACACCACTAACAACTCCACCACTAACAACTACACCACTAACAACTACAACACTAACAACTACACCACTAACAACTACACCATTAACAACTACAACACTAACAACTACACCACTAACAACTACACCACTAACAATAACAACACTAACAACTACACCACTAACAATTACACCATTAACAACTGCAACACTAACAATTACACCACTAACAACTTCACCACTAACAACTACACCATTAACAACTACAACACTAACAACTACACCACTAACAACTCCACCACTAACAACTCCACCACTAACAACTACAACACCAACAACTACACCACTAACAACTACAACGCTAAAAACTACACCACTAACAACTACACCACTAACAACTACACCACTAACAACTACACCACTAACAACTACAACACTAACAACTATACCACTAACAACTACAACACTAACAACTACACCATTAACAACTACAAAATTAACAACTACACCACTAACAACTACAACACTATCAACTACACCATTAACAACTACAACACTAACAACTACACAACTAACAACTACACCACTAACAACTACACCACTAACAACTACAACGCTAACAACTACACCACTAACAACTACAATTCTAACAACTACACCACTAACAACTACACCACTAACAACTACAACACTAACAACTACAACACTATCAACTACACCACTAAGATCTATACCACTAACAACTACACCACTATCAACTACACCACTAACAACTACACCACTAACAACTACACCATTAACAACTACAACACTAACAACTACAACACTAACAACTACACCTCTAACAACTACAACACTAACAACTACACCGCTAACAAGTACACCACCATCAACTACATCACTAACATCTACACCACTAACAACTACACCATTAACAACTACAGCACTATCAACTACACCACTAACAACTACACCACTAACAACTACAACACCATCAACTACACCACTAACAACTACAACACCAACAACTACACCACTAATAATTTCAACACTAACAACTACAACACTAACAACTACACCACTAACAACTACACCACTAACAACTACACCACTAACAACTACACCACTAACAACTACACCACTAACAACTACACCACTAACAACTACAACACTAACAACTACACCACTAACAACTACACCACTAACAACTACACCACTAACAACTACACCACTAACAACTACACCACTAACAACTACACCATTAACAACTACAACACTACAACTACACCACTAACAACTACACCACTAACAACTACACCACTAACAACTACACCACTAACAACTACACCAATAACAACTACACCACTAACAACTACACCACTAACAACTACACCACTAACAACTACACCACTAACAACTACACCACTAACAACTACACCACTAACAGCTACACCATTAACAACTACAACACTACAACTACACCACTAACAACTACACCACTAACAACTACAACACTAACAACTACACCACTAACAACTACACCACTAACAACTACACCACTAACAACTACACCACTAACAACTACACCACTAACAACTACAACACTAACAACTATACCACTAACAACTACAACTCTAACAACTACACCATTAACAACTACAACACTAACAACTACACCACTAACAACTACAACACTAACAACTACACCACTAACAACTACACCACTAACAACTACAACACCAACAACTACAACACTAACAACTACACCACTAACAACTACACCACTAACAACTACACCATTAACAACTACACCACTAACAACTACACCACTAACAACTACACCACTAACAACTACACCACTAACAACTACACCACTAACAACTACACCACTAACAACTACACCATTAACAACTACAACACTAACAACTACACCATTAACAACTACAACACTAACAACTACTCCATTAACAACTACACCACTAACAACTACACCACTAACGACTACAACACTAACAACTACACCACTAACAACTCCACCACTAACAACTACAACACTAACGACTACAACACTAACAACTACACCACTAACAACTCCACCACTAACAACTACACCACTAACAACTACAACACCAACAACTACACCATTAACAACTACAACACTAACAACTACAACACTATCAACTACACCACTAACAACTACAACACTAACAACTACACCACTAACAACTTCACCACTAACAACTACACCATTAACAACTACAACACTAACAACTACACCACTAACAACTACACCACTAACAACTACAACACCAACAACTACACCACTAACAACTACAACACTAACAACTACATCACTAACAACTTGACCACTAACAACTACACCATTAACAACTACAACACTAACAACTACAACATTAACAACTACAACACTAACAACTACACTATTAACAACTACAACACTAACAACTACACCACTAACAACTACGACACTAACAACTACATCACTAACAACTACAACACTAACAACTACACCACTAACAACTTCACCACTAACAACTACACCATTAACAACTACAACACTAACAACTACATCACTAACAAGTCCACCACTAACAACTACACCACTAACAACTACAACATTAACAACTACACCACTAACAACTACACCACTAACAACTACACCACTAACAACTACACCATTAACAACTACAACACTAACAACTACACAACTAACAACTACACCACTAACAACTACAACACTAACAACTACACCACTAACAACTTCACCACTAACAACTACACCACTAACAACTACAACACTAACAACAACACCACTAACATCTATACCACTAACATCTACAACACTAACAACTACACCACTAACAACTACAATTCTAACAACTACACGACTAACAACTACACCACTAACAACTACACCATTAACAACTACAACACTAACAACTACACCACTAACAACTACACCACTAACAACTACAACATTAACAACTACACCACTAACAACTACACCATTAACAACTACAACACTAACAACTACACCACTAACAACTACAACACCCACAAATACACCACTAACAACTACATCACTAATAACTACACCACTAACAACTATACCACTAACAACTACAACACTAACAACTACACCATTAACAATTACAACACTAACAACTACACCACTAACAACTACACCATTAACAACTACAACACTACAACTACACCACTAACAACTACACCACTAACAACTACAACACTAACAAATCTACCACTAACAACTACAACACTAACAACTACACCATTAACAACTACAACACTAACAACTACACCACTAACAACTACACCATTAACAACTACAACACTACAACTACACCACTAACAACTACACCACTAACAACTACACCTCTAATAACTACAACACTAACAACTACAAAACTAACAACTACACCACTAACAACTACACCACTAACAACTACACCATTAACAACTACAACACTAACAACTACACCACTAACAACTACACCACTAACAACTACACCACTAACAACTACAACAACAACAACTACACCATTAACAACTACAACACTAACAACTACACCATTAACAACTACAACACTAACAACTACTCCATTAACAACTACACCACTAACAACTACACCACTAACAACTACACCACTAACAACTACACCACTAACAACTACAACACCAACAACTACACCATTAACAACTACAACACTAACAACTACAACACTATCAACTACACCACTAACAAATACAACACTAACAACTACACCATTAACAACTACAACACTAACAAATACAACACTATCAACTACACCACTAACAACTACAACACTAACAACTACACCATTAACAACTACAACACTAACAACTACACCACTAACAACTACACCACTAACAACTACACCACTAACAACAACTACAACAACAACAACTACACCATTAACAACTACAACACTAACAACTACACCATTAACAACTACAACACTAACAACTACACCACTAACAACTACACCACTAACAACTACACCACTAACAACTACAACAACAACAACTACACCATTAACAACTACAACACTGACAACTACAACATTATCAACTACACCACTAACAACTACATCACTAACAACTACACCATTAACAACTACAACACTAACAACTACACCACTAACAACTACACCACTAACAACTACACCACTAACGACTACAACAACAACAACTACACCATTAACAACTACAACACTAACAACTACACCATTAACAACTACAACACTAACAACTACTCCATTAACAACTACACCACTAACAACTACACCACTAACAACTACACCACTAACAACTACACCACTAACAACTACAACACCAACAACTACACCATTAACAACTACAACACTAACAACTACAACACTATCAACTACACCACTAACAACTACAACACTAACAACTACACCATTAACAACTACAACATTAACAACTACAACACTATCAACTACACCACTAACAACTACAACACTAACAACTACACCACTAACAACTTCACCACTAACAACTACACCATTAACAACTACAACACTAACAACTACACCACTAACAACTACACCACTAACAACTACAACACCAACAACTACACCACTAACAACTACAACACTAACAACTACACCACTAACAACTACAACATTAACAACTACAACACTAACAACTACACCACTAACAACTCCACCAATAACAACTACACCACTAACAACTACAACACTAACAACTACACCACTAACAACTACACCATTAACAACTACAACACTAACAACTACACCACTAACAACTACACCACTAACAACTACAACACTAACAACTACACCACTAACAACTACACCATTAACAACTACAACACTAACAACTACACCACTAACAACTTCACCACTAACAACTACACCACTAACAACTACAACACTAACAACAACACCCCTAACATCTATACCACTAACATCTACAACACTAACAACTACACCACTAACAACTACAATTCTAACAACTACACGACTAACAACTACACCACTAACAACTACACCATTAACAACTACAACACTAACAACTACACCACTAACAACTACACCACTAACAACTACAACATTAGCAACTACACCACTAACAACTACACCATTAACAACTACAACACTAACAACTACACCAGTAACAACTACACCACTAACAAGTACAACACCAACAACTACACCACTAACAACTACATCACTAATAACTACACCACTAACAACTATACCACTAACAACTACAACACTAACAACTACACCATTAACAACTACAACACTAACAACTACACCACTAACAACTACACCATTAACAACTACAACACTACAACTACACCACTAACAACTACACCACTAACAACTACAACACTAACAAATCTACCACTAACAACTACAACACTAACAACTACACCATTAACAACTACAACACTAACAACTACACCACTAACAACTACACCATTAACAACTACAACACTACAACTACACCACTAACAACTACACCACTAACAACTACACCTCTAATAACTACAACACTAACAACTACAAAACTAACAACTACACCACTAACAACTACACCACTAACAACTACACCATTAACAACTACAACACTAACAACTTCACCACTAACAACTACACCACTAACAACTACAACACTAACAAATCTACCACTAACAACTACAACACTAACAACTACACCATTAACAACTACAACACTAACAACTACACCACTAACAACTACACCATTAACAACTACAACACTACAACTACACCACTAACAACTACACCACTAACAACTACACCATTAACAACTACAATACTAACAACTACACCACTAACAACTACAACACTAACAACTACACCACTAACAACTACACCATTAACAACTACAACACTAACAACTACACCACTAACAACTACACCATTAACAACTACAACAGTAACAACTACACCACTAACAACTACACCACTAACAACTACACCACTAACAACTACAACAACAACAACTACACCATTAACAACTACAACACTAACAACTACACCATTAACAACTACAACACTAACAACTACTCCATTAACAACTACACCACTAACAACTACACCACTAACAACTACACCACTAACAACTACACCACTAACAACTACAACACCAACAACTACACCATTAACAACTACAACACTAACAACTACAACACTATCAACTACACCACTAACAACTACAACACAAACAACTACACCATTAACAACTACAACACTAACAAGTACAACACTATCAACTACACCACTAACAACTACAACACTAACAACTACACCATTAACAACTACAACACTAACAACTACACCACTAACAACTACACCACTAACAACTACACCACTAACAACAACTACAACAACAACAACTACACCATTAACAACTACAACACTAACAACTACACCATTAACAACTACAACACTAACAACTACACCACTAACAACTACACCACTAACAACTACACCACTAACAACTACAACAACAACAACTACACCATTAACAAATACAACACTGACAACTACAACATTATCAACTACACCACTAACAACTACATCACTAACAACTACACCATTAACAACTACAACACTAACAACTACACCACTAACAACTACACCACTAACAACTACACCACTAACAACTACAACAACAACAACTACACCATTAACAACTACAACACTAACAACTACACCATTAACAACTACAACACTAACAACTACTCCATTAACAACTACACCACTAACAACTACACCACTAACAACTACACCACTAACAACTACACCACTAACAACTACAACACCAACAACTACACCATTAACAACTACAACACTAACAACTACAACACTATCAAC
Source organism: Eledone cirrhosa (assembly GCA_964016885.1). Lineage (NCBI taxonomy): Eukaryota > Metazoa > Mollusca > Cephalopoda > Octopoda > Eledonidae > Eledone > Eledone cirrhosa. The sequence continues at coordinate 322,683,918 of OZ024741.1, read as the reverse complement.
TACACCACTAACAACTACAACACTAACAACTACACCATTAACAACTACAACATTAACAACTACAACACTATCAACTACACCACTAACAACTACAACACTAACAACTACACCACTAACAACTTCACCACTAACAACTACACCATTAACAACTACAACACTAACAACTACACCACTAACAACTACACCACTAACAACTACAACACCAACAACTACACCACTAACAACTACAACACTAACAACTACATCACTAACAACTACAACATTAACAACTACACCACTAACAACTACACCATTAACAACTACAACACTAACAACTACACAACTAACAACTACACCACTAACAACTACAACACTTACAACTACACCACTAACAACTACACCATTAACAACTACAACACTAACAACTACACCACTAACAACTCCACCACTAACAACTACACCACTAACAACTACAACACTAACAACTACACCACTAACAACTACACCATTAACAACTACAACACTAACAACTACACCACTAACAACTACACCACTAACAACTACAACATTAACAACTACACCATTAACAACTACAACACTAACAAATACACCACTAACAACTACACCACTAACAACTACAACACCAACAACTACACCACTAACAACTACAACACTAATAACTACACTACTAACAACTACACCACTAACAACTACAACACTAACAACTACAACACCAACAAATACACCACTAACAACTACAACACTAATAACTACACTACTAACAACTACACCACTAACAACTACAACACTAACAACTACAACACCAACAACTACACCACTAACAACTACACCATTAACAACTACAACACTAACAACTACACCACTAACAACTACAACACTAACAACTACACCACTAACAACTACACCACTAACAACTACAACACTAATAACTACACCACTAACAACTACACCACTAACATCTACACCACTAACAACTACACCACTAACAACTACACCATTAACAACTACAACACTATCAAGTACACCACTAACAACTACACCACTAACAACTACAACACTAACAACTACACCACTAACAACTACAACACTAACAACTACACCACTAACAAGTACACCACTATCAACTACATCACTAACATCTACACCACTAACAACTACAGCACTATCAACTACACCACTAACAACTACACCACTAACAACTACAACACTAACAACTACATTATCAACTACAACACTAACAACTACACCACTAACATCTATACCACTAACAACTACACCACTATCAACTACATCACTAACAACTACTACACTAACAACTACACCACTAACAACTACACCACTAACAACTACACCACTAACAACTACACCACTAACAACTACACCACTATCAACTACATCACTAACAACTACTACACTAACAACTACACCACTAACAACTACACCACTAACATCTACACCACTAACAACTACACCACTAACAACTACAACACTAACAACTACTACACTGACAACTACACCACTAACAACTACACCACTAACAACTACACCACTATCAACTACACCACTAACAACTACACCACTATCAACTACACCACTAACAACTACACCACTAACAACTACATCACTATCAACTACACCACAAACAACTACACCACTAACAACTACACCACTATCAACTACATCACTAACAACTACACCACTAACAACTACAACACTAACAACTACTACACTAACAACTACACCACTAACAACTACACCACTAACAACTACACCACTAACAACTACACCACTAACAACTACACCACTATCAACTACATCACTAACAACTACTACACTAACATCTACACCACTAACAACTACAGCACTAACAACTACACCACTAACAACTACACCACTAGCAACTACAACACTAACAACTACACCACTAACAACTACACCACTAACAACTACAATTCTAACAACTACACCACTAACAACTACAACACTAACAACTACACCACTAACATCTAAACCACTAACAACTACACCACTAACAACTACAACACTAACAACTACACCACTAACAACTACACCATTAACAACTACAACTCTAACAACTACACCACTAACAACTACACCACTAACAACTACACCACTAACAATTACACCATTAACAACTACAACACTATCAAGTACACCACTAACAACTACACCACTAACAACTACAACACTAACAACTACACCACTAACAACTACAACACTAACAACTACACCACTAACAAGTACACCACTATCAACTACATCACTAACATCTACACCACTAACAACTACAGCACTATCAACTACACCACTAACAACTACACCACTAACAACTACAACACTAACAACTACACCACTAACAACTACACCACTATCAACTACATCACTAACAACTACTACACTAACAACTACACCACTAACAACTACACCACTAACAACTACACCACTAACAACTACACCACTAACAACTACACCACTATCAACTACATCACTAACAACTACTACACTAACAACTACACCACTAACAAGTACACCACTATCAACTACATCACTAACATCTACACCACTAACAACTACAGCACTATCAACTACACCACTAACAACTACACCACTAACAACTACAACACTAACAACTACATTATCAACTACAACACTAACAACTACACCACTAACATCTATACCACTAACAACTACACCACTATCAACTACATCACTAACAACTACTACACTAACAACTACACCACTAACAACTACACCACTAACAACTACACCACTAACAACTACACCACTAACAACTACACCACTATCAACTACATCACTAACAACTACTACACTAACAACTACACCACTAACAACTACACCACTAACATCTACACCACTAACAACTACACCACTAACAACTACAACACTAACAACTACTACACTAACAACTACACCACTAACAACTACACCACTAACAACTACACCACTATCAACTACACCACTAACAACTACACCACTATCAACTACACCACTAACAACTACACCACTAACAACTACATCACTATCAACTACACCACAAACAACTACACCACTAACAACTACACCACTATCAACTACATCACTAACAACTACACCACTAACAACTACAACACTAACAACTACTACACTAACAACTACACCACTAACAACTACACCACTAACAACTACACCACTAACAACTACACCACTAACAACTACACCACTATCAACTACATCACTAACAACTACTACACTAACATCTACACCACTAACAACTACAGCACTAACAACTACACCACTAACAACTACACCACTAGCAACTACAACACTAACAACTACACCACTAACAACTACACCACTAACAACTACAATTCTAACAACTACACCACTAACAACTACAACACTAACAACTACATTATCAACTACAACACTAACAACTACACCACTAACAACTACACCATTAACAACTACAACTCTAACAACTACACCACTAACAACTACACCACTAACAACTACACCACTAACAATTACACCATTAACAACTACAACACTATCAAGTACACCACTAACAACTACACCACTAACAACTACAACACTAACAACTACACCACTAACAACTACAACACTAACAACTACACCACTAACAAGTACACCACTATCAACTACATCACTAACATCTACACCACTAACAACTACAGCACTATCAACTACACCACTAACAACTACACCACTAACAACTACAACACTAACAACTACACCACTAACAACTACACCACTATCAACTACATCACTAACAACTACTACACTAACAACTACACCACTAACAACTACACCACTAACAACTACACCACTAACAACTACACCACTAACAACTACACCACTATCAACTACATCACTAACAACTACTACACTAACAACTACACCACTAACAACTACATCACTAACATCTACACCACTAACAACTACAGCACTATCAACTACACCACTAACAACTACACCACTAACAATTACAACACTAACAACTACTACACTAACAACTACACCACTAACAACTACAACACTAACAACTACACCACTAACAACTACACCACTAACAACTACAACAACAACAACTACACCATTAACAACTACAACACTAACAACTACACCATTTACAACTACAACACTAACAACTACTCCATTAACAACTACACCACTAACAACTACACCACTAACAACTACACCACTAACAACTACACCACTAACAACTACAACACCAACAACTACACCATTAACAACTACAACACTAACAACTACAACACTATCAACTACACCACTAACAACTACAACACTAACAACTACACCACTAACAACTTCACCACTAACAACTACACCATTAACAACTACAACACTAACAACTACACCACTAACAACTACACCACTAACAACTACAACACCAACAACTACACCACTAACAACTACAACACTAACAACTACATCACTAACAACTTGACCACTAACAACTACACCATTAACAACTAAAACACTAACAACTACAACATTAACAACTACAACACTAACAACTACACTATTAACAACTACAACACTAACAACTACACCACTAATAACTACAACACTAACAACTACACCACTAACAACTACAACACTAACAACTACACCACTAACAACTTCACCACTAACAACTACACCATTAACAACTACAACACTAACAACTACACCACTAACAAGTCCACCACTAACAACTACACCACTAACAACTACAACACTAACAACTACACCACTAACAACTACACCACTAACAACTACAACATTAACAACTACACCACTAACAACTACAACGTTAACAACTACACCACTAACAACTACAACATTAACAACTACACCACTAACAACTACACCACTAACAACTACACCACTAACAACTACACCATTAACAACTACAACACTAACAACTACACAACTAACAACTACACCACTAACAACTACAACACTAACAACTACACCACTAACAACTACACCATTAACAAATACAACACTAACAACTACACCACTAACAACTTCACCACTAACAACTACACCATTAACAACTACAACACTAACAACTACACCACTAACAACTTCACCACTAACAACTACACCATTAACAACTACAACACTAACAACTACACCACTAACAACTCCACCACTAACAACTACACCACTAACAACTACAACACTAACAACTACTCCACTAACAACTACACCATTAACAACTACAACACTAACAAATACACCACTAACAACTACACCACTAACAACTACACCACTAACAACTACACCACTAACAACTTCACCACTAACAACTACACCACTATCAACTACATCACTAACAACTACTACACTAACAACTACACCACTAACAACTACACCACTAACAACTACACCACTAACAACTACACCACTATCAACTACACCACTAACAACTACACCACTAACAACTACACCACTAACAACTACACCACTAACAACTACACCATTAACAACTACAACACTACAACTACACCACTGACAACTACACCACTAACAACTACACCACTAATAACTACACCACTAACAACTACACCACTAACAACTACACCACTAACAACTACACCACTAACAACTACACCATTAACAACTACAACACTACAACTACACCACTAAAAACTACAACACTAAGAACTATACCACTAACAACTACAACACTAACAACTACACCATTAACAACTACAACACTAGAACTACACCACTGACAACTACACCACTAACAACTACACCACTAATAACTACACCACTAACAACTACACCACTAACAACTACACCACTAACAACTACACCACTAACAACTACACCATTAACAACTACAACACTACAACTACACCACTAACAACTCCACCACTAACGACTACACCACTAACAACTACACCACTAACAACTACACCACTAACAACTACAACAACAACAACTACACCATTAACAACTACAACACTAACAACTACACCATTTACAACTACAACACTGACAACTACTCCATTAACAACTACACCACTAACAACTACACCACTAACAACTACACCACTAACAACTACACCACTAACAACTACAACACCAACAACTACACCATTAACAACTACAACACTAACAACTACAACACTATCAACTACACCACTAACAACTACAACACTAACAACTACACCACTAACAACTACACCACTAACAACTACACCACTAACAACCACACCACTAACAACTACACCACTAACAACTACACCATTAACAACTACAACACTACAACTACACCACTAACAACTACAACACTAAGAACTATACCACTAACAACTACAACACTAACAACTACACCATTAACAACTACAACACTAACAACTACACCACTAACAACTACACCATTAACAACTACAACACTACAACTACACCACTAACAACTCCACCACTAACGACTACACCACTAACAACTACACCACTAACAACTACACCACTAACAACTACAACAACAACAACTACACCATTAACAACTACAACACTAACAACTACACCATTAACAACTACAACACTAACAACTACTCCATTAACAACTACACCATTAACAACTACACCACTAACAACTACAACACCAACAACTACACCATTAACAACTACAACACTAACAACTACAACACTATCAACTACACCACTAACAACTACAACACTTACAACTACACCACTAACAACTACACCACTAACAACTACAACACCAACAACTACACCACTAACAACTACAACACTAACAACTACATCACTAACAACTTGACCACTAACAACTACACCATTAACAACTACAACACTAACAACTACAACATTAACAACTACACCACTAACAACTACAACATTAACAACTACACCACTAACAACTACACCACTACCAACTACACCATTAACAACTACACCATTAACAACTACAACACTAACAACTACACAACTAACAACTACACCACTAACAACTACAACACTAACAACTACACCACTAACAACTACACCATTAACAACTACAACACTAACAACTACACCACTAACAACTTCACCACTAACAACTACACCATTAACAACTACAACACTAACAACTACACCACTAACAACATCACCACTAACAACTACACCATTAACAACTACAACACTAACAACTACACCACTAACAACTCCACCACTAACAACTACACCACTAACAACTACAACACTACAACTACACCACTAACAACTACAACACCAACAACTACACCACTAACAACTACAACACTAACAACTACATCACTAACAACTGGACCACTAACAACTACACCATTAACAACTACAACACTAACAACTACACTATTAACAACTACAACACTAACAAGTACACCACTAACAACTACAACACTAACAACTACACCACTAACAACTACAACACTAACAACTACACCACTAACAACTTCACCACTAACAACTACACCATTAACAACTACAACACTAACAACTACACCACTAACAAGTCCACCACTAACAACTACACCACTAACAACTACAACACTAACAACTACACCACTAACAACTACACCACTAACAACTACAACATTAACAACTACACCATTAACAACTACAACATTAACAACTACACCACTAACAACTACAACATTAACAACTACATCACTAACAACTACACCACTAACAACTACACAACTAACAACTTCACCACTAACAACTACAACACTAACAACTACACCACTAACAACTACTCATTAACAACTACAACACTAACAACTACACCACTAACAACTTCACCACTAACAACTACACCATTAACAATTACAACACTAACAACTACACCACTAACAACTTCACCACTAACAACTACACCATTAACAACTACAACACTAACAACTACACCACTAACAACTCCACCACTAACAACTACACCACTAACAACTACACCATTAACAACTACAACACTACAACTACACCACTAACAACTACACCACTAACAACTACACCATTAACAACTACAATACTAACAACTACACCACTAACAACTACAACACTAACAACTACACCACTAACAACTACACCATTAACAACTACAACACTAACAACTACACCACTAACAACTACACCATTAACAACTACAACAGTAACAACTACACCACTAACAACTACACCACTAACAACTACACCACTAACAACTACAACAACAACAACTACACCATTAACAACTATAACACTAACAACTACACCATTAACAACTACAACACTAACAACTACTCCATTAACAACTACACCACTAACAACTACACCACTAACAACTACACCACTAACAACTACACCACTAACAACTACAACACCAACAACTACACCATTAACAACTACAACACTAACAACTACAACACTATCAACTACACCACTAACAACTACAACACAAACAACTACACCATTAACAACTACAACACTAACAAGTACAACACTATCAACTACACCACTAACAACTACAACACTAACAACTACACCATTAACAACTACAACACTAACAACTACACCACTAACAACTACACCACTAACAACTACACCACTAACAACAACTACAACAACAACAACTACACCATTAACAACTACAACACTAACAACTACACCATTAACAACTACAACACTAACAACTACACCACTAACAACTACACCACTAACAACTACACCACTAACAACTACAACAACAACAACTACACCATTAACAAATACAACACTGACAACTACAACATTATCAACTACACCACTAACAACTACATCACTAACAACTACACCATTAACAACTACAACACTAACAACTACACCACTAACAACTACACCACTAACAACTACACCACTAACAACTACAACAACAACAACTACACCATTAACAACTACAACACTAACAACTACACCATTAACAACTACAACACTAACAACTACTCCATTAACAACTACACCACTAACAACTACACCACTAACAACTACACCACTAACAACTACACCACTAACAACTACAACACCAACAACTACACCATTAACAACTACAACACTAACAACTACAACACTATCAACTACACCACTAACAACTACAACACTAACAACTACACCATTAACAACTACAACATTAACAACTACAACACTATCAACTACACCACTAACAACTACAACACTAACAACTACACCACTAACAACTTCACCACTAACAACTACACCATTAACAACTACAACACTAACAACTACACCACTAACAACTACACCACTAACAACTACAACACCAACAACTACACCACTAACAACTACAACACTAACAACTACATCACTAACAACTACAACATTAACAACTACACCACTAACAACTACACCATTAACAACTACAACACTAACAACTACACAACTAACAACTACACCACTAACAACTACAACACTTACAACTACACCACTAACAACTACACCATTAACAACTACAACACTAACAACTACACCACTAACAACTCCACCACTAACAACTACACCACTAACAACTACAACACTAACAACTACACCACTAGCAACTACACCATTAACAACTACAACACTAACAACTACACCACTAACAACTTCACCACTAACAACTACAACACTAACAACTACACCACTAACAACTACACCATTAACAACTACAATGCTAACAACTACACCACTAACAACTTCACCACTAACAACTACACCACTAACAACAACAACACTAACAACTACACCAGTAACATCTATACCACTAACAACTACAACACTAACAACTACACCACTAACAACTACAATTCTAACAACTACACGACTAACAACTACACCACTAACAACTACACCATTAACAACTACAACACTAACAACTACACCACTAACAACTACACCACTAACAACTACAACATTAACAACTACACCATTAACAACTACAACACTAACAAATACACCACTAACAACTACACCACTAACAACTACAACACCAACAACTACACCACTAACAACTACAACACTAATAACTACACTACTAACAACTACACCACTAACAACTACAACACTAACAACTACAACACCAACAAATACACCACTAACAACTACAACACTAATAACTACACTACTAACAACTACACCACTAACAACTACAACACTAACAACTACAACACCAACAACTACACCACTAACAACTACACCATTAACAACTACAACACTAACAACTACACCACTAACAACTACAACACTAACAACTACACCACTAACAACTACACCACTAACAACTACAACACTAATAACTACACCACTAACAACTACACCACTAACATCTACACCACTAACAACTACACCACTAACAACTACACCATTAACAACTACAACACTAACAACTACACCACTAACAACTACAACACTAACAAATACACCACTAACAACTACACCACTAACAACTACAACACCAACAACTACACCACTAACAACTACAACACTAATAACTACACTACTAACAACTACACCACTAACAACTACACCACTAACAACTACAACACTAACAACTACACCACTAACAACTACAACACTAACAACTACACCACTAACAACTTCACCACTAACAACTACACCATTAACAACTACAACACTAACAACTAGACCACTAACAACTACAACACTAACAACTACACCACTAACAACTACACCACTAACAACTACAACATTAACAACTACACCACTAACAACTACAACATTAACAACTACACCACTAACAACTACACCACTAACAACTACACCACTAACAACTACACCATTAACAACTACAACACTAACAACTACACAACTAACAACTACACCACTAACAACTACATCACTAACAACTACACCACTAACAACTACACCATTAACAACTACAACACTAACAACTACACAACTAACAACTTCACCACTAACAACTACGCCATTAACAACTACAACACTAACAACTATACCACTAACAACTTCACCACTAACAACTACACCATTAACAACTACAACACTAACAACTACACCACTAACAACTTCACCACTAACAACTACACCATTAACAACTACAACACTAACAACTACACCACTAACAACTACACCACTAACAACTACAACACCAACAACTACACCACTAACAACTACAACACTAACAACTACATCACTAACAACTACAACATTAACAACTACACCACTAACAACTACACCATTAACAACTACAACACTAACAACTACACAACTAACAACTACACCACTAACAACTACAACACTTACAACTACACCACTAACAACTACACCATTAACAACTACAACACTAACAACTACACCACTAACAACTCCACCACTAACAACTACACCACTAACAACTACAACACTAACAACTACACCACTAGCAACTACACCATTAACAACTACAACACTAACAACTACACCACTAACAACTTCACCACTAACAACTACAACACTAACAACTACACCACTAACAACTACACCATTAACAACTACAATGCTAACAACTACACCACTAACAACTTCACCACTAACAACTACACCACTAACAACAACAACACTAACAACTACACCAGTAACATCTATACCACTAACAACTACAACACTAACAACTACACCACTAACAACTACAATTCTAACAACTACACGACTAACAACTACACCACTAACAACTACACCATTAACAACTACAACACTAACAACTACACCACTAACAACTACACCACTAACAACTACAACATTAACAACTACACCATTAACAACTACAACACTAACAAATACACCACTAACAACTACACCACTAACAACTACAACACCAACAACTACACCACTAACAACTACAACACTAATAACTACACTACTAACAACTACACCACTAACAACTACAACACTAACAACTACAACACCAACAAATACACCACTAACAACTACAACACTAATAACTACACTACTAACAACTACACCACTAACAACTACAACACTAACAACTACAACACCAACAACTACACCACTAACAACTACACCATTAACAACTACAACACTAACAACTACACCACTAACAACTACAACACTAACAACTACACCACTAACAACTACACCACTAACAACTACAACACTAATAACTACACCACTAACAACTACACCACTAACATCTACACCACTAACAACTACACCACTAACAACTACACCATTAACAACTACAACACTAACAACTACACCACTAACAACTACAACACTAACAAATACACCACTAACAACTACACCACTAACAACTACAACACCAACAACTACACCACTAACAACTACAATACTAATAACTACACTACTAACAACTACACCACTAACAACTACACCACTAACAACTACAACACTAACAACTACACCACTAACAACTACAACACTAACAACTACACCACTAACAACTTCACCACTAACAACTACACCATTAACAACTACAACACTAACAACTACACCACTAACAACTACAACACTAACAACTACACCACTAACAACTACACCACTAACAACTACAACATTAACAACTACACCACTAACAACTACAACATTAACAACTACACCACTAACAACTACACCACTAACAACTACACCACTAACAACTACACCATTAACAACTACAACACTAACAACTACACAACTAACAACTACACCACTAACAACTACATCACTAACAACTACACCACTAACAACTACACCATTAACAACTACAACACTAACAACTACACAACTAACAACTTCACCACTAACAACTACGCCATTAACAACTACAACACTAACAACTATACCACTAACAACTTCACCACTAACAACTACACCATTAACAACTACAACACTAACAACTACACCACTAACAACTCCACCACTAACAACTACACCACTAACAACTACAACACTAACAACTACACCACTAACAACTACACCATTAACAACTACAACACTAACAACTACACAACTAACAACTACACCACTAACAACTACACCACTAACAACTACACCACTAACAACTACACCACTAACAACTACACCACTATCAACTACATCACTAACAACTACTACACTAACAACTACACCACTAACAACTACACCACTAACAACTACACCACTAACAACTACACCACTAACAACTACACCACTATCAACTACATCACTAACAACTACTACACTAACAACTACACCACTAACAACTACACCACTAACATCTACACCACTAACAACTACAGCACTATCAACTACACCACTAACAATTACACCATTAACAACTACAACACTAACAACTACACCACTAACAACTACACCACTAACAACTACAATTCTAACAACTACACCACTAACAACTACAACACTAATAACTACAACACTAACAACTACACCACTATCAACTACACCATTAACAACTACAACACTAACAACTACACCACTAACAACTACACCATTAACAACTACAACACTACAACTACACCACTGACAACTACACCATTAACAACTACAACACTAACAACTACACCACTAACAACTACACCACTAACAACTACAACATTAACAACTACACCATTAACAACTACAACACTAACAAATACACCACTAACAACTACACCACTAACAACTACAACACCAACAACTACACCACTAACAACTACAACACTAATAACTACACTACTAACAACTACACCACTAACAACTACAACACTAACAACTACAACACCAACAAATACACCACTAACAACTACAACACTAATAACTACACTACTAACAACTACACCACTAACAACTACAACACTAACAACTACAACACCAACAACTACACCACTAACAACTACACCATTAACAACTACAACACTAACAACTACACCACTAACAACTACAACACTAACAACTACACCACTAACAACTACACCACTAACAACTACAACACTAATAACTACACCACTAACAACTACACCACTAACATCTACACCACTAACAACTACACCACTAACAACTACACCATTAACAACTACAACACTAACAACTACACCACTAACAACTACAACACTAACAAATACACCACTAACAACTACACCACTAACAACTACAACACCAACAACTACACCACTAACAACTACAACACTAATAACTACACTACTAACAACTACACCACTAACAACTACACCACTAACAACTACAACACTAACAACTACACCACTAACAACTACAACACTAACAACTACACCACTAACAACTTCACCACTAACAACTACACCATTAACAACTACAACACTAACAACTACACCACTAACAACTACAACACTAACAACTACACCACTAACAACTACACCACTAACAACTACAACATTAACAACTACACCACTAACAACTACACCATTAACAACTACAACACTAACAACTACACAACTAACAACTTCACCACTAACAACTACGCCATTAACAACTACAACACTAACAACTATACCACTAACAACTTCACCACTAACAACTACACCATTAACAACTACAACACTAACAACTACACCACTAACAACTCCACCACTAACAACTACACCACTAACAACTACAACACTAACAACTACACCACTAACAACTACACCATTAACAACTACAACACTAACAACTACACAACTAACAACTACACCACTAACAACTACACCACTAACAACTACACCACTAACAACTACACCACTAACAACTACACCACTATCAACTACATCACTAACAACTACTACACTAACAACTACACCACTAACAACTACACCACTAACAACTACACCACTAACAACTACACCACTAACAACTACACCACTATCAACTACATCACTAACAACTACTACACTAACAACTACACCACTAACAACTACACCACTAACATCTACACCACTAACAACTACAGCACTATCAACTACACCACTAACAATTACACCATTAACAACTACAACACTAACAACTACACCACTAACAACTACACCACTAACAACTACAATTCTAACAACTACACCACTAACAACTACAACACTAATAACTACAACACTAACAACTACACCACTATCAACTACACCATTAACAACTACAACACTAACAACTACACCACTAACAACTACACCATTAACAACTACAACACTACAACTACACCACTGACAACTACACCACTAACAACTACACCACTAATAACTACACCACTAACAACTACACCACTAACAACTACACCACTAACAACTACACCACTAACAACTACACCATTAACAACTACAACACTACAACTACACCACTAAAAACTACAACACTAAGAACTATACCACTAACAACTACAACACTAACAACTACACCATTAACAACTACAACACTAACAACTACACCACTAACAACTACACCACTAACAACTACACCACTAACAACTACAACAACAACAACTACACCATTAACAACTACAACACTAACAACTACACCATTTACAACTACAACACTGACAACTACTCCATTAACAACTACACCACTAACAACTACACCACTAACAACTACACCACTAACAACTACACCACTAACAACTACAACACCAACAACTACACCATTAACAACTACAACACTAACAACTACAACACTATCAACTACACCACTAACAACTACAACACTAACAACTACACCACTAACAACTACACCACTAACAACTACACCACTAACAACCACACCACTAACAACTACACCACTAACAACTACACCATTAACAACTACAACACTACAACTACACCACTAACAACTACAACACTAAGAACTATACCACTAACAACTACAACACTAACAACTACACCATTAACAACTACAACACTAACAACTACACCACTAACAACTACACCATTAACAACTACAACACTACAACTACACCACTAACAACTCCACCACTAACGACTACACCACTAACAACTACACCACTAACAACTACACCACTAACAACTACAACAACAACAACTACACCATTAACAACTACAACACTAACAACTACACCATTAACAACTACAACACTAACAACTACTCCATTAACAACTACACCATTAACAACTACACCACTAACAACTACAACACCAACAACTACACCATTAACAACTACAACACTAACAACTACAACACTATCAACTACACCACTAACAACTACAACACTTACAACTACACCACTAACAACTACACCACTAACAACTACAACACCAACAACTACACCACTAACAACTACAACACTAACAACTACATCACTAACAACTTGACCACTAACAACTACACCATTAACAACTACAACACTAACAACTACAACATTAACAACTACACCACTAACAACTACAACATTAACAACTACACCACTAACAACTACACCACTACCAACTACACCATTAACAACTACACCATTAACAACTACAACACTAACAACTACACAACTAACAACTACACCACTAACAACTACAACACTAACAACTACACCACTAACAACTACACCATTAACAACTACAACACTAACAACTACACCACTAACAACTTCACCACTAACAACTACACCATTAACAACTACAACACTAACAACTACACCACTAACAACTTCACCACTAACAACTACACCATTAACAACTACAACACTAACAACTACACCACTAACAACTCCACCACTAACAACTACACCACTAACAACTACAACACTACAACTACACCACTAACAACTACAACACCAACAACTACACCACTAACAACTACAACACTAACAACTACATCACTAACAACTGGACCACTAACAACTACACCATTAACAACTACAACACTAACAACTACACTATTAACAACTACAACACTAACAAGTACACCACTAACAACTACAACACTAACAACTACACCACTAACAACTACAACACTAACAACTACACCACTAACAACTTCACCACTAACAACTACACCATTAACAACTACAACACTAACAACTACACCACTAACAAGTCCACCACTAACAACTACACCACTAACAACTACAACACTAACAACTACACCACTAACAACTACACCACTAACAACTACAACATTAACAACTACACCATTAACAACTACAACATTAACAACTACACCACTAACAACTACAACATTAACAACTACATCACTAACAACTACACCACTAACAACTACACAACTAACAACTTCACCACTAACAACTACAACACTAACAACTACACCACTAACAACTACTCATTAACAACTACAACACTAACAACTACACCACTAACAACTCCACCACTAACAACTACACCACTAACAACTACAACACTAACAACTACACCACTAACAACTCCACCACTAACAACTACACCACTAACAACTACAACACTAACAACTACACCACAAACAACTACACCATTAACAACTACAACACTAACAACTACACCACTAACAACTACACCACTAACAACTACACCACTAACAACTACACCACTAACAACTACACCACTAACAACTACACCACTATCAACTACATCACTAACAACTACAACACTAACAACTACACCACTAACAAGTCCACCACTAACAACTACACCACTAACAACTACAACACTAACAACTACACCACTAACAACTACACCACTAACAACTACAACTTTAACAACTACACCATTAACAACTACAACATTAACAACTACACCACTAACAACTACAACATTAACAACTACACCACTAACAACTACACCACTAACAACTACACCACTAACAACTACACCACTAACAACTACAACACTAACAACTACACAACTAACAATTACACCACTAACAACTACAACACTAACAACTACACCACTAACAACTACACCATTAACAACTACAACACTAACAACTACACCACTAACAACTTCACCACTAACAACTACACCATTAACAATTACAACACTAACAACTACACCACTAACAAATTCACCACTAACAACTACACCATTAACAACTACAACACTAACAACTACACCACTAACAACTCCACCACTAACAACTACACCACTAACAACTACAACACTAACAACTACACCACTAACAACTACACCATTAACAACTACAACACTAACAACTACACCACTAACAACTACACCACTAACAACTACACCACTAACAACTACACCACTAACAACTACACCACTAACAACTACACCACTATCAACTACATCACTAACAACTACTACACTAACAACTACACCACTAACAACTACACCACTAACAACTACACCACTAACAACTACACCACTAACAACTACACCACTATCAACTACATCACTAACAACTACTACACTAACAACTACACCACTAACAACTATATCACTAACATCTACACCACTAACAACTACAGCACTATCAACTACACCACTAACAACTACACCACTAACAATTACAACACTAACAACTACTACACTGACAACTACACCACTAACAACTACACCACTAACAACTACACCACTAACAACTACACCACTAACAACTACACCACTATCAACTACATCACTAACAACTACTACACTAACAACTACACCACTAACAACTACACCACTAACATCTACACCACTAACAACTACAGCACTATCAACTACACCACTAACAATTACACCATTAACAACTACAACACTAACAACTACACCACTAACAACTACACCACTAACAACTACAATTCTAATAACTACACCACTAACAACTACAACACTAATAACTACAACACTAACAACTACACCACTATCAACTACACCATTAACAACTACAACACTAACAACTACACCACTAACAACTACACCATTAACAACTACAACACTACAACTACACCACTAACAACTACACCACTAACAACTACACCACTAACAACTACACCACTAACAACTACACCACTAACATCTACACCATTAACAACTACAACACTACAACTACACCACTAACAACTACACCACTAACAACTACACCACTAATAACTACACCACTAACAACTACACCACTAACAACTACACCACTAACAACTACACCACTAACAACTACACCATTAACAACTACAACACTACAACTACACCACTAACAACTACAACACTAAGAACTATACCACTAACAACTACAACGCTAACAACTACACCATTAACAACTACAACACTAACAACTACACCACTAACAACTACACCATTAACAACTACACCACTAACAACTTCACCACTAACAACTACACCATTAACAACTACAACACTAACAACTACACCACTAACAACTCCACCACTAACAACTACACCACTAACAACTACAACACTAACAACTACACCACTAATAACTCCACCACTAACAACTACACCACTAACAACTACAACACTAACAACTACACCACAAACAACTACACCATTAACAACTACAACACTAACAACTACACCACTAACAACTACACCACTAACAACTACACCACTAACAACTACACCACTAACAACTACACCACTATCAACTACATCACTAACAACTACAACACTAACAACTACACCACTAACAAGTCCACCACTAACAACTACACCACTAACAACTACAACACTAACAACTACACCACTAACAACTACACCACTAACAACTACAACATTAACAACTACACCATTAACAACTACAACATTAACAACTACACCACTAACAACTACAACATTAACAACTACACCACTAACAACTACACCACTAACAACTACACCACTAACAACTACACCACTAACAACTACAACACTAACAACTACACAACTAACAACTACACCACTAACAACTACACCATTAACAACTACAACACTAACAACTACACCACTAACAACTTCACCACTAACAACTACACCATTAACAATTACAACACTAACAACTACACCACTAACAACTTCACCACTAACAACTACACCATTAACAACTACAACACTAACAACTACACCACTAACAACTGCACCACTAACAACTACACCACTAACAACTACAACACTAACAACTACACCACTAACAACTATACCATTAACAACTACAACACTAACAACTACACCACTAACAACTACACCACTAACAACTACACCACTAACAACTACACCACTAACAACTACACCACTAACAACTACACTACTATCAACTACATCACTAACAACTACTACACTAACAACTACACCACTAACAACTACACCACTAACAACTACACCACTAACAACTACACCACGAACAACTACACCACTATCAACTACATCACTAACAACTACTACACTAACAACTACACCACTAACAACTATATCACTAACATCTACACCACTAACAACTACAGCACTATCAACTACACCACTAACAACTACACCACTAACAATTACAACACTAACAACTACTACACTAACAACTACACCACTAACAACTACACCACTAACAACTACACCACTAACAACTACACCACTAACAACTACACCACTATCAACTACATCACTAACAACTACTACACTAACAACTACACCACTAACAACTACACCACTAACATCTACACCACTAACAACTACAGCACTATCAACTACACCACTAACAATTACACCATTAACAACTACAACACTAACAACTACACCACTAACAACTACACCACTAACAACTACAATTCTAACAACTACACCACTAACAACTACAACACTAATAACTACAACACTAACAACTACACCACTATCAACTACACCATTAACAACTACAACACTAACAACTACACCACTAACAACTACACCATTAACAACTACAACACTACAACTACACCACTAACAACTACACCACTAACAACTACACCACTAACAACTACACCACTAACAACTACACCACTAACAACTACACCATTAACAACTACAACACTACAACTACACCACTAACAACTACACCACTAACAACTACACCACTAATAACTACACCACTAACAACTACACCCCTAACAACTACACCACTAACAACTACACCACTAACAACTACACCATTAACAACTACAACACTACAACTACACCACTAACAACTACAACACTAAGAACTATACCACTAACAACTACAACGCTAACAACTACACCATTAACAACTACAACACTAACAACTACACCACTAACAACTACACCATTAACAACTACAACACTACAACTACACCACTAACAACTACACCACTAACAACTACAACACTAAAAAATCTACCACTAACAACTACAACACTAGCAACTACACCCTGAACAACTACAACACTAACAACTACACCACTAACAACTACACCACTAACAACTACACCACTAACAACTACACCTCTAATAACTACAACACTAACAACTACAACACTAACAACTACACCAGTAACAACTACACCACTAACAACTACACCATTAACAACTACAACACTAACAACTTCACCACTAACAACTACACCACTAACAACTACAACACTAACAAATCTACCACTAACAACTACAACACTAACAACTACCCCATTAACAACTACAACACTAACTACACCACTAACAACTACACCATTAACAACTACAACACTACAACTACACCACTAACAACTACCCCACTAACAACTACACCACTAACAACTACACCATTAACAACTACAACACTAACAACTACATCACTAACAACTACTACACTAACAACTACACCACTAACAACTACACCACTAACAACTACACCACTAACAACTACACCACTAACAACTACACCACTATCAACTACATCACTAACAACTACTACACTAACAACTACACCACTAACAACTACATCACTAACATCTACACCACTAACAACTACAGCACTATCAACTACACCACTAACAACTACACCACTAACAATTACAACACTAACAACTACTACACTAACAACTACACCACTAACAACTACACCACTAACAACTACACCACTAACAACTACACCACTAACAACTACACCACTATCAACTACATCACTAACAACTACTACACTAACAACTACACCACTAACAACTACACCACTAACGACTACACCACTAACAACTACACCACTAACAACTTCACCATTAACAACTACAACCCTACAACTACACCACTAACAACTACAACACTAAGAACTATATCACTAACAACTACAACACTAACAACTACACCATTAACAACTACAACACTAACAACTACACCACTAACAACTACACCATTAACAACTACAACACTACAGCTACACCACTAACAACTACACCACTAACAACTACAACACTAACAAATCTACCACTAACAACTACAACACTAGCAACTACACCATTAACAACTACAATACTAACAACTACACCACTAACAACTACACCACTAACAACTACACCACTAACAACTACACCTCTAATAACTACAACACTAACAACTACAAGACTAACAACTACACCAGTAACAACTACACCACTAACAACTACACCATTAACAACTACAACACTAACAACTTCACCACTAACAACTACACCACTAACAACTACAACACTAACAAATCTACCACTAACAACTACAACACTAACAACTACCCCATTAACAACTACAACACTAACTACACCACTAACAACTACACCATTAACATCTACAACACTACAACTACACCACTAACAACTACACCACTAACAACTACACCACTAACAACTACACCATTAACAACTACAACACTAACAACTACACCACTAACAACTACAACACTAACAACTACACCACTAACAACTACACCATTAACAACTACAACACTAACAACTACACCACTAACAACTACACCATTAACAACTACAACACTAACAACTACACCACTAACAACTACACCACTAACAACTACACCACTAACAACTACACCACTAACAACTACAACAACAACTACACCATTAACAACTACAACACTAACAACTACACCATTTACAACTACAACACTAACAACTACTCCATTAACAACTACACCACTAACAACTACACCACTAACAACTACACCACTAACAACTACACCACTAACAACTACAACACCAACATCTACACCATTAACAACTACAACACTAACAACTACAACACTATCAACTACACCACTAACAACTACAACACTAACAACTACACCACTAACAACTTCACCACTAACAACTACACCATTAACAACTACAACACTAACAACTACACCACTAACAACTACACCACTAACAACTACAACACCAACAACTACACCACTAACAACTACAACACTAACAACTACATCACTAACAACTTGACCACTAACAACTACACCATTAACAACTACAACACTAACAACTACACCACTAACAAGTCCACCACTAACAACTACACCACTAACAACTACAACACTAACAACTACACCACTAACAACTACACCACTAACAACTACAACATTAACAACTACACCACTAACAACTACAACATTAACAACTACACCACTAACAACTACACCACTAACAACTACACCACTAACAACTACACCATTAACAACTACAACACTAACAACTACACAACTAACAACTACACCACTAACAAATACAACACTATCAACTACACCACTAACAACTACACCATTAACAACTACAACACTAACAACTACACCACTAACAACTTCACCACTAACAACTACACCATTAACAACTACAACACTAACAACTACACCATTAACAACTACAACACTAACAACTACACCACTAACAACTTCACCACTAACAACTACACCATTAACAACTACAACACTAACAACTACACCATTAACAACTACAACACTAACAACTACACCACTAACAACTACACCATTACCAACTACAACACTACAACTACACCACTAACAACTACACCACTAACAACTACACCTCTAATAACTACAACACTAACAACTACAAAACTAACAACTACACCACTAACAACTACACCACTAACAACTACACCATTAACAACTACAACACTACAACTACACCACTAACAACTACACCATTAACAACTACAACACTAACAACTACACCACTAACAACAACACCACTAACAACTACACCACTAACAACTACAACAACAACAACTACACCATTAACAACTACAACACTAACAACTACACCATTAACAACTACAATACTAACAACTACTCCATTAACAACTACACCACTAACAACTACACCACTAACAACTACACCTCTAATAACTACAACACTAACAACTTCACCACTAACAACTACACCACTAACAACTACAACACTAACAAATCTACCACTAACAACTACAACACTAACAACTACACCATTAACAACTACAACACTAACAACTACACCACTAACAACTACACCATTAACAACTACAACACTACAACTACACCACTAACAACTACACCACTAACAACTACACCATTAACAACTACAACACTAACAACTACACCACTAAGAACTACAACACTAACAACTACACCACTAACAACTACACCATTAACAACTACAACACTAACAACTACACCACTAACAACTACACCATTAACAACTACAACACTAACAACTACACCACTAACAACTACACCACTAACAACTACACCACTAACAACTACACCACTAACAACTACAACAACAACAACTACACCATTAACAACTACAACACTAACAACTACACCATTAACAACTACAACACTAACAACTACTCCATTAACAACTACACCACTAACAACTACACCACTAACAACTACACCACTAACAACTACACCACTAACAACTACAACACCAACAACTACACCATTAACAACTACAACACTAACAACTACAACACTATCAACTACACCACTAACAACTACAACACTAACAACTACACCACTAACAACTTCACCACTAACAACTACACCATTAACAACTACAACACTAACAACTACACCACTAACAACTACACCACTAACAACTACAACACCAACAACTATACCACTAACAACTACACCACTAACAACTACAACACCAACAACTACACCACTAACAACTACACCACTAACAACTACACCACTAACAACTACACCACTAACAACTACACCATTAACAACTACAACACTATCAAGTACACCACTAACAACTACACCACTAACAACTACAACACTAACAACTACAACACTAATAACTACAACACTAACAACTACAACACTAACAACTACACCACTAACAACTACAACACTAACAACTACACCACTAACAACTACAACACTAACAACTACACCACTAACAAGTACACCACTATCAACTACATCACTAACATCTACACCACTAACAACTACAGCACTATCAACTACACCACTAACAACTACACCACTAACAACTACAACACTAACAACTACACCACTAACAACTACACCACTATCAACTACAGCACTAACAACTACTACACTAACAACTACACCACTAACAACTACACCACTAACAACTACACCACTATCAACTACATCACTAACAACTACTACACTAACAACTACACCACTAACAACTACACCACTAACAACTACACCACTATCAACTACATCACTAACAACTACACCACTAACAACTACACCACTAACAACTACACCACTAACAACTACACGACTATCAACTACATCACTAACAACTACTACACTAACAACTACACCACTAACAACTACACCACTAACATCTACACCACTAACAACTACAACACTAACAACTACACCACTAACAACTACACCACTAACAACTACACCACTATCAACTACACCACTATCAACTACATCACTAACAACTACTACACTAACAACTACACCACTAACAACTACACCACTAACAACTACACCACTAACAACTACAACACTAACAACTACACCACTAACAACTACACCACTAACAACTACACCACTAACAACTACACCACTATCAACTACATCACTAACAACTACACCACTAACAACTACAACACTAACAACTACACCACTAACAACTACACCATTAACAACTACAGCACTAACAACTACATCACTAACAACTACACCACTAACAACTACATCACTAACAACTACACCACTAACAACTACTACACTAAAAACTACACCACTAACAACTACACCACTAACATCTACACCACTAACAACTACAACACTAACAACTACAGCACTATCAACTACACCACTAACAACTACACCACTAACAACTACAACACTAACAACTACACCACTAACAACTACACCACTAACAACTACAATTCTAACAACTACACCACTAACAACTACAACACTAACAACTACATTATCAACTACAACACTAACAACTACACCACTAACATCTATACCACTAACAACTACACCACTAACAACTACAACACTAACAACTACACCACTAACAACTACACCATTAACAACTACAACTCTAACAACTACACCACTAACAACTACACCACTAACAACTACACCACTAACAACTACACCACTAACAACTACAACACTAACAACTACACCACTAACAACTACACCACTAACAACTACACCATTAACAACTACAACTCTAACAACTACACCACTAACAACTACACCACTAACCACTACACCACTAACAACTACACCACTAACAACTACAACACTAACAACTACACCACTAACAACTACAACACTAACAACTACACCACTAACAACTACAACACTAACAACTACATCATTAACAACTACAACACTAACAACTACACCACTAACAACTACACCATTAACAACTACAACACTAACAACTACACCACTAACAACTACACCACTAACAACTATAACACTAACAACTACACCACTAACAACTACAACACTATCAACTAGACCACTAACAACTACACCACTAACAACTACAACACTAACAACTACCATACACTCACAATACTACAAATCTTTAAGCAGGTGTAGTCGAGTAAATCGACCACAGTATGTTACAGTTACTTTATTTTACCCACCCCGTAAGGATGAAAGGCAAATCTGACCTCTGCGAAATTTGAACTCAGAAAGTAAAGGGCCAATAATGATAATTGTTTCTACTTTTGGCACAAGGCCAGCAACTATCCAGTGTATTACTGCTACTTTATTTTATCGACCCCGTAAGGATGAAAGGCAAAGTTAACCTTGCCGGGATTTGAACTCAGACCATAAAGGGCCGTAACTCTTTTCTGCAGAACATGGTGTCTGACCCTCTACCGATACTGTTAATCCACGCCTTAAAGGGCCAACAATGATAATGATGATATTGATGATGATGGTGACAACAACAGTAACACAAGTTTCTTTGTTCTAACACCTGGAACAATAATTCTACTCGATAGAGCAGAACTATGATCAAAAGCCCTCTTCCTCTGATCCCAGTTCTCTATGTATGATTACATTATATACAATGACAGAGAGGTTAGATTATATAATGTTTTAGAATGTGTGTAGGAGGGTTATGTCTGTATGATGTTACTTTATTATGTCTCTATTATGTCTGTATGATGTTACTTTATTTTCGGTCTTGTTGGGCTTCATAATTCTTTTCATTTTGCCCATCTTCCAGATTCCGAGAACTCCGAGTGTTTGTCTGTGCAGAACTGGTACCTGGATATTTAGCACATTTAGGCTCTTGGTCTGGATAGTTGTAGATGCTAAGGAGTTGATTCATTCGTTTTTTCCCCCTAGGTTAGATTGGCAAAATATTTTGAGAGCATGCATCCACATTTGTTATAATCTTCAAAACAAAACAATCTTTCCATGGAAATGTTTCAGCAGTAAACTACTATTTCTATTTTATTTGTACTAATTTTAAGAAGAAAGAGATAAAATATTTAAAAGTATTCTTGAAGATGTCTGTTTAAACAAGCAATAACTTCTAAATTGTTTAAAGCTTTAGGAATTAAGTGTTGTATTGACATGTAATTTACAAAAATGTACTTAATGAATAAATAACGATGGATGTTCTTCGGGAAAAAAGCGGAGTTGTGATATTTAAATGGATTTCTTATTTTAGTATAAAATTAAATGCAACAAAAATGTACTCTACTTTATAAGTATACAAATAATACGAGGGTCGGCTGAAAAGTTCATAGGCTGACCAAATGAGGTTTATTTTTTAACGTGGTCCCCGAAAAGAAACTATTAAGAAGAAGGGTTGAAATTAATGCATGCAAGATTTCACAGCTCTAGCATCACTCCATCATTAGTCAGCCTATGAACTTTTCTGCCGACCCTTGTAATAAAAATATTTTAACCAAGCGAACTGGAAAATAACATCATTTATAATTACGTTTTACTTCAATGAGAAGAAACAATCCAGGTAAACATTTTATTAAACAAAATACAACCAACGATTCTTATCTCTTACTAATCTCCCTCGACAATTCCTTATTTAGCTCTCAGTTAAGATGCTTTCTATATCAATCAGTGTCATTTCAAATCATCCAGAACAATTCACTGTAACATTTGTAAATGCAGGGTGTCTAACATTTCAATTTCTGTGCAATTAATATTTTATGCAGTTTCTTTCAATGGCCTGAATTTTCTTTTTTGTGGTTTCGTATTGAAAGGAATGGCAGTTGCCTTTACCCTTTTCAGCGTCAGTATCCTCAAAACGGAAACTTAGGCCGAATGCTTGCAATAAAATAGACTACGCTAAAGTCACCCAAGGGCAAGGTGTAGGTGTTATTACTTGACTCAACGCTGTTCAATAAGTCTATATGAATGCTTTGAACATCTGTTTTCTCATAAGATAACCAAATTGTAAAATCTGAAAATAAATAATCCCTATTATATCGGCATTGGGAATGATTTTAAATATACAGACACAAACAGAGCCAAAATACCAGGACATATACCCATACACAACATACAGAAAATATGACAATTAGGCACTGTCCACATTAAGTAGGATACCTCAAGTCTTATACACATACACCACATACAGAAAATATCACTATTAGGCACTGTACTCATTTTACGTTAAATAATATCAATACAACTGAGAACACTAGACCAAAACAAAATATTGCACGTATACAAGAAACACAGAGATGTACTCTGTCTCGTAGTGACATTACACGGAATGGAATGGGATGGAACTCCGTCGGTTTCGACGATGAGGGATCCAACTGTTCAATCAACGGAACAGCCCGACATTGAAATTAACATATAAGTCCCTGAATATTCCACAGGCATGTATACCGTTAAGGTAATTCTCAGTGAGCTTCTACGTGACACAACTGTGACACAACTAGCTCGGATGCAGTCCATCAATCAGGCTTCCTAACAGTTTCCGTCTACCTAATTTCACTCCCAAAGCTAGGGTCACTCCAATGACACTCGCTCAAGATTACACAGAGTGAGATCGAACCCGGGACTTAATGATTGCGAACCGGACTTCTTAACCAGACAGCAATTTTCCGTCTATAGAGAAAAAAACAATGAAAATAAGACGACTGAACGAATATAAAACAACAAACAAATAATGGTTTCTGATTTAAGGACAAGGCCAACAATTTGGGGGTGGAGGAGTCGATTTAATCGACCCAGTGCGTTACTGGTACTTTATATAATCGACCCTGTAAGGATGAAAGGCAAAACTAACTTCGGTGGGATTTGAAATCAGAACGGAAAGGGCCGTAACTATATACTGCTCTAAAAATATTGTCAATCTACTGCCCTATAATAATTGTTTCTACTTTTGGCACAAGGCCAGCAATTATCCCAGTGCATTACTGGTACTTTATTTTATCGACCCCGTAAGGATGAAAGGCAAAGTTAACCTTGGCGGGATTTGAACTCATACCATAAAGGGCCGTAACTCTTTGCTGCAAAGCATAGCGCCCGACCCTCTACCGATACTGCCAATCCACCCTATAATAATGGTTTCTGATTTAGGCACAAGGCCAGTATTTTTTCTTAGAGGAGGGGAAAGTCAATTAAATCAACCCCAGTGCATTACTGGTACCTTATTTTATCGACCTCGTAAGGGTGAAAGGCAAAGCTAACCTCGGCGGGATTTGAACTCAGAACGAAAAGGGTGGTAACTCTATGCTGCAAAGCATATTGTCCCGACGTTCTACCGAATCTGTCAAAGCAGAATGAATACACACACATAAATGTATAAATATCATGAGATAACAATTATGCATCTACTGTATATAGATGACTACAATTTTTATACTGCAGATGACAAACAATTTGAAACACGGTGAGTGGATTCAGTAGGCATGAAATTCGGTTTAGAAAGTTCCTCAAGGCAATCTCCAAGAAAAGAAAATTAATAAGAAGCATTGCTATTTATTCATGTATTTATTTATTTATCTAATCAATTTAGATGTCCATATACAACTGTAAGCCATGACAGACTTGGAGAGATATCTAGTACCCCTTACAGTTAAGAAACAAGAACAAGATAAATAGAAAGATAAATAAATAAGGAAGCCAACGGGAATCAAAAGAGGCATAAAGAAATAAAGAAAAATTGAAATCAACAGAAGGTATAACGCAGCTAAATGTTTTTATCGTTCAATCTCTTTGTAGCCTCCATATATTCCAAGATCTTGTTTGCAGTTAGTGGATATCTCTAATGTTGGTAGGTTTAGATATATTAGATATGACGACAGATAAGAATATTAGAAATTATTATTCAATAATGAATTCCACTTTTTGGACCTCCGTCTGTTGCGACGACATGTGTTCTAATCAGACTTGTCAACTCACCTCGTCCGACGGGGAGATCTCCAACCCACTTTGGGGTGGGTGAGAGATGTCTTCTCTTGTGAAAATGGGAATAGATTTCATTATGCAAAATCTCTCCATTTTGCCTCCTTTCTTCCCGTTTTGGGTCACTTTTTTTCATGATACTCCACGTTTGGGTTTTTTTTTTTTGTTGGCTGGTCAGTCTAGTCGATAGGATCATCGTAACATTCTGCTCGTGAAATTGATGTAGCTGAGCATTCAACAGACACGTGTACCCTTAACGTAAAACGCGGCCGATTCAGTGTGGCACTGTATTTGACAAGGTTGGTCCTTTGAATTATAGTTGCAACTTATTGTTTTTCCTGTTCACTGGATCGAAGCAATGAGCAATAAAGAACACAACGCACCGACTGGAATCGAACTGATGACATGACAGCTGTCAGCTGAAGACACTAACCTCTGAGCTCTGCGCCTTCACATAACACAAAATACAAGGAACACACACACACACATACATAGACACACATATACATACACATACACTATCTCCCTCTCTCTCTTTCTCTCTCTCTCACACATACTATCTCTCACCCACACACTCACACAAAACAGGGGAAATAATTATTGTACTTAGAATGTACCACCCTTGCAGTATATTTATTCCGGCTCCAGGGCGGTGAATTGGCAGTATCGGTAGAGGGTTGGATGCCATGCTTTCTAGCATAGTTACGTCTCTTTACGGTCTGAGTTCAAATCCCGTCGAGGTTAACTTTGCCTTTCATCTTTATGGGGTCGATAAAATAAAGTACCAGTAATGTACTGGGTAATTGCTGGCCTTGTGCCAAAAGTATATTTATTCCGGTTCCATGCATTCGGAGTTCTAATACTACCGAGGTCAATTCTACATTTTATCCTTCCCGAATCGATAGATAAAGTACCGTCTAGGATGGTAAACTGATAGAGTCGTTAGAGCGACAGACAGACTGACTTGAGACATTTGAATCAATTGTTTGTGTTGAGTTCAAATCTCATCGTAGCCTGATTAAATACCGCCATCCCGCCCTTGTGTGGTAAACTTAAGTGGTCACCTGGTTTAACACTCCCACCTGGCCCTTGGGTACCTTCAGTGAAGTCCACTCTATTGACTAATTTAATATCACCGTTTGGCCCAAGGGTGCTTTTAATGAAGGCCACTCTATTGCCTGGTTTAACATCACCACCCAATCCTAGGGTATCTTTAGCGGAGTCCACTCTTTTACCTGGATTAACCCCACCACCTAGCCCTTGGGTACCTGTTGCCTAATTTAATACTATCACCTAACTATTCGGTAACTTTATCAGAGTATACTCTGTATTCTGGTTTAAAATCTCCACCCAGCCCTTGGGTAATTTTAGCGGAGTTCACTCTGTTTGTTGATTTAATACCACCAGACGACTATTGAGTACCTTTAGCCAGGCCTACTCAGCTCTAAACTTTCAAGCCGTTCCTGGATTTAAGGATTCATTACATCTTCCGGCTCAACCTTGGATGCACCTTACAAACTGTCATGGGCATTGCCCTTGTTTTCTATCTAAGCGTTAAACTGATCTGGCACAGATTTACCGCTAATGTAAATGTAAGAAGGCCTTATGGTATTAGGAAACTATAATAATATATTTACTGTAGCTCTATTAAATATCTCGTAAAGAATACAGGGACAGTAACACACATAACTAACTACAACACATGAAACCCAGAAAATTATTTCCCGTGTTGGAGAAGACTACGCTAAAGTCACCCAAAGGCCAAGAGAATATATATAAACAGAAGCAGCGATAATAGATAGCTGTGTAGAGCATGTAGAAACAGCAACTGTAATTCTATAACAAAAAATTGTTAAAACCTAAAGCATTACAAAATGTAATTAGGAAATGACATGCTAACATTCTGGTAAAAAATGCCATATATGGTCATATATGGTCTTATTTCATTGAAGAAGTTTGTCCACAACGGAAGTCGGTAAAAATAAATGAGAAATGTGTTGTTGTTTCTGGAGCTCCGTCGGTTTCGACGATGAGTGTTTCAGTAGTTCAACTTGGGGAAGAGCCAACTCGTGAAATTAACGTGAAAGTGGCATAATTTTTCACTGACATATGTACCCATAATGCAGTTCTCTGGGAGATCCAGCGTAATACAAAGTGTGATTGGTAGACCGATACACACACACACACACACACACACACACACACACACACACACACACACACACACACACACACACACACACATACACACACACACACACACACACATATATATATATATATATATAAACAATTATATCCAATCCAATCAAGAACCTCCTCACTCCGGTTAGAGAAACCCCTCCCTGGTTGCGCTTGCGCTCCACCGCTTTTGGTTTTGGTCATATCGGGGGTGTAGCCGTACTCACCACGCTTGGCAGGGAGCGTGTTGGTGAGGTTATTTAACTCATGGAGTGGACGCGCGTTGACTTTAAGGAGTTCATCCGCCCTTGTATTTTTTTTGTATTGCTGGGGCTCATACTTGCATACATACATACATGGTGGCTGCCAACTCGTTTTCGAGTACGGCCACTACTTTATATCCATGTAGGAGAACCCCTACCGATGCGCTGAACGAGTGTGACTTTTTAGTCCAGCCAGCGACTTGAAAACTCTGGTACAAACACTACACTTGTGACTATTACTGACACATAGTGCTGGGCCCATGGTACCATGTGACGACAAGTGCAGAGAGATCTCCAGATATAAAGCAATGCCTGTGCCGTGAAGCTTTTATAATGAGCAAAGACACTGCACAAAGCCAGTCCCACTCTCTTAACCAAGATGATATTTACCAAAAAGAAGAACAAGTCAACATCATTGGATACCATCAGATTTGCAGGTGTTATATCAGAGTTTTCCTTCTCCTAGAATTCTGCCTTGACAAAGGCTAAGGGGTCATCCCTCCCGGAGATTTTGGATGGCCATTGACTCTTAAGAGCTACTTTGCTCTTTGACAGGTTTTGTTTTTAGTCCTGCAGGATGTCCAAAGTCACCCTCCTCACCAAGAAACCTTGGTGGGGTTGCCAGTTTAGTCGCCAACGACCCGACCATGAGACAGGTTGTACTGATATACATACATATATACATACATATATACATACATACATACATACATGGTGGCTGCCAACTCGTTTTCGAGTACGGCCACTACTTTATATCCATGTAGGGGAACCCCTACCGATGCGCTGAACGAGTGTGACTTTTTAGTCCAGCCAGCGACTTGAAAACTCTGGTACAAACACACTTGTGACAATTATTGACACATAGTGCTGGGCCCATGGTACCATGTGACGACAAGTGCAGAGAGATCTCCAGATATAAAGCAATGCCTGTGCCGTGGAGCTTTTATAATGAGCAAAGACACTGCACAAAACCAGTCCCACTCTCTTAACCAAGATGATATTTACCAAAAAGAAGAACAAGTCAACATCATTGGATACCATCAGATTTGCAGGTGTTATATCTGAGTTTTCATTCTCCTAGAATTCTGCCTTGACAAAGGCTAAGGGGTCATCTCTCCCGGTGATTTTGGATGGCCATTGACTCTTAAGAGCTCCTTTGCCCTTTGACAGGTTTTGTTTTTAGTCCTGCAGGATGTCCAAAGTCACCCTCCTCACCAAGAAACCTTGGTGGGGTTACCAGTTTAGTCGCCAACGACCCGACCATGAGACAGGTTGTACTGATATACATACATATATACATACATATATACATACATACATACATACATGGTGGCTGCCAACTCGTTTTCGAGTACGGCCACTACTTTATATCCATGTAGGGGAACCCCTACCGATGCGCTGAACGAGTGTGACTTTTTAGTCCAGCCAGCGACTTGAAAACTCTGGTACAAACACACTTGTGACAATTATTGACACATAGTGCTGGGCCCATGGTACCATGTGACGACAAGTGCAGAGAGATCTCCAGATATAAAGCAATGCCTGTGCCGTGGAGCTTTTATAATGAGCAAAGACACTGCACAAAACCAGTCCCACTCTCTTAACCAAGATGATATTTACCAAAAAGAAGAACAAGTCAACATCATTGGATACCATCAGATTTGCAGGTGTTATATCAGAGTTTTCCTTCTCCTAGAATTCTGCCTTGACAAAGGCTAAGGGGTCATCCCTCCCGGAGATTTTGGATGGCCATTGACTCTTAAGAGCTACTTTGCTCTTTGACAGGTTTTGTTTTTAGTCCTGCAGGATGTCCAAAGTCACCCTCCTCACCAAGAAACCTTGGTGGGGTTGCCAGTTTAGTCGCCAACGACCCGACCATGAGACAGGTTGTACTGATATACATACATATATACATACATATATACATACATACATACATACATACATGGTGGCTGCCAACTCGTTTTCGAGTACGGCCACTACTTTATATCCATGTAGGGGAACCCCTACCGATGCGCTGAACGAGTGTGACTTTTTAGTCCAGCCAGCGACTTGAAAACTCTGGTACAAACACACTTGTGACAATTATTGACACATAGTGCTGGGCCCATGGTACCATGTGACGACAAGTGCAGAGAGATCTCCAGATATAAAGCAATGCCTGTGCCTTGGAGCTTTTATAATGAGCAAAGACACTGCACAAAACCAGTCCCACTCTCTTAACCAAGATGATATTTACCAAAAAGAAGAACAAGTCAACATCATTGGATACCATCAGATTTGCAGGTGTTATATCTGAGTTTTCATTCTCCTAGAATTCTGCCTTGACAAAGGCTAAGGGGTCATCTCTCCCGGTGATTTTGGATGGCCATTGACTCTTAAGAGCTCCTTTGCCCTTTGACAGGTTTTGTTTTTAGTCCTGCAGGATGTCCAAAGTCACCCTCCTCACCAAGAAACCTTGGTGGGGTTACCAGTTTAGTCGCCAACGACCCGACCATGAGACAGGTTGTACTGATATACATACATATATACATACATATATACATACATACATACATACATGGTGGCTGCCAACTCGTTTTCGAGTACGGCCACTACTTTATATCCATGTAGGGGAACCCCTACCGATGCGCTGAACGAGTGTGACTTTTTAGTCCAGCCAGCGACTTGAAAACTCTGGTACAAACACACTTGTGACAATTATTGACACATAGTGCTGGGCCCATGGTACCATGTGACGACAAGTGCAGAGAGATCTCCAGATATAAAGCAATGCCTGTGCCGTGGAGCTTTTATAATGAGCAAAGACACTGCACAAAACCAGTCCCACTCTCTTAACCAAGATGATATTTACCAAAAAGAAGAACAAGTCAACATCATTGGATACCATCAGATTTGCAGGTGTTATATCTGAGTTTTCATTCTCCTAGAATTCTGCCTTGACAAAGGCTAAGGGGTCATCTCTCCCAGTGATTTTGGATGGCCATTGACTCTTAAGAGCTCCTTTGCCCTTTGACAGGTTTTTTTTTTAGTCCTGCAGGATGTCCAAAGTCACCCTCCTCACCAAGAAACCTTGGTGGGATTGCCAGTTTAGTCGCCAACGACCCGACCATGAGACAGGTTGTACTGGGATACATGTTACCAGTAGCACCAACATACATACATATATACATATATACATACATACATCGGAACTCTCTGCGAAAAACAAAACAATGGCTCACAATGTGTTTGCTGTGCCTTTCCTAACACCAACTTTTGGAATACTCAATTAGACGATAGACGAAATCCGAGCGATTGATGTTAGAACTCGAAAAATACTAAACAACACCGGAAACTTCCACATCAACAGTGACATAGACCGCCTTTACTTGAAACGTAAGCAGGGAGGCAGAATTAACACCGAAGATGTCACCCATGTCATAAGCAGCTGTCCAAAGATGTCATCGCGGTACTATCTACCTATGAGGCATGATGTAGTGGCCAAAACACTGTACAATGCAATCCGTAGAAAAGATAGCCCCGATGATAAACACATTAAAAGCTACAGCAATGTGGAAGACATACATATACATAATATGAAAGAGTACTGGTGGAATGATCCAGTAAAAACCCCAATAAAATGCAGGCATAACAGACCAGATATTATGATATGGGACAGGGAACATAAGGCATGCACAGTAGTGGAAGCTAGCTGCCCAGCAGATGCCAATATAATATCAAAGATTGGCGAAAAGGATAATATTTATGCAGAACTGATGAGAAATCTGCAGATACTCCACCCTCATTATACCTTCAGATTTATGCCAGTGATTATTGAGACACTGGGATATGTTAGTAACTGCCTCAATACAAATCTTGAGAAGCTGGGCTTCACAGGAACAGAAAGAAAACAACTAGTTGGGAAATTACAAGTACAATCCATTAATGGAACAGTAAAAATATGTAAAACATTCCAAAAATGTTGCATCTAATAACTACATATACACATATTCAGATACTAAGCATATACACATGCACACATACAACTCAAAACATACACATCCACACATAAAATAACATCCATGCATGCAGACATGCATACATATCTACCTAGTTGATGTTGTGTAGATACCAATGAGAGAGTCTTGTGTCTATGTTAGAAACCGACTCTCTCTATTGGCACAAATTTGTGAAATTATAAAACCAGAACATACATATATGATGGCTGCAAACTCTACTAAGAGTACTGCAATCACTTGTCAGATTATAGAGTTTGGTGTACTTTTAGGCTACAGCCAGTCACACAAACTTGTAAGATATCCTGAACTAGCAATGCCTGTGCTTTGAAGGTATTTTTAAGTGGGGAAAGGCCAATTCCACTCTCTGAACATCGAAAACACGACTCGAAAAGGAGAACTGGTGTACATCATCGGATGCTTCCGAAGCCGCACGTTTTTTGGGGGTTTTTTTTCAGAGTTTCTCTTTCTTAGAAAGGTGTTGTGACAACAACTGGAGGACTTTCCCTCCGAGGTGAAAAGAAAAGTACTATTTGGATGGCCGTTGACTCTGTTGAGTTCCTCCGCCCTTTGCCGGGTCTTGTATTTCATCCCACAGGGTGTCCATATATCACCCTCCTCACCAAGCAAGCTTGGTGGGGTTGCCGGTTTAGTCACCGACGACCCGACATACATACATAGATATTGTCTCAGTTTATATTCGGAAATTAAGGAATTAACAAATATTGCTAAAATGAGTATTTTTCTATTCAATTTACATTGTTATTTGTGGTGTAGTGTATTGCAATTCTTCTCTGTTGTAGATGGATGGGGCACTTCCGAGAGATGCTCTTCTTCTTCTTCTTCTTCTTCTTCTTCTTCTTCTTCTTCTTCTTCTTCTTCTTCTTCTTCTTCTTCTTCTTCTTCTTCTTCTTCTTCTTCTTCTTCTTCTTCTTCTTCTTCTTCCTGGGAGGGTTGTGGGGGCTGAGTTCTTAAACACTCCTCCCAGCGCAGCAGGTCCTCTCAGAAGCAACCGTCTCCAACTGATCTGGTTGGATCCTCAAACATTACCAGCCAAGCTCATGGATGTTATCCCACGATCTTGGTCGGGGTCTACCCCTGGGTCTCTTGCCGGTTGGTTTTACCCACAAAATCTGTCCAGTGATTCTTTCCTGAGACATTCTAACCACATGTCCATAGTATTGGAGCTCTCATCCCTCAATTCGGATAAGTAGCGGCTCTAACTGGAGTGACTCTCTGATCTCCGAGCTACGTACTTTATCGAATAATGTTACCCCCAAAGACCCTTCGGGGAAATTCCATTTCAGCCGCTTGTATTCCCGATCGTATTCTTTCGGTCATTACCCTTGATTCATGACCATAGGTAAGGGTTGGCACGAAAGCCGAATTGAAGATAGCGAGTTTTGGCTTTTCCACCTTCCTCCCTTCTGATTACTGAATGCCGAAACTTTCCTTGGAGGCGTGGGATGAACACACAAAGGTTGCGTATCCCGAGACCCCAGAGAGGGTCTGGAAGGGAGCAAACCTTAACAGTTGGAACCATTTTTATAATAAAAATTTATAAATTGCATTGATCACTTAGAGCTTGTTGTCGGGTTTATATATTTGTATTTTGTTTTTAATAAGGGATTTTGTATATTTCAGTGTCTTTCTAGTTTATTACTGTGTCATTGGGATTAGTTTATAGTTCGGTGTGATGTCACGATTTATAATATTTTCTTTGTGTGTATTCCTCTGTTCTATAGTTTGTATTAATTTGATTCACAAAATAGACTTTATGCGTTGTGTATGTATATTTTAATGCGTGTAGTATTCGAAAGATTTGTTGAATTGATTTATGCATATATTCAGCTGTAGCTTGAACTGCTAATATGTCAGAATATCCATTGTTAAATATGTTTGTTATATACTATTGAGTTATTTATTCACAGCTTCATCTGTAGTGAAGTGTCAAAATCCCCTTCTGCGTAGTGCAATTTACCACTAACATATTGCAGCTGTATGGTCAATCGCTGTCTCCATGTATCATATACATATATTCCTATCTTTGGTGATACACAGACGTGATGATGGTTTTATATATGGATATGGAATCCTATTTTTTTTATGATTATAGATGTTAACATATCAAAAGGAAAGCTGTTTCCCTCTGTTTCTATGTGTATATATATATATGTGAGTGAGTAGGTGAGTGAGTGAGTGAGTGAGTGAGTGAGTGTGTGTGTGTGTGTGTGTGTGTGTGTGTGTGTGTGTGTGTGTGTGTGTGTGTGTGTGTGTGTGTGTGTGTGTGTGTGTGTGTGTGTAATTTCGTAAACCATATGGTTCAAAATTCTTTACTCACTCCCACGCAAATTTATATCGCGTGTTCAGGTACGCGCACACCAACGCATATCTGTACACCTACGCACCTATGCGCGCGGGGTATGACTGGCCGGCTCACGTATATATATATATATATATATATATATATATATATATATATATATATAATGTATGTATATATGGGTGTATGTATGTGAGTGTACATGTATGTATGTATTTATGTATGTATGTATGTAAGTATGTATGTAGGTAAGTATGTATGTATGTATTTGTGTGTATGTATGTATGTATGTATGTATGTATGTATGTACGTATGTATGTATGTGTGTGTGTATGTATGTATGTATGTAAGTATGTATCTATGTATGTATGTATGTAAGTATGCATGTATGTATGTATCTATGTATGTATGTATGTATATAAGTATGGATGGTCTACATAGTGTAAGAGGTGGTGTGAGAGTTGGTGTAATAAGTTAGAGAATTGTAAAAAAGACGATAGACAGAAAGTAACACTGGTTCTTACGGATGCATGTACCCGTTTGTGTAGGTGTACCATATTCTATACTGGAAGGAAAACATACATACATACATACATACATACATACATACATACATACATACATGCATACATACATACATACATGCATACATACATACATACATGCATACATGCATGCATGCAGGTTTTCCTTCCAGTATAGAATATGGTACACCTACACAAACGGGTACATGCGTCCGTAAGAACCAGTGTTACTTTCTGTCTATCGTCTTATTTACAATTCTCACATACATAATTGTTTCTACTATTGGCACAAGGCCAGAAATTACCCAGTACATTACTGGTACTTTATTTTATCGACCCCGTAAGGATGAAAGGCTAAGTTAACCTCGGCGGGATTTGAACTCAGAATGGCAAGGGCCGTAACTCTATGCGTCAAAGCATGGCGTCCGAACCTCTACCGATACTGCCAATCCACCGCATACATAATACAAGACAGTCAACACGATCAGTCGCATATTTTGGCATGGGAAACTATTTATTAAATTTAAGATAAATACTATCTCCGACAGTAATGCCACAACTACAGCCAGGCTGAATAACTGGTTATTCTTCTAACTATCCCTTCTGAAGACACCTTTTATTCGAATTCGTAGAGATATCCGACTAAATACATAATTCATATTACAAGGATTTGCTACAAACAGCATGGCTGAACACAACATCAACAAAAAAATTAAGGAGGTATCGAAGACAAATAACAAGGAAGGTAATCAAACTTTATTCAGTTGTAGCTACAGAAGAAACCGAAATTATAAATCGCATTTCTCTTGGAGTTGCGAACTTAATAATGATTTATTTAATTGTTATAAAATGGCAAAAAACAATCCCTCCATTGGCTATATGAATAGAATGAAGCTACACTGGAACGAAATGCACCCAGAGCTAAATTATTGCACAGCGAAACAATTACGCCAACAAGCGACGTTTATTGACGTAAAAATAAGATAAATATTATTAATTGTAAGTCCCCCCCCCCCCCCCCCCACAACAAACATGGAATCAACAACACATGCTACAGGTCGCCATGCTACTAGACTTCCTAGCAGCCAGGTCGAACAGCGCCTTGAAACAAATATGCCTGTAAGAAACTTGACACCACCTGTACCATCTAAGTCTACCTCGAATGCTGGGGAAAACACTATCAATATTAATAATAATCGAAGAAATAATAATAATAATCGAATAAATGTGACACCACGTATACCATCCGAGTCTACCTCGACTGTTGTGGAAAATACTATCGATAATGATAATCAAAAGTATAAACAATTGAAAATTTCCCTCAACGAAATCTTCCATAGAGAAATTAACTCATGTATAAATATCTCTCTTGCTGAACGTGTTAAAATGACAATGTGAATAAAAAAACAAATAATGAAATACTACGTGTTATTGACGAAATAGGGGATGAATATTTACGACGGATAATAACCCCAACATTTTGGCAAATCAACGCCTGTTTATATGCCTTAGCAATGACAGTGAAGCATTATCTTGGTGATAGCAGAGATATTAACAAGAACAAAACACCACCAAAAATACCATCATATATAACTAAAATAGAAAAAAAGAGTGCTGACCTACGAAAAAACATAGGACATGTGACAATGTTCCTTACATGCAAACAAACACAAAAAAAAACCTGTCTCCTTACCAACAAAGAGTGAAAAATAAAATAGAGACGATGTTTGGTAACAGTAGAACCAGAACTCTCCAATATAAGCTGATCGCCCTCAAACAAGAATTGAGAGCTGTTAGCGAAAAACGCCGATACCTGAAGAAGGTAGATGAGAGAAAAGTGCTTAATAAAAGATTCAGACGAAACCAAACATCAGTCTATAGAGATATGAAGGGCAAAATAATAAGTGTCACTGAGGCCCCATCCCAGAAAGACATAGATTCCTTTTGGAGAAAAATATGGGGTGAAAAGAAGAATTTCAACCAAGATGCAGTGTGGCTAAG
This sequence comes from Eledone cirrhosa, assembly GCA_964016885.1. Taxonomy (NCBI): domain Eukaryota; kingdom Metazoa; phylum Mollusca; class Cephalopoda; order Octopoda; family Eledonidae; genus Eledone; species Eledone cirrhosa. Next base: position 322,641,878 of record OZ024741.1, on the reverse strand, counting down.
AGAAATCCGAAAGAACTATTGCTACTACACTGCAACAAAAACATACAAAATAAGTGAGGGTACCCTTGAGACTGTGATAGGAAAACTCCAAGATAAGAAAACACCAGGAAGAGACATGATTGTCGGCTATTGGTACAAAAAACTAATATTCTATCGGAGGTATCTTACTAACCTCTACCAACAAGTTCTTAAGGGAGATACACTTATACCAGAATGGTTGACATCAGCACAAACGTTACTGGTTCCCAAGAACAAAGACACCCACTTGGCAAAAACTACCGACCCATTGCAGGCCAGAATCTGATGTATAAGATGTATACAGCCTGCCTGAAACTATTCCTCCAAGATCACTGTGAAAATAATAACATCATCACAGATGAACAAGCAGCTGGAAAGAAAGGGGTTTGGGGATGTGCTGAACAACTCCTAATCAACAAAACTGCGATGTCGGAGGTGCGACAACTTAGGAGGAATATGACTATAGTCTGGCTGGACTACATAAAGCTTTCGATTCTGTTCCCCACTCTTGGATGATAGAGGCCCTCCAACTTGCTAAAGTCCCAGACATTATTGTCAGAGCCATAGAGAGGCTGTCTTCTTCTTGGGCTACTATCCTAAGGTTAAAGACAGAGAGGGAGGACTCTATTTTCACTGATAAAATAAAATATTGCAGGGGTATATTTCAGGGGGACAGTCTCTCTGTGATATTGTTCATCTTGTCATTAAACCCATTGTCCTTTCTGCTCAAGAATTGTGAGGGATACATCATTGGCTCACAGGAGGACAGAAATACGAACCTAACCCATAATTTCTTTGTAGACGATCTGAAACTCTATGCCAAGAACATGGATGGGATGAAGAAAAATCTTGACCTGGTTACAACATTCTCAAAGGATATAGGAATGGAGTTTGGCCAAGATAAATGCTCATACATGACTGTAAAGCGGGGGAAAAACAACAATCCAATCTAGCAACATTGTCATCAATGGCATAACTGTTTCGCCGATATCTGATGAGGATTGCTACAGATACCTGGGGATAGATGAGAACATATCCTATAATGGTATCTGTAATAAAGAACGCGTAACCAGGGAATACTACACCCGATTAAAAAAGATCTGGTCATCGGAACTTTCTGCGCAAAACAAAACAGTGGCTCACAATGTGTTTGCTGTGCCTGTCCTAACACCAACGTTTGGAATACTCAATTGGACGATAGACGAAACCCGAGCAGTTGATGTTGGAACTCGAAAAATACTGAACAACACCGGAAACTTCCACATCAACAGTGACATAGACCGCCTTTACTTGAAATGTAAGCAGGGAAGCAGAGGCCCAACATCAGTCCAGACTACATTTGAATGTGACATCATATCTCTCCGACAACATCTACGAACCTCGAAGCGTAAGAGCCCGTTTCTCGAGCAAGTCTATCTGCATGAAACAGATAAGATCATGAGAGTTGGGAAGGAACTCCTTGAGAGATATTCCCCGTGTGATAATCAAAAACTCACTCGCAGTGAATCCATGGATGAAAAACTGCATGCCTATCAGCAAAAAATCATGCATGTATATGTTGCCAGGAAGCTCTAGAGTGAGAGTAATATAGATTAGGAAAGTAGTCTATCTTGGACCAACAACCGCTATATTAGCTCCCCCTTTGAAGGATACGCTTTTGCAATCCAGGAACAGGAGATTAGCACGAAATACCTGATTCACAAAAGAGATAGGGATGCAGGCAAAACACCTAGATGTGACAAAAAATGCAGACTCTGCAGAATTAACACTGAAGATGTCACCCATGTTATAAGCAGCTGTCCAAAGATGTCATCGCGGTACTATCTACCTATGAGACATGATGTAGTGGCCAAAACACTGTACAATGCAGTTCGTAAAAAAGATAGCCCCGATAATAAACACATTAAAGTCTACAACAATGTGGAAGATATCCATGTACATAATATGAAAGAGTACTGGTGGAATGTTCCAGTAAAAACCCCAACAAAATGCAGGCATAACAGACCAGATATTATGATATGGGACAGGGAGAAGAAAACATGCACAGTAGTGGAAATTAGCTGCCCAGCAGATGCCAATATAATATCAAAGATTAGTGAAAAGGAGAATATTTATGCAGAACTGATGATAAATCTGCAGATACTCCACCCTGATTACACTTTCAGATTGATGCCTGTGATTATTTGGGCACTAGGATATGTTAGTAACTGCCTCAGTGCAAATCTTGAGAAGCTAGGCTTCACAGGAACAGAAAGAACGCAACTAGTTAGGAAACTACAAGTACAATCCATTAATGGAACAGTAAAAATATGTAAAACATTCCAAAGATTTTGCATCTAATAACTGCATATACACATATTCAGATACAAAGCATATACACATGCACACATACAACTCAAAACATACACATCCACACATACAATAACATCCATATCTACACATGCATGCATACATACATATCTACCTAGTTGATGTTGTGTAAATTCCAATGAGAGAGTCTTGTGTCTATGTTAGAAACCGACTCTCTCTCTATTGGTAAAACTTTGTGAAATTATAAAACCAGAAGAACATACATACATACATACATACATACATACATACATACATACATACATACATACATACATACATGATGGCTGCCCCCTCGTTATCGAGTATGGCCATTGCACAAGAAAAAAAATAAAAATAAAAATAAAATAAAATAAAAAATAAAAAAAAAATAAAAAAAAATAATAATAATAATAATAATAATAAATAAATAAAAAAAAAAGGGGAAAAGATATATATATATATACATATATATACATATATATATATATATACATATATATATACACATACACATACATACATATACACACATACATATATACACACACATACATACACATACACTCACACATATATACACACATACATTAATAACAATAATAATAATAATAATAATAATAATAATAATAGCAATAATAATAATAACGACAACAACAATAATAATATACATATTCATATATATATACACACACACGCACGCACATAAGCATATCTACACACACACACACACACACACACACACACACACACACACACACACACACACACACGATAGCAACTAACAGTGCTGCGATCGAATGTGGCTTTTTAGCCCAGCCAATGATCTAAAATGTCTTGCACAGAGTCGGCAACCAAAACATTTACTGGGAATAGTCGGCTGTGGTTGGAGTTCGTGTACTTTTGCATGTCGCTTGAGTCCTCCTGCTGATTTACATTCTCTACCACATGTTTGGCAAGCATGATGAGTAGCATCTCCAACAGCAGCCTGGTAGTCAACCACTGGTCTTACTTTATGACTGCGAAGATGACTTTCGAGTCCAGCTTTGCTTAGGCAGAGTCTCGCACAGACGCTGCATGTCAGAAGCATAGGAGGACCCTCGCCGTCTGGAAGTGCAACAGCAATGCCCTTCCTCACGTCCCGCTTTACTTTCTCGTGTGCGATTCGAGATGCCTCAAAGGCAACTTTTCCCTCATATACAGTCTTTCTCCATTTATTACGATCAGCAGCAATATTTTCCCATGTATCAGCAGAGATGTTAGCGTCTTTCAGAGAGGCTTTCAAGGAATCCTTATACCTCTTTTTTGGTTTATGTGGCGGTCGTTTTCCTTTAACCAACTCTCCATAGAAGAGTTGTTTTGGTATTCTAGAATCCTTCATCCTGGCAAGGTGACCACTCCAACGGAGTCGCTGCTTAAGCACAAGAGCTTCTATACTGTCACACATAGAGCTTTCCAAAATCTCGACATCACTGATGTGGTCCCTCCAGTGAACGCCATGGATCCGTCTGAGACACATCTGATGGAAACGCTCCAATTGCTTAAGGTGGCGTCGATATGTGACCCAGGTCTCGCAGGCATAAAGAAGACAAGAGAGTACACATGCCCTGTACACCTTTACCTTTGTCCTCCTGCATATGTCTCGCCGACCCCAGAGTCGCCTTTCTAGCTTTCCGAAAGCATCACTTGCTTTCCTAATCCTAAGTGAGATTTCACTGTCAAGGTTGCCGTATCGATTGACAGTGCTTCCCAGGTAGACAAACTGATCAACCACTCCAAGTCGTTTGCCATACACATAGATGTTTGGTTCAGTGTACTGCTTACCAGGGGCAGGTTGGTACATGACGACGGTTTTCTTGAGACTGACAGTCAAACCCAGGGCAGTGCAAGCGTCAGAAAATACATTCAAAATGTGCTGCATATCACTCTCTGTGTGCGCTACAAGATCGCAATCATCTGCATACAAGAGGTCTCTTATGACTGATGTAAATACTTTTGTCTTCGCAGCAAAGCGCCTGATGTTAAATATGCTGCCTGAGGTTCGATATCGGATGTAAACACCATGATCGCAATTCCTGAATGCAATACAGAAAACCATTGCAAAGTATATGGCAAACAGGGTCGGTGCTGGAATATCCCCCTGTTTCACTCCATTTTTTACTGAGATAGGCTCCGACATGTTACCTCCGACATTAACCCAAGCCTTCATGTTGTCATGGAAAGACCTAACTAAAGCAAGGAACTTATCAGGGCAACCAAGTTTCTGGAGAACCTTCCATAATGCATCTCTGTTGACAGTATCGAAAGCCTTTGTCAGATCGACAAAAACCTGATACAGATCCAAGCCCTGTTCAATGCACTTCTCCTGGAGCTGTCTAGCTGAGAAGATCATATCAGTAGTGCCGCGTCCAGCACGAAAACCAGATTGACTTTCAGGAAGGACACAATCTGCAATGTGTGTCAGCAGACGGTCCAGAAGCACCCTACATAAAACTTTCCCCACGACAGAAAGCAATGATATACCTCTGTAGTTCCCACAATCATTCCTGTTACCCTTTCCCTTGTACAAGACCACCATTACTGCATCTCGCCAGTCCTCAGGCACGGATTCATTAGCCCATATCCTTCCAAATAGAGAGTGAAGATGTTGCAGGAGACTCTCACCACCATATTGTAGGAGCTCAGCATGTATGCCATCCATACCTGGAGATCCTCCACTGTTCAGCTTCGAAATAGCCACTGCAACCTCCACAAGTGTCGGAGGTTCTGCGAGAGCTACTTTCACAGGACTTTCCGGAATGAGATTGAGGAAATCTTCACTGACGACAGACGGCTGATTCAAAAGATCATCAAAGTGCTCTCGCCACCTTCGTAGAATTCCCTGTGAGTCACGAAGAAGTTCTTTGCCATCCTTGCTGCGAATCGGTGTCACCAGAGAAGAAGACGGTCCATAAACCTCACGCAAGAGACTGTACAACAGCTTTGTGTTATTGCAATCAGACGCAGTTTGTATTTCACCAGTCTTCTCACTCCACCACTGATCCTTCATCTGAGAAAGACTCCGCCTAACACGTGATTTTACATCCCTGAGCTCCTCATGCAACGTATTCCTCTCCTGTGGTTTTGCCGTCAAGTAGCGTGACAGAGCACGCCTCTTATCAGCCAACAAGTCTTCTATATGCACATCATTCTCATTAAACCAGTCCTGATGTTTTCTCTGCACCAATCCCAGAACACGTCTGCCTACATCATAAACCGACTTTTTAAGGGTCGGCCAATCCTCACCAAGATCTGCAGCCTGCATCTCTTCTTCCAATGTCCTCTTCACATTTTTATCCTTAAGACGAGCAGCATTCAATCTTTTGGGCAGGGTAACACCAGGAGCCCGGATTTTACGTTTGGTGATTAGATTCACTTTTGCGCGTACCAGGCGGTGGTCCGTCCAGCACTCAGCTCCACGAAGAACACGAACAGACTGCACATCCTGTCTGTCACGCATCCTGACTAGGACGTAGTCCAAAAGATGCCATTCCTTAGATGCAGGATGCATCCATGTGGTCTTGAATTTGTTCTTTTGTTGGAACATGGTGTTGGTAACACACAGATCCAGCTCCTCACACATCTGCAGCAAGAGCATACCATTGCTGTTACACTTTCCCACCCCATGCCTTCCGATTACATTCCATGTGTTAAAATCCCTACCCACTCTAGCATTAAAGTCACCAAGCACGATGACTTTGTCTGCCTGAGGGATATTTCTTAGAACACCTTTCAAGGCATGGTAAAAGGACAGTTTTTCTTCATCGACAGAATTCATAGTTGGAGCATACACACTCACCAGGGTAGCATATCTTCCCTTGTCCAGCGGAACTCTCATGGACATAAGACGCTCACTAATCCCCACTGGGAATTCTTCTAATTTATTCACCAGTACAGTCTTAACAGCAAATCCTACCCCAGCCTCTCTTCTGGTTCCTTCATCTCTTCCTTTCCAGAAGAATGTATATTCTCCACAAAATTCCGTAAGATGACCATCTCCAGCTAACCTCGTCTCAGACAAAGCCACGATGTCAAGATCGTAACGTCGAAGCTCCTTTGCAACAAGAGCGGTCCTTCGTTCAGGATGCTCCAAAGAATCCCTGTCAAGCAGCGTCCGTACGTTCCAGCAGCCAAGACTAAATGCCCTGTTTGGCTCTATTACAATGGCACGATGACGGGCGGGCCCAGGTTGTGATAACTTGGGGCCCCTGCCCTTATTGCCAATGATCTTTTTTGTTCCAGAACCCAAATTGGCAATTATCTCGTTTACATTGTTCTGGAACATCATTGAATTTGAAAAAAAAAAAAAAAAAAAAGTAATAATAATAGTAATAATAATAATAATAATAATAATAATAATAGTACACTATTAATAATTATTAATGCACTCGTGCAATGCCTGTGCGTGACGAATATTTTTAAAGTGAGGAAAGACTGTGCACTGAGCCAATCCCACTCTCTGAGCGACAGTAGCTATAACCCGAAAAGAAGAAAAGATCAACATCATCGGTAACTACTGAGCCGCAGGTTTTATATCGGAGTTATCCCAGTTTCCTGAGATGCCTTCTCCTAGAAGAATACCCTGACAAGGGCTAGGGGTTCTTCACTC
>OZ024741.1:322574884-322632384 GCA_964016885.1 Eledone cirrhosa | reverse complement strand
ATTAAAGCACAACCGGCCTGATATTGTTGTTTGGGACCACACATTGAAAACGTGTTCTGTTGTGGAGATCAGCTGCCCACTTGATGTAAACGTTGTCAGAAAAATACAGGAGAAGGAGGACATCTACGGACCATTGATGAGGAGTTTACAATTCCAGCATCCAAGATACACCTTTAGCTCCATACCCATCATTATTGGGCCTACGGGTTATATACCAACCCGCTTGGACCAAAGTATGACTGAACTTGGATTTGCGGACAAAAAGCGCAGCTCCCTAATTCATAGTCTACAAATGGCTGCGATAGCTGGCACCTTCAAAATTTGCAAAACATTCTTGCGATTCAAGGGATGACAATTTCTTTTCTTTTACAACCTTGCCACCAGGAAGGTGGCCGGTCAAAAAAATATACTCGAAATTAAGAGAAAGAGATAACATACATACATACATACATACATACATACATACATACATACATATGAAACGTTACAGCGATGTGGATGGCACAGATAGATAGATATATTTCTTTATTTGCCACAAGGGCGCACAAGAAAAGGGGACAATACAAAGACACATGCCGGTGATTTTACATACAGTCGTGTAAAAAAAAATATAAAACAAACAATTATAAGAATCTAAATCCCCGATAGGGGCGAGACGCCACAAATGGGTTGTTTAATACCCCGTAGATAGAACAACCCTCAACTCCAGGAGCGTGTTTGCAAGTGCTTTTTTCCTCATTTTGCTCTCATCTTCAACCTACAGGTTTATATACAGAGAAGGCCCAATCACTCGGGCCATTTTTGCTACATTCAACCACCTTTCAGTAAATTTACTGGGGTGCAGTGCCTCTCTCTCCACTCTGATTCTCCTTCTAAAGTGGTACCTAAAGAAGGGAATGAGTTGTTGTCCGGAGAGAAAGGCATCTGTCCTCAGTCCTCTCAATCTCGTCCACCATATAATCTCTTTTACCATAGCCACTATACAGAAGAAAACCGCTTCTCTTTCGTTTTTGAAAGAAGTTGGCGGTTTGATCCTTACTATGGACTTGGCAATCAACTGGATTTGTTCCATACGTGACAGAGTTGTTCTGTCTAGATCCACTAGTCGGTTACGTCTGGGCAGTGTACAATTGCGTGCAAGACGGTTTCAATGTCCTGCTTGCATCTTGGACACGTCCTCTTGGAAGGATCCCTGCCGGGGCGTCCGTGCCTATAGATCTTGTCTCGAACTGGTAGAGCTCCTCGGTAGCACTGCCAGGCCAGGGACCTCTGGAGGTTGTCCATGGGTCACGTACGGAAAGTCCTACCAAACAGACTAGTGAGCTCATCGTCTTCGACGCCCAGAGTCTCTCCGAGCACGTCGTCGCACTTGTAACGTACTAACCCTCTATAGAATGTCGAAGTGGAGTCTCCACTGATTGCTGTGCCCGCCTGAAAGAGGACTGTGAGCGCCTGAGCGCATTCAATGTGCCAGGCGCCAATATTCTTCGGTCTCCGCTTGGCCCAGGACTGCAGCTCCATCAGCGAGATAAGTTGCGGGAAGGCCTGTCTCAGGCGAGGAATACCTGGAGATGCCGTAGCCTCAGCGCATGTTTGCGCATCATCAGCCATGGCATTCCCAGCCCTCCGTTGGAAGGGTGCTGACAGCAGACGGATCTCCTCACCAGTGGAGCCTGATTCTTCGAAAGGAACTGGAAGAGCATGTGTTCCATCTTGGTGAGGTATTCACGGGGACAAGGCACGACGGTCAAGCGGTAGTAGATGACGGACGCTATGAAAGTGTTCGCCACCTCCGCTCGACCTTTCTAGGATAGTTTGTACTCTGCCCACTTCTGGGTGAGCGCAAATACCTTGGCCGTGACCTCGTTCCAGTTTTTCTCCACCTGGAGGTTTGGACCGAACCAGACGCCGAGAAATTTCACCGGTCCTTCTGCCCTGCAGAAGCTCCAACTTCCGCAGTAGTGGCTCTAGAGTCAGTACGTACAGAATGGAGGAGAGAGGGCTTCCCTCTCGGGTGGAACGCGTGATTGCGAACGGCTCCGATTGGGTAGACAAATATATAGATAGAGGGATGGATACCACCCCAAACGTCAATTACAAAAATATAGATATCATGGAAGATCATGGTTATTGAGCTCTACTCCCTCCAACGCCCCCATGAACATTATATCATCTGTATGTCATCAATTGTTCTGGCGACATCTTTAAAATTCACCCCAGGCTTGTAATTCTTACTATCCATCCGCAACAAAAATCGTGCTCGTATCACTTCACAACTAATTTACCACGGCAACTAGCCATGTTCTCTTTAATATCTCAAATGGTTCCAGGAGAAATTCCTTCGAGAATATTCCATGTAAAGCACCTACAACCGGATATATCTCCACCAAAAGTATCTCCTTACTAGAAAGAGGCATTGTGTCCAAGTCCAAAACATGACTAAAATATGAAGCTTGATTTTAAAAACTCCGCCATGTGGCGCTATTAAGTTAGATATGGCCTAGCCCAATACTGAACAGAGCCTATTAGTGTTAACATTGATAAATAGTAAATGCCATGAAGCACCATTCCTTACAACAAACGCGACGGTAAAAAAAGTTCAACAACATTCAAAACCCTGATGACGAGAGTGTGAAATTCTAGAAACATCGATTAAAAATGTGTTGTTGTTGTTGTTGTTGTTGTTGTTGTTGTTGTTGTTGTTGTTGTTGTTGTTGTTGTTGCTGGGGGGGGGGGGGGGGTAATCAAAGATTAATAAAAGATTGTTAAGTCTTTCGAAAACAATGTTGGCAATGTAGTACACGACAATAACGCAGATATGGGCCTCATTGCACATGAGCATCAAACCTGAGACCGAATAGCAGCCTGTACAAGGGAAGATTTTCCTCTCATATATTTAACGCTATGCAAACCGGCGAGTCGCTAGATCAATGTGTGAGAGGGTAGTAGGTAGAAAGAGAGGAAGGGGTAAGAGAGACAGACGGACAGGCTGGCAGACAGTCAGGCAGACAATGAAAGGAATAGAGAATAGCGACAGAGAAAGAAGTGTGAAGATAGTGGGAGGAATATAGAGGTAGAGAAAGAGGGAGGATATATGTATACATACATACATAGAAGAGGGTCGGCAGAAACGTTCATAGACTGACCAAGATATTCTCATGGTTTGTGACCAAATGGGGTTTATTTTTCAACATAATCTCCCTTGCGGTCCACACACATCTTCCACCGGGGTTGCAGTGCTTCGATCCCATTGTGAAGAAGCTTTCATCCTATTGGTCAAAAACGTCATCTACAGCAGATATGACATCATCGTCACTGCAGACTGGTTCCCAGCAAAATGTATTTTTCATGTTGGGGAACATGGGAACATGTCAGATGGGGCCAAATCAGGAGAATAGGGAGGGTGATCAACCAATTCAAAGCTACAGTCACACATATCAGCCATTGAAATCAAGTTCTCGTGTGCTGGAGCATTTCCTTTTCGTCAATTTTCCTGGACGTTTGCTCTTGATAGCCTTTCTTAACTGCCTCAGCAAGTTAGTATAGTAGTTTCTATTGATGGTGTGGCCCTTTTGAAGATAACTAATGAATACGATGTCTTTTGCATCACAAAAGACTGAAGCCATCACCTTCTTGCAATGAAACGACCTTGGCCGTCTTTGGAGCAAGTAAGGAAGGGTGTTTCCACTGCATGGATTTCTTCTATGTGTCTGGCTCAAAGTCATGAACCCAACAATCATCCTGGGTTAGGAAACGTTCGAGGAAACCAGCTGGATCTGCCGCAAACAATGTCAGATTTTTTCGTGATGTGACCAGTCTGGTGAGCTTTTGATCAGGTGTCAGAAGATGTGGCACCCACCGAGTAGAAACCTTCACACCAAGTTCATTGTGCTGAAACTGCTCAACTCTTTTACGGGATATGCTAATAGCATTAGCTATTTGATTTGTAACCAATCACCTATAATCTATCACCATGTGGTTAACACGATCAATGTTTTCCTCGGTGCTGGCAGTTGCAGGGCGTCCAGACCTTGGATTTAGCTTCAAGACTCTCCTTTCCTCTCTTAAATTCAGCTGCCCACTTTTACACTGTTGATAAAGGTGGAGCGTCATCCCCTAATGCTGCAACTATATCAGCATGAATGTCCTTGATAACATCACGATACCAAGTTTTGTCCATTTTCAAGAGAGGTCGCTACTAGTTACATTTGAAGTCTTCTTTGAACAGCCAGGTGTCAGTTTGCCTGGAAGGAAACAATGCAGTTATATGCAGTTATTAATATGAAAAGTTGCAATTAATGCATGTAAGATTTTTCAGCTCTAGCATCACTACTTAATAGTCAACCTATGAACTTTTAATAAACGTTTAATTAATTGATTGACAGTATAGCGTTTGCATCGCCCCGATCAATAAACAAGTGGAGGAAAGATTGAGCACTCGACGTGAGTACATTTCTGAATGCTTTTACTATTTATGGTCTATGATTTTACAACCGTACAATTTTGGATGAATTTGTTTTGAATGTTTGCGGATTGTACACACACTGAGCGTTAAAACGTCTTGGAACTTTTCTATAAAGTTGATTTCTTAACTTATTCTGACGAATCCTATTGGGATGAAATATATGTAAATTAAATTATGATATAATTGTTACTATATTTAATGTATATCTATATATATACCAGATAGAAAATGCGTACAGCAAAAAAAAGTAATATTGTTGGAATATAAACCTTTAAAAATACAGGACAAGAAACTAAAATAAAACTTTAAAAGAATAGGACAAGAAACTAAGATAAAACTTTAAAGAATTGGACAAGAAATAAAAAATTTTACAATAATATTACTGGCAAAATTTTTATTGGTAAAAAATCGAGTTCCACATTCATAGGCTCTGGGTTCCACATTCAGAGGTCGTCGTCAGACCGGGGGGGATCATCTGATCCTGGTTTGAACACCAATTGGGCCATAACCATACCCCTATTTCATCATTCGGTGACACGCCTCATGTGTCATGCATAATGTGAATGGACCCATGGGCCCATGAGTACAGATCTTGAGCAGCAGCGGACGGTCTTGTCGTCCCGCTCATCCTTGATCTTGACCAACCCGTCCATCTTCTCCTTGCATCTTGTCCTTGAGTTCAAGTCCGGCAGCCCAGATGAATGCGTGCCACAGCTTTCTGGTACAGGAAGGGGGAGCAGGAGGACTGGAGGGATGACGGGACAGAGGGACGGAGGACCGGTGGTTGAGGGAGGTGCCGTAGTCGGTGGTCAGAGTCGACATCTTGTACCGGTCGTCTTCTCCATCTCCGTCTGGTGTTGCGGGACCAGAAGTGCATTCTTGGAGGAGACCTGCAGCTGCATCGGCCAATTCTTCTTGCAATGGTCATTCTGACGGAGCAGAACTGCTCAGCCAACCAACCCCAACCAGAACCAACCGCTCAGGGGCAACGCACAATGAGAGCATGACAATTATTATGCACTAATCAAGAAGATACTGGGGCATAGCACAGGAAACGAATAAAAAAATGTTGCCACTAATATTATTGTAAAATTTTTTATTTCTTGTCCAATTCTTTAAAGTTTTATCTTAGTTTCTTGTCCTATTCTTTTAAAGTTTTATTTTAGTTTCTTGTCCTGTATTTTTAAAGGTTTATATTCCAACAATATTACTTTTTTTTGCTGTACGCATTTTTCTATCTGGTCTACTATTTTTTAAGGCAATGCAAGCAACAACTATCTAATAATTAAATGATCATAGTGAATTACTGACAAGTGATTGACATTTTAAAGTTCTTTTGAGTATAATTGCAATCTAGTTGAGGCAACTGGCTTAATGACAAAGCTACGTCATTTCTGGATTACCTCCCCTAGCGTCACGCTTACTACTCACTGACTTGAACACAAGATTTATCAGCAAACTTTGATTATAAACTTTTTCCCGCTGGACCAAATTTCTAGATTTTTAAGCCAAAAGATGCGTAATGATGTACTGTTCATGCTCATATAAGTTTTATCTCAGTTAAATAAAGTAGAGCCGCGCTGTACTGTCGTAAACAGACGATTGCCAACGAAAACACGACCACAACAATATTACTAAACGGACTAACGTCCGTTTAGGATTTCAGATCAGCCCTCCCAGTTAGCGCTAAGTTCGGATATATAAGGAACGAACTAACACGTGTCCGGAACAAATGCACCGACGCAAGAGACCGAGACACAGACCACACATTTCCTGGAAGTACTGAAACTGAATGCCCACATTTACATATAAACATATCCTCTCACACTCACACACACACGCACGCACACACACACACGCACACACGCATGCTTACACCTTCACGTATTCTCCCCCCACACACACTTAGACATACATGTCCAAACCCTTTTAAAGGGAGACAACCCTTTATCCACCTAACCTTCACTCTTTGACATTAGAAATAGAATGGAATTTCTATACTATTTCCTGTCAGCATGACTTGGCAAGCTAAGTATAACACTGGATTAACCCCTTTACTTCCCTCTGAAGAAGAGATATTATCTCGAAAATGAAGGATATTCAAATAAATTTAAGGTAAACAGACTAATTGTCAGCAATATCTTTTGCATTTGTATTTATATTCTATATCCATACCTGCACTGTTCTGACCTTCTGACTCCAAACGTTTATATATATATATATATATATATATATATATATATATATATATATATATATATATATATATATATATATGATATATATATATATATCATATATATATATATTGTATATATATCTATATATATATATATTTATATATATCGAGGGGGTGTAACCTTGGAGTTACTGCAGGTTCACTCAGGAGGGCACTCGATGTTTAGGTTCACTTCTGTGATGAGGTGTAAAGCTATACAGAGTGTAATATATTGAAAGGATAACAAGGATGATTGGTTACTCCTACATTTATTGGTAGGTGACGCGCGTTTCGCCACTGATCAGCTCAAAGTTCGATCTGTATCGATCCTACCCGACTCAATGATCGGCAGCTCGACGGACCCTTTAAAATGCTATAAGAAAATGAAATACATGCTATGTGGTTAAGACAGAAGTTCAAGAGTTTGACAATATGAGTTGTTTTGATTGGTGGGAAGGATCAAAGGGATGTACTGGCCTGTAGTGTATGTGGGGTGGGTGTGATGATAAGATGGTGGTGACGGTCGCTGACTGGGATGGGCTGTGGTGTGGGGGTAGTGGGTTGTCGGTAGACGGGTTGGCGTGTGTGGGTGTGGTTGTGGTGTTGTTGTTTATGGTAGTGGCGTTTGTGGTGGTGTGGTGGATGTGTTGGTGGTGTCGGGTCCATGGGGAGATACATGCCTAGACACTCTTAGTCTGACAAATACGTTGTATATATATATATATACATGTGCATATATACTGATATATATACATACGCACACACTTATATACACACACATACACGCGCCCACATAGATCATACATTCATATATCCATATGCATATATACACACATGTATGTGCATGCGCGCGTGTGGATATATATAGAGAGAGTGGGGGAGCATCGGTGGGGATGGCGTAGAACAAAGATAGAGGGAAGGTGAGAGCCAATGGAGATGGTGTTGTACATATAGACATACATACACACATACACACATACGGATATGCACACATACACGTACACACACGTATACATAAACATACACATACACACACATACATACATACATATATACACACACATATATATACATATATATATATATACATACATATACATATATGTATACGCACATATATATAAAAAAATACTTACACACAGACACACACACTTGCGTTGGTTCGAGAGGGAAGGTATGTGTTGGCGGTGGTGGTAGAGTTGTGAGTGACAAAAATATACAGGATCGAATAATACGATGGGTTACAGGTTAAAAGGTGACAGGGAACGTGGGGGAACAAAAGGTTTATAGACGTATAGCGATGTGTGTTGTGGTCATGGTGGTGTTGGTGGTGCTGGTGTGATATGTTCAACAAAATGATTACATGATCAGGTGTTACGGTGGGTTACTGGGTAAGGCAGCCGGAGGGCGGATATAACACAGTCGATCTGGGAGCGAGGGATGATATGTGTTAATGATGTTAATGATGTTAATGATTGTTGAAGTATGTGGATGTATCTAGTGGTGGCGGTGGCGGTGGTGGTGTGTGCGATAGTACATTTACAGGATCGAATTTTGCGTGGGGTTGTAGGTTAGAGTAGACAGAGGGAACATGGGGGAGTAAGGTTGCGGGTGTGGATGGTAGACATATGACGATGTGTGCTGTGGTGGTGGTGGCGATGGTGTAATATGATCGACATTGTATTTACAGGATCAGATGTTATTATGGTTTGCAAGGTAAAACCTAACAGAGTGGACAGATAGAACCCAATGTTGTAAGGATGAGGGGTGTATGGTGATGTGATTTTTGGTGGGGGTGATGTATGCGGCATGATATACAAAATACGGGCTTACAAATGGTTACATGCAAAACAATAAAATAAATTCACTGATGGGCGATGGTGAGACGGGGCAGAGGTGGTTATTATTATGCTGGGTCATGGTTAGTGTGCGGCCCTCCCCCGAATGTTTGTGCGGAAAATGTGTTCAGCCTGGTGTGTCTGCAATTGACAATTATGTCCGACCTATAGTTTATGGCAGATTTTAATTTAATTATTTCTGCCGCCTCAGCCAGGCATAACCTGCAGTGGTTTCTGTCACTGGGGAGTTGTGCCACGCGTCTTTTCACTGACCAGGATATCTGGGATTCAATGTTCCTCTCCTTGAGGTCCCAGATCAAATCGGCCAGTCTGGTTTGGGATCGTTTCAGCCTATGTTTAAAGGAGCTTCTATGGGTATACCAACGCTCCTTAAACGTAGTGGATGTCGCACCTATATATGAGTACTCTTTATTGCCGGCTGTGACATCACACCGTTATGCTTTCAATATATTACACTCTGTATAGCTCTACACTTCATCAGAGAAGTGAACCTAAACGTCGAGTGCTCTGCCGGGTGAACCTGCAGTAACTCCAAGTTAACTCGGAAAAATTAATGTATGTCTTAACCTGCCGAGGTTTCCACGAACATTATGTAGAACAGATGGGGCTGACCCTCAGACAAAGAATGACAAATCCATAGGCAGCAAATCAGAACCCCGTATATTAAGAAGATCCCTCTAACCAAACATGTAGAAACGCTACCAAACTTTGATATCCCCTTGTACCAATGTAATTATGAAATCACAGAAAGAGGTCGAATTAACAAAGAGAAAATGTTTACCAGAATTTTCAAACCAGGTTTGAACTCACAATATAATAAATCTTTTTTCAACACAAAAGGAAAGTAGTGTTATGCTCCTTATCACAGATTTTAAAAATTGTTTTACACACAAGCGACAAAAAAAAAAAAAATCAGTTTGTATCCCTTACTTTAGCAAGGACAGAAGCGACCCAAACCATGCAATCGAAAATCAGCACGCAGGAGTTTTAACGAAAAAACAACTTAACCTACTAAGAAATGTTTTGAAGATCCGGAACGGAGATGGCATACTTCGCTAACATCAATTGTTGTACCTGTCATAAAGATCCTATGTATGTATGTATATATATATATACATATACATAGGAAAAGAGTCAGGACCCCAACGGCTGAGCTCCGGCCGTTTCGACAGCTAGGTCTGAACAGTTTTCCTATTACCCACTCTACTGCCCTAAGTATCGAGTACTCTGGTGCGTTAGGGTCCACCTGGTTCCTTACCACACTTCCTTCGTTATATACAGATTTCCGAGGACGGCACGTATATGTGAAAGTATGTATATTTTCTCTGTTAATTTGTAATATTTTTACATAGATCTTAAACATGATATACATACCAACACACATACATCCCAGAAACGAGCGTAAAATGATGAATTTTTTATATAAGGAACTTGTTCTTTGTTTTTATTTCATTGTTTTTATTAATTTATATATATATATATATATACAAAAAACATGAGAAGAAAGAAGAATACTGGGTGGTTTGCACATGGGTTACATATGATAAAAATAGTCCTTCGTCAGTGATTTTCCAACCATCATTGGTATTTCATCGCATTAAAAATCAGATACCTCAGGTTGGTGCGAGCAATAATCTAAAAAAAGTTATTGGGACCAGTAATCGCGTAAAGCGAGGGGGACAAGTGAACAACATAGAAGGATAAAAACAAACCAAAGAAAGGATATAAACAAGCAACATGGTAGTCCTGGTCAGCATAAGCTGGGTGGATAAGTATAGACGTCCGACCGGAGTGAGATGTAAGCAAGAAGAGAGGCCCACTGTTAGCTAAACGGGAGGAAGTGAGAAGGGGAGAAACAGAGAGTGGGTGAGTGGAAGTGCGAGGAAGCGGTCAGTCGAGAGGAAGTGTAACTGACAGAGGAGGCGAAAGAAGGTGAGAGAAACAGAGAGAGCGGGGAAGCAGTAAGAGAGAAACAGACAGACGCAGCCGAGGTAAATATATATAAAAAAACATGAGAAGAAAGAAGAATACTGCGTGGTTTTTTGCACATGGGTTACATACGATAAAAATAGTCCTAAGCATACATATATATATATATATATATATATATATATACATATATATATATATATATATATATATATATATATATATATATATATATATATATATATATATATATATATATATATATATATATATATATATATATATATATATACATATATATATATATATATATATACTGTACCGATTGTGTTGTTATTTCTGTTTACCTTTTACATACATATATATGTATGTAAAAGGTAAACAGAAATAAGAACACAATCGGTAAAGTATATGGAAGGTATATATTAGGTTAACGCTTGATATAGCAGGAAGAGGGTCTCAACGTTTCGGACGCTAGTCCTTCATCAGAAGAAAGAATGAGAAATAAAATAGATTTGGGGAGGGGGGTGTAATTGGAAAAAATGTCTTTAGATAAAAATAACAGGTCCATTCATGTTGACATCTCTTGCAAAGCTGTTGGTGCTGGCGTTTTATGTATGATTTGTTTTTTAGAAAAGTGGATGATGAAGCGCTTCTACCTGAAATGGGAAAAACACTTTTTTTGCAAAAAGAGCTATACTTGAGCACGTGCATAAGTATGTGTGTGTGTGTGTGTGTGTGTGTGTGTGTGTGTGTGTGTGTGTGTGTGTGTGTGTGTGCGTGCGTGCGCGCGTGTGTGTGTGTGTGTGTGTGTGTGTGTGTGTGTGTGTGTGTGTGTGTGTGTGTGTGTGTGCGCGCGTGTGTATGTGTGTGCATGTGTGTGTGTGTGTTGTTATAGGTTCGTACGAAGCTAAGAAGAAATGTGAGTGTAAATGTGAGTAAAAGTGTGCATGTGCATGTAAGTACAAAGCTATGAGCAATATAAGGGTGTATCGGCATGTATTAGTTGTAAGAGAAGCTGCTAAAGATCAAGAGAAAGCGATAGGAATCTAGGGGTGTGATAATTGACGGGGTATTAGAGAAATTGGAGAGGTGAGTTGAGTCCAAGCGGTGAATAGGACCCAAGGCGGTGAATCAGACTTTGTTCAGTCCTGGTGCGCGAGGCCTGTGATCCATGATGTAAAAGGACACCCAGAACTGAAACATGTAGGGAAGAATGACCAGGAGAACAGAAATGATGGGCGACAGAAGTATCTAAACCGAGTCTGATGTCCCTAAAATGTGCGGCAAAAACGGTCCGCCTCTCTGGTACTGTTATATATATATATATATATATATATATATATATATATATATATATATATATATATATATATATATATGTATATATATATATATATTCGTGTACAGATATTTTTGCATACACAATAACAAAATATAAACAAACGTATTTATTTCACGAAGCTCGATATATATCAAATATATAAGAACCCTAGAGCAAATCCCGAGCAACGCCGGGCCATATATATATATATATATATATATATATATATATATATACAATATGTGTAGTTCAAATCCCGCCGAGGTTGACTTTGCCTTTCATCCTTACGGGGTCGATAAAATAAAGTACCAGTAATGCACTGGATAATTGCTGGCCTTGTGCCTAAAGTAGAAACAAATATGTGTAATATATGTATAGGGGTGTGGGGGTGGGGGTGTACATACACACATACATCACGCAGCATCTCCACCACCACACCAACAGCAACAACATGGCCACACCACCATCACCTTCACCATCACCACCCCCATCGAAAAAGTAATTTTTAGGTGAAAGAAAGAATGCACTTTTATTGTAAAGAACGTAGAAACGTTGACTGCTAAATATAACTGACTCAGCAGAATTACTGATTTATTTTATCAAACTAGACGTGGATTAACTAAATATAACTAACGGATTTGGAAATAAGACAAGCAGTAATGGAATTTACCTTCGTCGATTTCGACGAACAGTGTTCCAGTTGTTTTGTTCAACAGAATAGTCTGCTCAGAAAATTAACATGTAAGTGCCTGAGCATTCCATAGATACGCGTGCCATTAACGCAAATCTCAGGAAAATCTAGCGTGACAAGGATGGCCTTTGAATGTCAGATACAACACTGTTTTACTAACTGAGTAGAGTGGAGCCATATGATATATAGTGACTTGTTCAAGGTTACAATATGCCGCTGGCAATCGAATCCATGTCGTTAAATTCGTGAGACGAACACCCAAACCACCAATCCGAACGCCTTCACAAGAAAACAGATAGACATTAGAACAATACATATCTATACCAAAGCCAACCGTTTCGTTCTGACCCAGTTGCAGCAGCTCCTGCTCATGAGAACTCGCATGTTATACCAATGAATTCATCAACCCCTGTCCTCTCCAGCAAACGATGATTTTTCGCCAAATGCAGACATAACAAATTTTTCACAACTGATTTTAATCCAACGGTAGAACTCGATTAAATTCCCCATAGACAATTGTTGATCTAGCCGGTAACATTAGTTGGGAAGAATTTGTTGTCTGCATTGCGTGAAAAATCATCATTTACTGGATAGGAGAGAGGTTGATGAATTCATTGGTATATAACATGCGAGTTCACGTAAGCAGGAACTGCTGCAACTGTGTCAGAACAATTGAACTCGACTAAAATTATGAATTTTTCCTTTCAGTATTTCTACTCAGGTGTCTGTTCGAAAAATATATTGCATGGATGTATTTATGCTGGAAGGTGCTCATAACATAGAGCTCATTAATAAAACTAAAGTCCATCCCTGTTTAGATTAAGATCGTTGTTCCTTCCAGTCTCTCATTTCTACGTCAAGTCGTCAGTGCCAATATATGCATTGACGTTTTCCATTAGGATATATGACTCAGTCTTAACTCCATCCAGCGCTACAGTGGTCGCATTAAGGAAGGATCTGTATTCGGCTTCTCTGTTTGGTGCATAAACTAGCACAGAGCTCTTGCTTTCATCCTAAGTTTCAAGAGGCAAACTCTCTCTCCCAACGGGAGGATCCAGTTTATAACACATTATGGCAGCTAGGAGCATGCGAGTATCCCCACTGCCGCCTTGGAGTCTATTGCTGCACCACAGCTGAATATTGGAGTTTCCATCTTCCATTCAAATCTACAGTATCATGGAAATTTGTTGCGGAAAATTCACATTTCTAACCAATGGCACTTGGGCTCTTCACTACACCCTGCTCCTTACTAGTAATGGTTGTAATGTTCCAGTTATCAGTTGTCAAGATTTGCTTTGTTCCGCGCCTTCTCTGTGGTCACGGGATACGTGACCTTTGTGTTTCCATCCAACGCCTCCCAGGACAGTTGCCGGTCCATTGCCAATTCTTGAAGCGTTGGATGGAGATTGCAATATATTTTTCGAACAGGCCCCTGTATCGGAATAGTGAAAGGAAAGATTCATAATTCTAGTTGAGTTAAAAGGATTTAGACACACATGCATACATACACATATATACATACACACGTACATATATATACATATATACATACATAAATACATGCATGCATACATACATAAGTACACACACACATGTATACGCACATACATATATATATATATATGTATAGATACACACACTTACAGACAATGGCGCGCAATCTTCTATACGCATATACAAACATACAAACTCATGCGCACATTTACATACACACGCACACACACACACACACACACACACACACACACACACACACACACACACACACACACACACACACACACACACACACACATATATATATATATCAGTTCCATTCTATTCAGCATATCTCTCGATGTGTTACAACATAGGTTTGGCTACCATATTGGATGACGATTGCTTGATAATTGCCTTTTAAGACATATCCGTGGATTTAATAGCGTGTGGGCTGATATCGCATAGATAACTTTCTTTTTATTTGCCACCAGGGCGGATATCGCATAGATAGACAGATAGAGATGCACACACACACACACATGCACCCACCCCCATACACCCTTATATATATATATATATATATATATATATATATATATATATATATATGTGTGTGTGTGTGTGTGTGTGTGTGTGTGTGTGTGTGTGTGTGTGTGTGTGTGTGTGTGTGTGTGTGTGTGTGTGTGTGTGTGTAAATATATGTGCGTATAAATATATGTATGTATATATATATATATATATTGGAAAATGTGTGTAATCCTTGGTACAGTTAGGTATATTAAGATAGGGGGAAAGAAAAAATGGCTTCACTTGTGCTTTCAACAAATTTATTTTCTTCACAAAATCCAAAAAGAATTTTTCTTAAAAAAAATTATTTTATAAATTAAGTTGTTGGTTGTTGGTTAGGTCTTTTGACAAGCGCACCTCAGCGTGAAAGGTCTTTCTTAAAACGAAACAATACCTCCTACGTTAACCAAGAACTCCTAAGACCTAACCAACAACCAACAACTTAATTTATAAAATAATTTTTTTTAAGAAAAATTCTTTTTGGATTTTGTGAAGAAAATAAATTTGTTGAAAGCACAAGTGAAGCCATTTTTTCTTTCCCCCTATCTTAATATATATATATATATATATATATATATATACACGGGTGTGTATGATTATGTATAGAAGATTATATTAATAAAAGGAATTCCAACTTTTTTTTTGATTTACTCGTTTTATTTACAATCCTTTAAAATTATAATGATATTATAATGAAATAGTATGATAGAATATTAAATGTTAAATGTTAATTGAACAAGTACTTTCATGCTTTCGCAATCTTCAGGTTCATATTCAGTGGTGACAGTCAAGTTGGCAATTTTCAACTGTAATGAGATGGCTAAAAACTGTGCCTTATATATATAAAACTGAGGATGTCTGTCTGTGTGTGTGTGTGAGTTTGAATCCCTAAAACTCGAGAACCACCCTACCGACTGTTTTCAAACTTTACACATGTAATACTTATGTTTCAGGGAGTGTTCTGAGCAAAAAGAATTTCAAATTTTCCATACCCTAGGGACCGCATTAGGCGATTTAGCGATCTCTCTCTATAATTCTTAGTCTTTCTCTTTTTAGATAGATACATACATATAACGTCGCACCCTTATAATATCTGTCTGTATGTCTGACTGACTGCATTACGTCACTTCCCTGAGGATGTCTGTGTGTGTGTGTGTTTCTGTGAGTTTGAAACCCTAAAACTCGAGAAGTACCCAACCGATTTTTTTCAAATTTTACATGTGTATTACTTATGTTTCAGGGAGTGTTATGCGCATAGAAATTCAACATTTTGATCTCCTAGGGCCCGCATTAGGTGAAAAACTGTGTTTCTTAAGCTTTTTAGGGCTTTTTTTAGGCGTTACATCAGACCGATTTCATTGAAATTGTAACTATCTATTAGTCAGTCTCTTCTTCATACTGTGAGCAAAGAAAATCCAACTTTTTTATGGCCTAGGGCCCGCATTAGGTGAAAAAAATCCATTTTTTCAGCGTTTTAGGGCTTTTTGGAGGCGTTACGTCTAGCCGATTTTCCCGAAATTTCAAAGTATATTATACACATTAAAAAAATTCATTTTCTTGATCCTCTAAGGCCCGCAATAGGTAAAAACCTGCATTTTTCCTGCTTCATCGAGGAAAATCTTAAAGATTATCCAGCCATCAGAGTATTCGGTTTATTTTCTTTACATATTGTCCAGGAATACAGTTTTTCCACGATTAGGTCTGTTGGCGGCCCGCGTTCCAAAATACCTTATCCCGTGCAACGCCGGGTGCCACTGCTAAAATGCAATAAAAAGGGGCTACAGAATGCTAAGTTTTGCAAACTGTATTTCAACCAATCAGTGTGTGGTTTCACAAGCTGATTGGTTTAGGCATCACGGTTGGTTGAGCATGTCTAACGACTTCTATTTGACCCTATCCAAAGCATCAATTGTTTTTTCTATTTTTAGAAATGATGAAAATAGCATTTTCTAGGGTTTTTATAAAAAAAATCTTCAGTAATCATCAACATCAACATCACTTTTATTATTATTATTGTTGTTGTTGTTGTTTTTAGTGGTGGTAGCCGGCATGGTCGTAGGCGTAGTCATAGTAGAAGTAAATCAGACAAAGTTTGAATTCCTTTTATTAATATATATATATGTGTGTATATATTGGAAAATGTGTGAGATCCTTGGTACAGTTAGGTATATTTGAAAAAAAGGAAAAGAATGACTTCACTTGTAGTGTTAAAAATATTTTGGATTTAATTTTATATTATAATATAAAATTAAATCCAAAAAGATTTTTAACACTACAAGTGAAGTCATTCTTTTCCTTTTTTTCAAATATATGTATATATATATAATTTATATATACATACATACATACATACATACATATATATATATATATATACACATATATATATACATATATATATATATATATATATATATATATATATATATATATATACATATATATTTATATATATACATATATATATATATATATATATATATATATATATATATATATATATATATATATATATATATATATATATATATATATATATATGAATGTACTGTACGTATGGTATATTCATAATATAGTGTATGTTTATTTTAAAACATTTTGAAGACCATTCGCTATGAATTTTAAAGTAGTGACTACGTCACATACTAAGTCTCGGTAAAAGCAAAGCGGAGTAATTGACGGTAGTACCGTTTTTCACTTGTAAGTGGTTGTTAATACTATATACCCCTTCGCTTCTGCCGAGGGCTATAGAAGCTGGATTCCTATAGAATTACAGTCTATAAGAATGCAGCTTCTATAATTCTCGGCGGGAGCGAAAACCAATCCGAACCAAACAGTGAGTGTATTTTATTACTTTTTCTGGCTATTAGATATAACCATATATATGGAATACTGTTGGCTTCTTGCTACAATAATTTCTATACTTTTCATTTATATTTATACTTGGATTTGTTTCCGAGAGTGCTTAAAATTTATTTGTGACTAATCCTGGTCTTTTTAAAAAAAAAACCGCGATAATATTGCTTTTGCTGAACTCCTTATATTGTAGAGTTTTTTTCGGAATGTTTTTGACTGTTGTTTCATGTAAACAGACATTCGTCTTATTCTGACGTCACCAGCCCTGTCTCTACATGTGCGTTTTTCTTCATAATTACGCATGATGTTGAACTAGCTGCTTTTAAATTCCCTTTTTGGCATATTATAAACAGTGGACCTTTGGTTATCGTGTCTTTGAGCTCTGCTGATGATCGATTCCAACCGTGACCATCCCCACTGAAAGTTGCGTGAAATAGTCTTTTAGACTATACAGAGCATTGTAGTTTTTCCAAATTGAAGGATGAGTATTTTAGACTTTATTTTATTCTGAGTTAAGGCTCTATTGATTTTTCCCTGGATTTCACCAAACTCTGTGGATGAATCAATATCCTGATTCTTTTTGAATTGAATTTGAATTATTTTCCCACATCTTACGTTAATTATTTTTCCATTTTTACGCTATAGTCACTTATATATTATGGAATACTGTTGGCTTCTTGCTACAATAATTTCTATACTTTTCATTTATATATATATATATATATATATATATATATATATATATTGTTCTGGTGACAAATACAGTGAAGGGGGCAGAGGGGTTGATGCAGGAGGTGGAGCTGAGAATGGATGAGAGTAAGACGAACAATCTGGTAGAGAACATTAAGGAGCTGGAGATTATGAATCCGTGTATATATATATATATATATATATATATATATATATATATATATATATATATATATATATAATATCAATATACACACACACATATTTATATATTTATATAAATATATATATATATATATAAAATATTAAAAAAATAATGAATAAAACAATGAAACAGTTCCTTATATTAAACAAAAAAAGTTCATTATTTAACGATCGTTTCTAGGACATATATGTGTTAGAATTGGCATGCATATTCAAAAGATCTATGTACAAAATTATACAAAATTATATAAACTATCAAATATAATATACATACCAACACATACATATGCCGTCTTCAGAAATAATGAAGTATATTTATTGATAATAACAACAATTCAAAATTACAGGTCTGTTTGGGAACAGATTTTAAATAGACCAATGAAATACATAAAAATATATCAAGAAAATACAGTTAGGTGTGTGTATATATGTAAGTAACTTCGTTCACAGATATGCATAAAAATGTATGTTCACATGCATACGCATGTCGAAAAAATGTATGTAAATACAAAAATTCAGGGCTAATGTCTCTGTATGTTTATAATCCACAGACAAAATACACATACATATACATACATATATACACTCATATATACACACATATACATACATTCATACACACACGCGCATATACACATAAACATACACATACCCACGAACACACACATATACACACACACACACACGCATACGTATATATTATTATTATAACTATATGGATATTGAGGCGCACACATAAACACGGCTACATACACTTACATCTAGATGCAGAACTAAAAATAGGTAAGGGAGTAAGTAATTACAGAGGGTGTCAGACACAGCTTATTTATAAAAATGTATCTATAAATTTAGAAATAAAAAGAAATATATTAAAAGAAATAAACAAGTAAAACATATACTCATACATAAAATACACACCGATATATATATATATATATATATATATATATATATATATATATATATATATATATATATATATATATATACACATATATACATATATATATACATACACATACACATACACACACACATATATATACACACATACTCACAACACACATATATACATATATGTACACACACATACACACATACATACACATACATATATATATACATATATATACACACATATATACACACATATATATACACACACACATATATACACACACACACATACATATACGTATATATACATACACACACACATATCCATGTATATATATACACAACCACATACTCACACACAACTCAGACATACATAAATATAGAGATATACATACACACATATATATATATAGAGCTTCGTTATAGAAGGTTGCTAAAAATAGATCTAACTTAACTTTGGATGACATTAATATTATTACACATGCTAGACTAACACTTATTGAATTTCAGAATGAATACTGGACCAGAAACACATATAGTAATCTATTTGATATTACTATGGGTTCAAGCGATTCTGCCCAAATTACTGATCTTGTGGGCCTCTTTCTTCTTTTTAACATAAATGCTTCCTTCCCCACCTTAAAGGTGGTTTATATCGTGATGACTGTCTTCTTCTTTCCAACAACCTTAGCCTCTCAGAAATAGAAAAAAACAAAAAGCTTATTAGAACTTTCCTTAAAGACTATTATAGTCTTCATATTACTTTTGAAAACACAAGTAAAGTAGTTAATTTCCTAGATATAACTTTAGACTTAGCTACGGGTATCTACCAACCTTACCATAAACCCAACCAAAACTTACACTACATACACTCACAATCTAATCACCCTAAATCTATCCTTAAAAACCTTGCATATAATATATCACTTAGAATTTCTAACCTTTCGTCTAACCAAGATGTATTTGATAAAAATGCGACCTTCTATAACGAAGCTCTAGATAGAAGTGGCCACAAAAATAGATTGGAATATATACCTTCTACTAATAACACTATAAACATACAACCTAATATTACCAACAAACACCAAATGAAAAGTACACACCTAAATGCCACTCACACTATACCCCAAAATACCAACATAAAACCAATTTTCTCTAACTCCTCTAATATAAAGTATAGTAACTCTCAAAAAACTACTCATCATACAACTCTAATAAATGGTAATAATAAAACTCCTAATAAACAAGATAAAACACCTAAATCAATAAATCTAACTAAAAATGTGCGTGGTGAGGTCATTAACATTAATCCTCCTAGTAAACATCACGATGCAACCTATAAAAATAATAAACAACATAGAAACCGTAATA
The DNA here is from genome assembly GCA_964016885.1 of Eledone cirrhosa. Taxonomy (NCBI): domain Eukaryota; kingdom Metazoa; phylum Mollusca; class Cephalopoda; order Octopoda; family Eledonidae; genus Eledone; species Eledone cirrhosa. Next base: position 322,611,834 of record OZ024741.1, on the reverse strand, counting down.
GACGAGTTACTTGGTATAATGCTCCATTTAATTTACAAATTAAGGATAATATTGCTAAAAAAAATGTTTATATCCTAGAGAAAAACTTCCCACCAAACCACAAATACCATCAAATCTTAAATAGATCAACAGTTAAATTCTCATACTCAACAACCAAAAACATAAAACAAAATATAAGTGCCTATAATGCATATAAATGTAAAAAAACCATAAGTATACCACCAATACATCAAACTAACCATAATATCTCCTCAAATACAGAATTAACGAAAGGTTGTAACTGTAGAAACAAAGCAAACTGCCCATTAAAAGGAAATTGTCTTGTTAACAACATAGTTTATAAATGTAAAGTTAAAACTAAAGATTCTATTTGCTCATATATAGGAGCTACTTCTAACAATTTTAAGGTAAGGTTTAATACCCACAAACATAGTTTTAAAAATGCCGCACTGGCTAATACAACATCTCTAGCAGAAAAAATTAATAGTTATAGAAATAAGAATATAGAATATGATATGACCTGGAGTGTGCTCAAAAGAGCCACCCCTTATCAAAATAATAGAAATGAATGTAGATTGTGTTCCCAAGAACTATTTGAAATAATGAAATCTAAGGATATCCTATTAAATAAGCGACAGGAATTAATTATATCGTGTAATCATAAACTGAGAAAAACATTTAAATATTATAAACCTAATTAATAATATATATTTTAGAAATTAATATATAATTTAATTTAAATGTAGTTAACCTATAATTTTAATTTAATTAAAATTCTACTACAGATGAAATTAAAAAATATTGTGTAATCATAAATTGTGAAAAACTTTTAAATATTATTAACATAATTAATATATACTTTGGAAATTAATTTATAGATTCATTTTAGTTTATTTAACCTTCTATTAAAATTCCTTTACAGATGAAATATAACAAAATATCGTGTAATCAATAACAGAGAAATACTTTTTAATATTATAAACCTAATTAATGTACAATTTAGAAATTAATTTATAAATTAATTTTAATTTAGTTAACCTATAATTTTAATTTAGTTAGCTTAAAATTAAAATTCTAATACAGATGGATTGCAGAATATCATGTAATCATAAACTGAGAAAAACTTTTAAATATATACCTAATTAATATATTCTTTACAAATAAATATATAGATTAATTTTAATTTTGGTTAACCTATAATTATATTCTACTATAGATAAAATACAAAATCTGCTTTAATTATTACAAACCTAATTAACATATACTATAGAAATTAATATATAATTTTTAGTTTAGTTAACCTATAATTAATATTCTACTACCGATGAAATACTTGATTTGGCTTTCCCTATTACTAAATTCATTTCCTAAAATTGATACCATAATGTTAATATTTTTATGCTATAATTAATACTCTACTACTATTTAACTTCAAAATTCCGCTTTAAATATTATAAACCTAAGTAGTATACACCTTAGAAATTAATATATTAACTATTTTTACTTTAATTAACCTATAATTGATAGTCTACTTATATTAAAATGCATAATTTTGCCTTCTTTCTTACATTTCCTAATACTGAAACTACTATGTAAACACATATTATGATCTAAATGCAGATTAATATTCTATGTTCCTTGAAACCTATATTTACTAGTTCCCACTAATAATTTTAATCCCCCCCCCCCTATAATTATTCGTATTTGTAAGCGTGGATGTATGTATGTGTATGTAAATATGTATGTATGTTTGTGTGTTTGTATGTGAGTATAAAAATACATATGTGCGCATGTAAATAAGTGTGTATGAGTGTATATATATATATATATATATATATATATATATATATATATATGTGTATGTATGTATATGTATGTATATGTATTTGTAGAGATGTGTGTATGTATGTGTATATATGTGCATAATTGTCTGACTGTGTGTATTTATTTATTTTTTATATATATATATATATATATATATATATGTGTATATATATGTGTGTATATATATTTATATGTATGTATATATGTATATATATATATATGTGTGTATGTATATCTCTATATTTATGTATGTCTGAGTTGTGTGTGAGTATGTGGTTGTGTATATATATACATGGATATGTGTGTGTATGTATATATACGTATATGTATGTGTGTGTGTGTGTATATATGTGTGTGTGTATATATATGTGTGTATATATGTGTGTATATATATGTATATATATATGTATGTGTATGTATGTGTGTATGTGTGTGTACATATATGTATATATGTGTGTTGTGAGTATGTGTGTATATATATGTGTGTGTGTATGTGTATGTGTATGTATATATATATATATATATATATATATATATATATATATATATATATATATATATATATATATATATATATATATATATATATATAAAAACTTAATTTATGAATGTAAAATTATAACTAGCACCAATTCCTTCACCTATTTTGGCTCCACTTCCACCTCTTTTAAAGCTCGTCTCTATAATCATCATTCATCTTTCAAATACAAACTTAAAAGAACTAACACTGCTCTCTCAGAACTCATATGGTCCTTAAAAGACAAAAACATTAAATATACCATCTTTTGGAAGAAGATTTCTTCTGCATCCTCATACTTGAACAGCTCTCTATCTAAAATCTGTAATCTCTGCCTAAATGAAAAATTTACCATTATCTCTAACCTAGATTCTATAATAAATAGACGCACAGATTTGTTTTCTATCTGCCTGCATAAATTCCATAGAACTTTTCACAAAGTATACAGTTAATATTCAATTCTTTATCAATTTAGAATCTTTTCTCAAAGGCACATATACATACACCTCTTTAAAATATACCCATCTACCTTACTTTAAAGGGCATTATACACTCTATAATACTTGTTTACTCATTACCCTCATTCTATCTTCACCTTGTAAAATCATAACATATACTTTTGTTTGTTTTTTGACGTTAGAATATTCATCCGCAATCATTATTATTTTTTCTCTCTATCATAAATCTTTTTAATCTCAATTTCATCCTTAATTTATTATTTTTTTCTCCCCATCAACGAACTCATTATTAATACATATTAACTCTTTATTCGCATATATTATCAATTCAATCAATATACAAACTTTAACTTCACATTATTTTTCTCAAATCCTTCTACACACAAACCTTAATAATTTTTCTCTTCGTTAATTTTGAAATTGCCACAATACATACATTTCTTTTTTTGACGTTAGAATATTCATCCACAATTATTATTTTTTTCTCTCTATCTTCATACATAATTTCCCTTCGTTAATTTTCAAATTCCTTTAATTTATACATTATCTTCCAACGGTTCCCAACCTCTCTATGTTAAAACAATATATCTTTTTCTCAGTTATAAAAACTATCTCTTTCTCTCTATCACCCATCTCTCCCTCTCCACCTTCACTCTCATCTCCTCCCCCTTTTTTTCATCCTTCAACCCCCCCCCTCCCTAAATAAAATATTTTTTCCTCGCACATATCCTCCCTTCGTTAATTTTCAAAATTTTTAATTTATACAGTATCTTCCAACGGTTTTCAACCTCTCTATATAAAAAATATATCTCCTCTCAGTTATAAAAACTATCTCTTTCTCTCTATCACCCATCTCTCCCTCTCATCTCCTTCCCTTTTCATCCTTTCCACCCCCCCCCCTCTCTAAATAAAATATTTTTTTCCCAATATCACACATCAATCTAAAACCACTTTTCATATGTTGATTTAAAACTGCACTATCCACAAGTGTTTTTTAGCCTTCATATCATGTTCTCCTGTTTTATCTGATGAAAACACAAATATTATTGCATGATGATGTTTGTTTTTGAAATGCGCATAATAAAATACATGGAATTCCTTTAACCATCTTTTGATCTTATATTATGCATACTCCAGTCCTACAAACTGTAGAGTGCTTCTTATCCGATATCTGCATTGCTTTATTGTACTACAATAAAACTCACCTCCTACATATATATATATATATATATATATATATATATATATATATATATATATATATATATATATATATATATATATATCGGTGTGTATTTTATGTATGAGTATATGTTTTACTTGTTTATTTCTTTTAATATATTTCTTTTTATTTCTAAATTTATAGATACATTTTTATAAATAAGCTGTGTCTGACACCCTCTGTAATTACTTACTCCCTTACCTATTTTTAGTTCTGCATCTAGATGTAAGTGTATGTGGCCGTGTTTATGTGTGCGCCTCAATATCCATATAGTTATAATAATAATATATACGTATGCGTGTGTGTGTGTATATGTGTGTGTGTGTGTTTGTGGGTATGTGTATGTTTATGTGTATATGCGTGTGTGTGTGTATGAATGTATGTATATGTGTGTATATATGAGTGTATATATGTATGTATATGTATGTGTATTTTGTCTGTGGATTATAAACATACAGAGACATTAGCCCTGAATTTTTGTATTTACATACATTTTTTCGACATGCGTATGCATGTGAACATACATTTTTATGCATATCTGTGAACGAAGTTACATACACACACCTAACTGTATTTTCTTGATATATTTTTATGTATTTCATTGGTCTATTTAAAATCTGTTCCCAAACAGACCTGTAATTTTGAATTGTTGTTATTATCAATAAATATACTTCATTATTTCTGAAGACGGCATATGTATGTGTTGGTATGTATATTATATTTGATAGTGTGTATAATTTTGTATAATTTTGTACATAGATCTTTTGAATATGCATGCCAATTCTAACACATATATGTCCTAGAAACGATCGTTAAATAATGAACTTTTTTTGTTTAATATAAGGAACTGTTTCATTGTTTTATTCATTATTTTTTTAATATTTTATCTTGACTCTGTATTCCGTTTATCTTTCACCGAAAGTGATTTTTGAATGCATCTCTTCTTTCCATGATATCCGGATTACATTGAGTTCTTCATACGGATTGGACACTACCGTAAACTTTTGGTAGATTTATCTACATATATATATATATATATATATATATATATATATATATATATATATATATATATATATATATATATATATATATATATATATATACGTTATTCCGGGTTGAATCGGAGGTAACCGCAGTAAGTAAGGTACTCAATACATAGCAGAGTATAAAAATTTTAATATAGATGAGATTCTACAGGACTAGAACTGTTTCATTCTTTAGAAATCATCAGGAATCATGAGATTCCTGATGATTTCTAAAGAATGAAACAGTTCTAGTCCTGTAGAATCTCATCTATATATATATATATATATGTGTGTGTGTGTGTGTGTGTGTGTGTGTGTGTGTGTGTGTGTGTGTGTGTGTGTGTGTGTGTGTGTGTGTGTGTGTGTGTGTGTAAATATGTGTGTTTGTGTAATTATGTAAATGATTATGGTATGTATACTCTATACGCACAGCGCTAAAAATAGGAAATATTACTTGTGTGATTAGAGTAACATATAATTTGGGAACTGGAAAGTTCAATATATCTCAGCGACTGTCGGTCTCATCACTCGAGCCATCAGACTGTGACATAACTTGGGAGTCTTTGACTAAATATACATGGATTTTTTTCTGGTGAATGTAAGGATAATTTCATAGCGCAATTTAGATTCGCATTGTTGTTACTGGGTTAGTATGGGATGTAGTAGTTGTGTAGGTAGGTTGAAGGTAGTATTAGACGTAAGTCATCGGTATATATTCGGAGAATTGGCAAAATCGTTACAACGGCAGATAGAATGCTTTGCAGTATTCGTTCACGATTTCTGCTTTCTAAACTCAAATCCAACCGAAGCCAACTTTGCCTTTCATCCTTTCGACGCTCGTAAATAAATTATCACTCCAACACTTGGATCAATTTTTCCTCTTTCTTTCTTAGTATCTCTCTCTCTCTCTCTCTCTCTCTCTCTCTCACTCTTTTTCTCATATTTAAACAGGAATAGAAATAGGCTTCACTAGGTTTAAATGCACCAAACGCTGCCCAAATACGAATGAATAAAAACAGGTGGTCCGTTAGATGGCGTGTAAGGGAAAAATATTTAGAGATAACGGATAACACATATACATATTTTAAAGATAGTATTTAATGCTATACAATGGTTGTGGAGTTTGAAGTCTCTAACCTTCTTTAATATTCTATACGTTGATTTTTTTTTACTGGTCTGTGTCATTAGTCAGCGCCGTTATTTTGTCAATCATATCGACCCCATTACTTATTTTATAGATTCACTTCTTGTCGAACCGCTAGCTTATGGAATATAAACAGACACAAACACAAACGTAAACATAGGCTCGGACACACACACACACACGCGCGCATACATATACACAGGTGTGTGTGTGTGTGTGTGTGTGTGTGTGTGTGTGTGTGTGTGTGTGTGTGTGTGTGTGTGTGTGTGTGTGTGTGTGTGTGTGTGTGTATACCTTTGAAAGGCTTTTTTGAATACAGGCCGAAACCGCTAGGCGCCGTGGTTGGGTGTTTTCCTTCCTATATATATATACTAACTGACGTACCCGGCTTCGCTCAAGTAAACTGATAATAAGAGAAGACAGGTAGAAGAGAAAGTGACTGTATTGGGTGATGGTTCACAGTATAAGGCGAGACCGGGGTGTTTGTGTGTGATAAAAAAAATGTTTTTCTTTTTTTTAATCTTACACCAGATTCTTCGTTTTACCGACCATGCATAGTGTATGAAGATTTCTAGGTGTTTCCACTCGTGAACAACTTACATATAGAGAGCGAAGGGAGATTATTGGTGTTAGATATAGAGAGAGAGATAATGAGAGACTGCCGTGTGGTTGATATAAAGAGGGGGAGAGTTTAGTGGTGGTGAATAGAGTATGGTGGATTAGAAGAGAGTGCCGTGTTATAAATATAGAGAGAGAGTTTGAAGGTATTTATATCTATATTTTTACCGTTGGTCAATCTCTGATAATCATTGATTGCCAGCTAAATTAACTATAGGGATATAAAATATAAAGAAACGAAAACCAATCCAAACCAAACAGTGAGTGTGTTTTATTATTATTTCTGGTAATATTATAACAATATGACCCTCGCTAAATATAACAATATAAAGAGGGATGTTGGGAAAGAGTATTGTACGGTAGATATAGAGAGTGGGAGAGTTTAGTAACTATGGATATAGAGAGTGAAATATAGAGAGTGCCGTGTGATAGATATAGAAAGGGAGAGAGTTTGGTGGTAGTAGATATAGAGTGGGGTGTTGGGAGAGATTGTCGTATGATAGATGTAGAGAGGGGGGAAATTGGTGGTTGTAGATATAGAGAGGGGTGTTGGAAGAGACAGGTATATGGTAGATATAGTGAGTGGTGTTGGGGGGGGGGGTACATGTATGGTAGATATAGAGAGGGGGGAGTTTAGTGGTTATGGATATAGAGAGATAGTATCGCAATAGATATAGAGAGGGGAAGAGATTATTGGTGTTAGATATATAGAGGGGGGACTTTAGTGGTTATGTATATAGAGAAAGTGAGATAATTGTTTCTACTTTAGGCACAAGGCCAGCAATTATCCAGTACATTACTGGTACTTTACTTTATCGACCCCGTAAGGATGAAAGGCAAAGTTAACCTTGGCGGGATTTGGTGAGATAATGAGAGTGCCGTGTGGTAGATATAGAGTGGGGTAGAGTTTAGTGGTAGTAGATATAGAGAGGGGTGTTGGGAGAGATAGGTGTATGGTAGATATAGAGAGAGGGAGAGTTTAGTGGTTATGGATATAGAGAGTGAAATAATGAGAGAGTGCCGTGTGATAGCTATAGGAAGGGGAGAGTTTAGTGGTAGTAGATATAGAGAGGAGTGTTTAGTGGTTATAGATATAGACAGCTGACGTACCCAGCTTCGCCCGGGTAGACAGATGATAAGAGAAGACAGGTAATGATAAGAAAAGACAAGTAATGATAGGAGAAGGCAGATAGAAGAGAAACTGACTGTATTGGATGTTTGTCTGGTTTATAGGATGAGGTGAGACGGTGATGTTTGTGTGAGACAAAGAAAAACAAAACAGTAGAAAAATCTTCCAGATACACCACATTCTTCGTTTTACCGTTCGTGCATAGTATATGAAGATTTCTAGGTGTTTCTACTCGTGAACAAACTACATATAGAGAGGGGAAGAGATTATTGATGTTAGATATAGAGGGGGATAATGAGAGAGTGCCGTCTGGTAGATATAGAGAGGAGGAGAGTTTGGTGGTAGTAGATATAGAGAGTGAAATAATAAGAGTGCCGTGTGGTTGATATAGAGAGGGAGAGAGTTTAGTGATAGTAGATATAGAGAGAGGTGTTGGAGAGAGTGTTGTACGCTAAATATAGAGAGGGGAAAGTTTGGTGGTTATGGATATAGAGAGCGAGATAATGAGAGTGCCGTGTGGTAGATATAGAGAGGGGGACAGTTTAATGGCAATGGATATAGAGGGGGGAGAGATTATTAGTGTTAGATATAGAAAGGGGGATAATGAGAGAGTGTCGTGTGGGAGAGTTTGGGGGTAATGAATAGAAGAGAGTGTCGTGTAGTAGATGTAGTTAGGGAAAGAATTTGGTGATAGTAGATATAAAAAGGGGTGTCGGGAGAGATAGGTGTAGATAGATAAAGAGAGGGGAGAGGTTGCTGGTAGTAGATATTCAGAGAATTGTTGAAAGAGAATATTGTATAGTAGATATAGAGAGGGGGAGAGATTATTGGCTATAGATATAGAGAGGGGTGTTGGGAGAGAGTATTGTACGTTAGATATAGATAGGGGGAAGAGTTTAGTGGTTATGGATATAGAAAGTGAGATAATGAAAGAGTGCCATGTGGTAAATAGAGAGAGGAAGAATTTGGTAGTAGTAGATATAGGGAGGAGTGTTGGGAGAGGGTGTTGTATGGTAGATATAGTGAGGGGGAGATGATGCTGATAGTAGATATAGAGATGGGTGCTGGGAGAGATTGTGTCGTAATAGGTATAGAGAGGGGTATAATGAGAGAGTGTTGTACGGTAGATATAGAAGGGGAGAGTTTAGTGGTTAGGGATATAGAGAGGAGGATAATAAGAGAGTGCCGTGTAGTAGATATAGAGAGGAGGAGAGTTTGATGGTAGTAGAAATAGGAGGGGTGAAAATGCGCTTATGGTGGATATACAGAAGGGGATAGTTTAGGGGTGTTAGATGTAGAGAGGGTTATAATGAGAGAAGTGATGTGGTAGAGAAAGAGAGTTTGATTGTAATAGATATAGAGAGGGGGATTGGGAGAGATAGATGTAGATAAATAGAGAGGGGGGAGAGTTTGGTGAATCCAGAAAGGTTTATTGATACTAATTTTATAACATCAAATAAGGAAAACATCTCGGGTATGCTAATCAAGCTGACTGCTATTTCTAGCACTGTGGGAATCAACCATAAGGGATTCTCTCTGTGCATTCGTTGTTAGTAATGATCGAGTTTCGCGGCCAGCGTCTCCGATTCGAACGCACACACACAGATACACACACGCAGATACACACACCATTATATATAATTATCTATATCTATATCTACATATAATTTAAAAGATTGGAACTTCCATCATCCGTTTGAGAAACCTGAACCAACCGCGTCTATGCAATGGCACACACGTTATAGCCAGGAGAATGATGAACCATCAGCTAGAAGTTGGCAGAATTCCCAAGATTCTTCTTATGCTTTCCTCTGCTGAGCTGTCATTCAAGTTCTCAAGACTTCAGTTCCCTGTTTTGCTATGACCGTACATAAATCTCAGGCTCACAGTTTCAAAGGTATAGAATTGAATTCAAGAGAATCGTGTTTTACCCACGGACAGTTATAAGTAGTTTGTTCACGAGTGGAAACACCTAGAAATCTTCCTATATTGTGCATGAACGGTAAAACGAAGAATCGTGTGTATCTGGAAAATTTGTTACTGTTTTATGTCACACACCCCACGGTCTCGCCTCATACTGTAAACCAGACAAACATCTAATACAGTCATTTTCTCCTCTTCTACCTGTCTTATCTTATCATGTTTTCCCGGGCTAAGCTGGGTACGTCAGCTAGTCTACAATAGACAACATTCTCTCCCAACCCCCACTCTATCCATTAATACCAATCTCTCCCCCTCTATCTATCTACACCTATCTCTCTCAATCCCCATCTCTATATCTATTACCACCAAACTCTCCCCCTCTCTATATCAATTACCACTTGATATAGACGTGAATTACTTCGCTCCGGACTTTTACGGATTATTGTAAAATAAACTGTGAGTTCATTGCTCAATTTAATAGCATTGTTTAGTTTAACCCCTTGCCTGGGCCTTCAGACGTTGAGTCAACTAATTTTCGCCCCTTTCTGGGGCGAAATTTTCATTTTCATCTCAAAACTGTGTAGACTTGGTAGTCAGCAATGGATGCCATTTCCACCTCGCACACTGTCGTGAGTGCCACGTTCACTAAGAAAAGTGGTGGAGGGGAGGTAGGAGTACAAAGCTTGCAGCCTTCCCCCCTCGCATTATCGAAAAACGTTGAAAATATTGAAACCACGAAACCAAACCCGGTAAATAATACCAGCACCAACAACAAGAACAATGACAATAACACCACAACCAACAACTGCAACAATAGCAACACCAAGGAAAACATGAACAATATTACCAACAGTGACAACAACAACAGCAACAAAAAAGACAACAACACCAAAACAACGTTCGCACAGACTGTAAAAAAAAAACGAACTATACACGCCAATAGACATAACAAATGCTAAACAACTACTACAAGACGCAAAACAATTCGTGACTTTTAGCGAAAACGGTGCTTTTAGCATCAATTCTCCACAGGAATTACGTAGAGAGGCTGTCCTGAAAACTGTGGTTTTCAGGACAATATCGAACGAAACAAGAAAACCAGCTCAATTATCACAAAATGAAATTGGGCTGGTTCTAAAAGATGCAATGAAGGACATAACCTTCATACAAAAAGGTAAACTGTTTGGTAGCATTTTGGTGCTAATGAACAACCAGTCAACAGCACAAAAGTACTCGGTATCACCCATTGTGTCCCCCCGCTTCACATTTTTCCCCACATACAAAGAATAAAAATAATGAGTATCACACCAAATTAAATATTTGGTGGATACTATGTGGAATCATTGACTTTGATGAAGACAAGATAATTTCAATAGGAAAGTCCTCCGGGGGTGTATTTGGTGGGACCAGCGTAGAAGTTCTGGTGCAAATGAGCCCAGAACAAATAGCGAATATCCCACAACGCGTGCCTCTGGACGGGCTAACTTATTTTAACATTTCAGTGGAGGGAAGGTGGCCGTCATGTTACCACTGCTTAAGCAGGGGTCACCTGAGGGCTGCCTGTCCTCAATTAACGAGTAAAAAAAAAGGCTCTTCTGCCAACCCCGAACACAACAACACAACCACCACCACCACCACCACCACTACCACCACCACCACCACCACCACCACCACAACAACAACAACAACAACAACAACAACCACAACAACAAGGAAAAATAACAACACAAAACACTGTTCCACCCAACCCCTCCCTACCTAAAACAAATACAAAAGTAACCACAACAAAACCCCAAAATATACCCCTCCCCAACAACACGGAAGAGGACTCCGTATCAACGTCACTCAGTGAAGATGGGGTAGAACCCTTTCAACAGGTGAAAAGGAAAAAAAAAAAAGGCACCAAATTAACAAAAATGCTACAAACACACAACCACCAGCACAAACAGAACACACATCACAAACAAAAAAGCCCACCCCTCCCCAAAACGTAACACATACTACAAAACGCAAACACGCACAAGAACAACAAACAAAAACAAACACAACACAACAAAAACTCTATACATACATTAACAAGAACAATAAAACGTTGATGAAAGCAATAGAAAATAACCCTTCGGTGGAAACCGAAGGGATCACTTTCACCTACGCAGCGAACAAACCGCACCTAATGATGATTAGGGTCCCAACGGAAACCTATGTAACTTTGAAAAAGAACCATCCAATGCATGTGCGGACCAACTGCACCAAACCACTTAACCACGTCCTATTGAGATGCTTCCCCACCCCCACACCAGACACCCACACCCCACCAAACACCCTAATCCCACCACACACTGATGTCGTCACCCCACCACAAACCACCACCCCACCAAACAACCCTTCTAACACCCCCATGGAAATTGTGCAGCCTGGTCCCTAGGAGACGAAGAGGTAAGTAATTTCCTTTCCTCTTCCTTTTTAACTCTTCAGCACCAACATGGCCAATATAAGAGTTGGATGTGTGAATGCACGCGGCCTGGGGATGTCCTGGAAACAGCGCAAACTCTTAAATGACCTCAGGTCGCACAGAGTGGATGTAATGGTTATTTGCGAATCCAGGATGAGCAGCGAGCGCCAACTGGCCCCCATCTTCGACGACTTTGAGATCTATGCATCTCTGTCAGCCGAGGGGTGGGGGTGGGGTTGTCATTCTGCTGCGAAAATACCTGGGTCTTGCCACACAGAAGGTATACCTGGACCTGGAGGGTCGACTGGTGGTTTTAGACGTCCGCAGTGGTGAAGGTGGAGCTTTCAGGCTGGTGGCAGCGTATGCCCCATCTGGGACACCGCGACCGGACTTCTTCCGACGCCTAGAGAATTTCCTGGGAACGTCTCGCTCCTTGCTTTTAGTGGGGGACTGGAATGGTATCCTGGATGCACGTTGGGACTATGTAGGGGCATGTCCCGATAGAGGGGGTGTAACAGCCTCAAACGATTAATCGGCCGATTTGATATGGCCGATAGATATCGACTAGATTTTCCGACTGTGCCACTGTGGACGTGGACTAATCTTAGCGGAACATCTAGGTCGTACCTAGATAGGTTCCTAGTTAGAAATAAGGATAGGGACATATTAAGCTGTCCACGAATGTTCGTGGTTGACTATTCGGATCACAAGTTGGTGACCGGAGTGGTCAACCTTGATAGAACTCATAGACAGGGACCCGGTTACTGGAAGCTAAACTTGTCTTTACCGACAAACAAAGCTTACAGTAAGTGGATTAGCACACTAGTTAAGCAGCGTTTGACGGGGGCAATTGTCAACAGCAGGTGGTGGGGCTCTCTCAAGAGAGAAATTAGAATAGAATCGATGGTTTTTAGTCGGGAATTAGCATCAGATAGGAATAGAACTGAAAGGGAATTAACAAATAGAGTAGAAGAGGCGATTAGGAGTAGCAACGTGGCCGGTGTGCTGGCGTCAAGAACGGCCCTAGACCAGTTCTTTGATGCGAAGCACGAGGGCTGCGTTGTCAGGAGTAAAATACGTGCTCTGGGTAACGAGGGAGCCAAAGCTGTTAGCTGGGCCCGAGTGACAGAGGCAAAAAGTGGAAACAAGTCCACGATTCGGTCTTTGAAGGACCAGGATGGACGCGTGATGCTTGAACCTGAGCGGATGAGCGCGGCCTTTCAATGGCGCTTTGCACGACTGTTCGGGAGGGGCGGCGGGCCGGGTGGGGACATGGATTTCGGTCCATACCTCGACGGTCTGGCACGGCTCTCGGACAGGAAGGCGAGGTCCTGCGAGAGGCCGATTTCAGCCGCTGAAATAGGGGAAGCGCTGAGCCAATGCGGCAAACGCAAATCTCCGGGTCTCAATAGTCTACCATACGAACTTTATGTAGCGATGCCGGGCTTGTTCTCCGGTCTCCTCGAGGCGGTCTACTGCAACTGGCAACAGAACGGGAGAATTCGCAGTTCTGTGACCAAGGGCGTAGTCACGCTGGTGAGGAAGGATGAGAACAAGGGGGATGACATAGATAACTTCAGGCCCATAACTCTGCTAAACACAGAGTTAAAGATTTTGGCCAAGGTGTTAGCGAAGAGGTTGGCGCTTGTCGTCGGGAACCTGGTGGGAGAAGCGCAGACATGCGCAATCCCGTCCAGGTCCATACACGACAACCTCCACCTCATACGATACATCGTAGAGAGGGTAGGGAACGAACCCGGCTTTGGTGGGGCCCTGATCAACTTGGATCAATCTAAGGCGTTCGATAGGGTTGACCATCGGTACCTGGATGCGGTGCTCGCGGCGGCAGGCTTCGGACCCGTTTTCAGGGGCTGGATTGCTGCAATGCACAGCAGCAACACCTGCTCGAGGGTCAAGGTGAACTTCTACCTCTCGGAGCTGTTCCAAATCACGCGATCCATCCGACAGGGATGCCCTCTCTCCTCCCTCCTTTATGTGCTGGCTCTCGAGCCACTACTGCGGAAGCTGGAGCTGTTGCAGAGCATCCCCTTGGAACCGGGATGCGAAAAGCGGTGTCGGCCTACGCCGATGACGTGACAGTAATGGTGTCGTGCGCCTCGGAAATCGGGCAGATCGGCACCTTACTGGAGGAATAAGAAAGGTTCACAGGAGCCAAGCTGAACCGGGACAAGTCTGTCGGTTTGCAACTCGGGACGTGGAGGGGCAAAACGATGCCCTCCGACGGCATCGTCGGACGCTGGACGGAGGGACCGGTGAAGCTGCTCGGGGTCTGGTTCGGACCGGACCTCCAGGTGGAGAAAAACTGGGACGAGGTAACGGGCAAGGTGTTTGCACTCGCCAAAATGGAGCGCGCGCTCTTCCGATTTCTTTGGAAGAAGCGGGCTCCTTTGGTGAGAAGATCCATCTGCTGTCAACACCCTTCGAACGGGGGACTGGGGATGCCGTGGCTGACGATGCGTAGACACGCATTAAGGCTACGGCACCTCCAGGTATTCCTCACCGGTCAGCCGGTGTAGGCCCTCTTTGTGAGGCGAGCCTTTCCGAGACTCGTCTCACTCACCGAGCTGCAATCCTGGGTCAAGCAAAGACCGAGAAAAGTGGGCGACTGGCACATTGAATGTGCCCAGGCGCTCACGGCCCTCTGCCAAGCGGATCCGGCAATCAGTGGAGACTCAACCTCAACATTCTATAGAGGGTTGGTGCGAAGTAAGTGCGACGACGCTCTCGGAGAGGCTCTGGGCATGGAGGAAGATGAGCTGGCCAGTCTGTTCGGTAGGATGTTTGGCCCGGGACCGATGGACAACTTCCAAAAGTCCCTGGCTTGGCAATGTTACCGAGGAGCTCTACCCGTTCGGGACAAGCTCTACAGACACGGGCGCCCGGGTAGGGACCCCTCAAAGAAGATCTGTCCGAGATGCGTGCGTGACGAGGAAACCGTCGCACACGCATTCGTACACTGCCCGGGCGTTGCTGACCTGTGGGGCTATGTGGAACGACTACTGTTGCGGGTGGGACCAATCCGGTTGACCACCGAGAACATTGTCACGATCAAACCGCCTCCCCCTTTCAAAAACGAAGGAGAGGCGGTTTTCCTCTGTGTGATAGCTATGGCGAAAGAAGTTGTATGGTGGACAAGGTTGAAAGGGCTGAGGGCAGACACCTTTCTCTCCGGCCAACAACTGGTCCTTTTTTTCAAGTACCACTTTAGAAGAAGGATCAGAATAGAGAGAGAGGTGCTCTACCCCAGCAAGTTTTATGAAAGGTGGGTGAAAGTAGCGAGAATGGCCCGAGTGAATGGGCCTTCTCTCTATATCAGCCTGTAGGTGAGAGAGGAGAAGAATGAGAAGAGGAAGGAAGCACCCGCTCTTTGTGCTCCTGAAGAGGAGGGTTGCACATTTTTTCGGGGGGGTGTGCGACCCATGTTAACGCCCCTCCCTATTGAGGACATCGATTGTTACATTCACCCACCTTTCATAAAATTTGCTGGGGTACAGCACCTCTCTCTCCATCCTGATTCTTCTTCCAAAATGATATTCGAAAAAACGAATCAGTTGCTCGCCGGAGAGAAAGGTGTCTGACCTCAGCCCTTTTAACCTCGTCCACCATATAACCTCTTTCACCATAGCCATAACACATAGGAAAGATAGATAGATTTCTTTATTTGCCACAAGAGCGCACAAGAAAAGGGGACAATACAAAGACACATGCCGGGGATTTTACATACAGTCGTGTAAAAATATTGAAACAAACAATTATAACAATCGAAATCCCCGTCGATAGAACAACCCTCAACTTCAGGAGCGTGTTGTGCAAGTACTCCTTTCCTCATTTTGCTCTCTTCTTTAACCTACAGGCTTATAAACAGAGAAGGCCCAATCACTCGGGCCATTTTCGCTTCATTCACCCACCTTTCAGTAAGTTTACTGGGGTGCAGTGCCTCTCTCTCCACTCTGGTTCTCCTTCTAAAGTGATACTTAAAGAAGGGAATACATTTTTGTCCGGAGAGAAAGGCATCTGTCCTCAGTCCTCTCAATCTCGTCCACCATATAACCTCTTTCACAATAGCCACTGTATAGAGGAAAACCGCCTCTCTTTCGTTTTTGAAAGATGCTGGCAGTTTGATCCTTACTATGGACTCGGCAATCAACTGGATTTGTCCCATACGCGATAGCAGTTGTTCTGCATAGTTCCACAGGTCGCTTACGCCCGAGCAGTGTACAATTGCGTGCAAGACGGTTTCAATGTCCTGCTCGCATCTTGGACATGTCCTCTTGGAAGGATCCCTGCCGGGGCATCCGTGCCTGTAGATCTTATCTCGAACGGGTAAAGCTCCTCGATAGCACTGCCAGGCCAGGGACCTCTGGAAGTTGTCCATAGGTCCCGGGCGGAAAGTCCTACCGAACAGACTGATGAGCTCGTCGTCTTCGACGCCTAGAGTCTCTCCGAGCACGTCGTCGCACTTGTAAAGTACTAAACCCTCTATAGAATGTCGAAGTGGAGTCTCCACTGATTGCTGTGCCCGCCTGAAAGAGGACTGTGAGCGCCTGGGCGCATTCAATGTGCCAGGCGCCCATCTTCTTTGGTCTTCGCTTGACCCAGAACTGCAGCTTCGTCAGCGAGACAAATTGTGGGAAGGCCTGCCTCACAAACGGGGCCCAAACCGGTTGGTCGGTGAGGAATACCTGGAGATGCCGTAGCCTCAGCGCATGTTTGCGCATCATTAGCCACGGCATGCCCAGCCTTCCGTTGGAAGGGTGTTGACAGCAGACGGATCTCCTCACCAGTGGAGCCTGCTTCTTCCACAGGAACTGGAAGAGCATGCGTTCCATCTTGGTGAAGTATTCGCGGGGACAAGGCACGACAGTCAAGCGGTAGTAGATGACGGACGCTATGAAAGTGTTCTCCACCTCCGCTCGACCTTTCAAAGACAGTTTGCACTCTGCCCACTTCTGGGTGAGCGCAAATACCTTGGCCATGACCTCGTTCCAGTTTTTCTCCACCTGGAAGTCTGGACCGAACCAGACCCCGAGCAATTTCACCGGTCCTTCCGTCCAGCATCCGACGATGCTGTCGGACGGCATCGGTTTGCCTCTCCACGTTCCGAGTTGCAAACCGACAGACTTGTCCGGGTTCAGTTTTGCTCCTGTAAACCTTTCGTATTCCTGTAGTAGTTGCCGATTACCTTGATTTCCGAGGTGTTCGACACCATTACCGTCACGTCGTCGGTATAAGCCGATGCCACTTTTCGCAGTCCCGGTTCTAAAGGGATTCCCTGTAAAAACTCCAACTTCCGCAGTAGTGGCTCTAGAGTCAATACGTACAGAATGGAGACGAGAGGGCATCCCTGTCGAATGGAACGCGTGATTGCGAACGGATCTGATCGGTAGCCGTTCACTTTGACCTTCGAACATATGCTGGTGTGCATCGCCTTGATCCAGCCTCTGAAAACGGGACCGAAACCGGCCGCCTTGAGGACCGCTTCCAAGTATCGATGGTCGACCCTATCGAATACCTTAGACTGATCTAAATTGATCAGAGCCCCACCGAAGCCGGGTTTACATCCCACCCTGTCTATGATGTATCGCATGAGGTGGAGGTTGTCGTGTATGGACCTGGTTGGGATTGGACATGTTTGCGCTTTCCCTACCAGGTTTTCGACGACAAGCGCCAGCCTCGTCGCTAGCACCTTGGCCAAAATCTTTAACTCTGTGTTGAGCAGAGTTATGGGCCTGAAATTGTTTATTTCGTCCCCCTTGTTCTTCTCTTTCCTGATCAGCGTTACTAGACCCTTGCCTGCAGAACTGGGACTTGTCCCGTTCTGCTGCCAATTGCAGTAGACGGCTTCGAGGACGCCAGAGAACAAGTCCGGCATGCCTATATAAAATTCATAGGGTAGACCATCTAGACCGGGTGATAGATAGATACATACATAACACACATAAATTGAATTTAATGTAGATATAACAGCTGTAATTTGATAAAAAGACTCTATGGTGAAGAGATGAAGTAGGAAGTGCTAACACTTTCAATTATTCTTCCGTACATAGAAACACGTAAGAGATTATCTTTACGCATTTCAGAGATTTTTGTTTCTTCAGAAACCATAAATATTACTATGACAACACTATAAATGTTATACAGGATATAGAAAGTTGCTTAAATGGCCAATCTAATTTGTATTGCAGGCATAGGTTTGGAAACGTAAATGAATAATCAATATTTATGCTAGGAAAACAGTATTTTGAAAAGAAAGGAACCGATCATTAAATCAAAGCAAGAAATGCTGTTTCAATTGGTCTTTCCGCAGTTAATACTATCTTCCGGTCGCAAATCCTGGCAAGGAAAGGAGCCGATCATCAGAGAAGACCAAGGAAACACTGTTTTAATTGGTGTTTCCATTGCTGATACTATCTTCCAGTCGCATATCCTGGTAAAAGAAGTGATTTGAACTCAGAATACACTGAGCCAAATCAGACACCGCAAGACATCCTGTCCGACACCACAACAATCCTCAACGCCTGAACTGGTACTTTATTTATCAACACCCGAAAGCGTAAAAAAGTTAACTTAAATAACTAAAGAAAAAAAGTGTCTCATTTCATTTGAATATAATAAATAATGCTTAAATTAACAGTAAATAATAATTTTTAATTAATTATTAACAAATGATATATAAGTTGAACACAATGACAACACAATCCTTATTGAAAAGTTGCGTAGTATATAATAAATAATTGTTTCTACGTTAGGCACAAGGCCAGCAATTGTCCCAGTGCATTACTGGTACTTTATTTTATCGACCCCGTAAGGATGAAAGGCAAAGTCAACCTCGGCGGGATTTGAACTCAGATCGTAAAGAGACGTAACTATGCTGGAAAGCATGGCTTCCGACCCTCTACCGATAGTATATAATAAATAATAATAATAGGATAGATCGACAAGATCCCAGACCTCACTCGTTAACCGAGTTGGGTGGAGCTCGTTAAATCGGACCAGGAGAACAATGTTTCCATTGTTCTTTCTTTCGCTGATACTGTCAACCGATCGCAACTCCTGGCAGAAAGAACAACATGAAATAAAGTCTCTTGCCCAAGGACATAACGCATCGCCCGGTCCAGGAACTCGCAAACTCACAATTGCAAATCCAACCCTAATCACAAAGCCACACGCCAATACAAAAGCGTAATATAAGTATAGCTATAATTCTGATTGTAAAGATGGGCAATGTAAGTATATTTATAGATGTAACCAAATCTCTAAATAACCGTTTTGAGTAATTCAAAATGACAGTAAAATCTTTAAAGATTCATTTTCAATATAAATGTTTTTATCGTCAGTTTTTAACTATACCATTACTCACTAGATCTCATTGTTACTTGATAGATCTTATTATCACTCAAGAGACTCCTTTCTCACTCAATAAATACACAATCATTTCATTATTATATTATTATTTTAAATCTCATTGTCACTCAATAGACCCCATTCTCACTCAATAAATCTCATTCTCACTCAATAAATCTCCTTCTCACTCGATAAATCTCATTCTCACTCAATAGATCTCATTCTCACTCAATAGGCTTCCCGCCGAGGTTAACTTTGCCTTTCATCCTTACGGAGTCGATAAAATAAAGTACCAGTAATGTACTGCTAATTGCTGGCCTTGTGCCAATAGTAGAAACAATTATCACTCAATAAACCCCATTTTCACTCAATAAACCCCATTTTTACTAAATAGACCTCATTCTCACTCAATAGACCCCATTCTGACTCAATAAACCTCATATTCACTAAATAAACCACATTCTCTTTCTATTCACTGAAATCACTTCGTCTCCTACTTCATGGCTCTATTTTTAATCTCAGATTTATTTCTCTGTCACTTCCATTCACTTATCTAATTTATTGTTTTACACCCCTAAGCCAATATTATAGCAAGGACAATTTTAAAGAAATGTAGAAAATGTCCTTTACTAAGAGAATAATTCCAAGTACGTTTGATTATTTTATAACTTTGATACCGGCGGTGGATTGGCAGTATCGGTAGAGGGTCGGACGCCATGCTTTGATGCATAGAGTTACGGCCCTTGCCATTCTGAGTTCAAATCCCGCTGAGGTTAACTTTACCTTTCATCCTTACGGGGTCGATAAAATAAAGTACCAGTAATGTACTGGGTAATTGCTGGCCTTGTGCCAAAAGTAGAAACAATTATTTTATAACTTTGAATCATTCATAGAAATTGTGATGGAAATGGGGGTGAAGTGCGCAGTGGGGAGGGACGCTTCCTTTTCACTTTCCAGAGAAGATTGAGGCTAATATCGTCAACCCACTCCATGCTACAAAACCCTAGACTCAACTTTTGTACCCTAATTATGATCATTTAACTATTAAATTAGCTTCCTACAAGTTCCTATAAAACCCATCAATTTATTAAGCTTCAGAATATGTCAATGTATACGTTTTGTTCATTGTTTTTCTTTTAACAGCCACTAATACAATAATTACACCAGATTATACAAATTTCTTCAGCACATCATTCAGACTTTTACCTCCTACGTCTATTTTATTTCTACATTATTCTAATCCATTTTAATCAACTTTAATCCAGTTAATAACAATTGATATTTCCACATACATTCTAATGTATTTACATCTAAACACTTCCTTATAATTAGATGGAATGTTTTAAGTATTGATTATTTCATCATCGTTTTAGGCGCCTTCTTAATCAATCATACATGTTTGTGAGAGTGTGTGTGTTGTTGTTGTTGTCGTTGTTGGACCTCCATCGGCTCCCACGAGGATCAACAGAACAGCATACTCTGCCTGTGAAATTGGCGTGCATGTGTCTGAGCATTCCAGACTCGCGCTGACACGCACGCACACACACACACACACACACACACACACACACACACACACACACACACACACACACACACACACACACACACACACGCACGCACGCACGCACGCACGCGCAGTTGCTTCTATTCTGCCATGTTAACACACATATTTTTTTAAATATTCACATGTAGAAATAAAAAATGAGAGAACGATTGCAAACGGAAAAACTGATTAATTTTCTTTAAGCCTGGCGGATCCCATACCTCTTCAGGCCTGAGTACAGGAGATTTCTTCCAGAGAAGGATAGAAAGTGAGAGAGACGAAATGATAAAGAGATATAAAGGAAAAATCGACCCCAGTATTAGACGGGTACTTTTTTTATCGACCTCGAAAGGATGAAAGGCAAAGTTAACCTCAGCGGGATTTGAACTCAGAGAGCAGAGAATCGGAACGAATACCATAAAGCATTCTATCCGACGTCCTAACGACTCTGACAATTCACCGCCTATAATCATTTATAGTCTAACACATATTCCAGTCATTTCGTTTTCACTCACTTCTCTTTAATCTGAGATTGTATATTTATATTTCTTGATGTTGTTGTTGTTGCTCTTTTAAATTAATAATTCCATTCTCTCTACATAAATCAAATCACCCTTAGTGGTGTATAGGGTTTATATCTGTGCATGTTATTAATATAAGAAATCCCTGTGTTGGAAGACAATGCTATTTAAAATAATTCACGTTTTATATTCATCACTTCGTACACCATACCAAGTTACTACAATCTAAGGATTCTTTGCATCAAACTTATAAAGCGCAATACTATTAAGATCGTTTTAATGAATGTGTTTCAATGTATCTCTGTCTCTTTGCACCAGAGAGTTTAGCTCAGAATGGGTTCGAGTCCCGGCGTATACTTTTGTCCTTCATAAAGACACTTTATTTTATGTTGGTCCCAGATCTGTCAGCTCACCCCGTCGGACGGGGAAATCTCCCACCCACTTAGGGGTGAGTGAGAGATATTTTCTCTTGTGAAAATGGATATAGCTTTCATTATGCAAAATCTCCCCATTTTGCCTCATTTCTCCCCGTTTTGGGGCATTTTTTTCATGGTACTTCCCGTTTTGGCTTTTAGCGGTTGGCAGGTCTGTGGTCCATACCGTCCACTCAGCTGGCAAAAATGAGTTGTACTTGTAATTCAGAAGAGCCGTCCTTGTCAAACAATATGTCACATTGAATCTTCCTTGGAAGCGTGGGATGCACGCACAAAGGTTGCATATCCAGAGACCCCGAAGATAGTCCGGAAGGGAGCAAATCTTAACAATTGTCTACTCAGTCACTTACGCATTAATTTCACGAGCAAGCTGGAATACACATCGTCAGAGCAGACGGAGGCTCAACGAACATACGTAGTTTTGTATATAGCTATTCGTGTGTGTATGTGTTTGTATGTATGTGTTTGTGTGTATGTGTTTGTATGTATGTGTTTGTACGTATGTGTTTGTGTGCGTGTGTTTCAGCGTGTGTCTCTGTGTGTAACTATGTGTGAGAGTAAGTGTGTATGGGTATGCATGTTTGTGTTGAATGCAGAACGTAAAGGGGCGTAACTAAATATCACAAATATAGTAGTCCGGAATCTTTCTTTTGGCATTAAAAAGGGCACACAACATTTTCGATCATAGTAATAACAACAACAATAATAATAATTTGTTCTACATTTGAAGGGAAAGGGGGGCAGTCGATTAAATCGACCCGAAGTACATTACTGGTATTTTATTTTATCGACCCCGTAAAGATGAAAGGTAAAACTAACCTCGGCGGGATTTGAACTCAGAACGCAAAGGGCCTTAACTCTATGCTGTAAAGCACGGTGTCTGTCTCCCTTCCGATACTGCCAATCATAACGGTTGCTTATATAGGCACAAGGCCAACAATTTTAGGAGAGGGAAAGTCGTTCAAATCGACAACCACTGCATGACTGGTACTTTGTTTTATCGACCTTGTAATGATGTTGAAGATGATGGTGATGATAATATTTAATAAAAGATTGAGTCTTTTCTTATATGCGGTGGATTGGCAGTATCGGTAGAGGGTCGGACGCCATGCTTTCTAGCATAGTTACGTCCCTTTATGGTCTGAGTTCAAATCCCGCCGAGGTTAACTTTCCCTTTCATCCTTACGGGGTCGATAAAATAAAGTACCAGTAATGTACTGGGTAATTGCTGGCCTTGTGCCAAAAGTAGAAACAATTATTATTAGTCTATAATTTCAATTGATATATATATATATAACGAAGGAGATGTGGTGAGGAACCAGGTGGACCATAACGCACCAGAGTACTCAATACTTAGGGTAGTAGAGTGGGTAATAGGAAAATGTTTGATCCCGACGGCAGAGCTCAAGCCGTTTCGACGGCTATTTCTAGTAATAGCCGTCGAAACGGCTTGAGCTCTGCCGTCAGGTTCAAACATTTTCCTATATATATATATATATATATATATATATTATAGATAGATAGATAGATTTCTTTATGTATTATAGATAGATAGATTAGATAGATAGATAGATAGATAGATAGATAGATAGATATAAATGGTTACACAACAGTTAGTTCACCATACCTTGTTGCCTTCTCTTCGCCAAAACCCGGCACTCCAGCCACATCCATTTCCTAAGCCGCTGCCTCCACCTCCACCTTATCCCCCTCGGCTTCCGTCTACACCCCCCCCACTTCCCTCCCCACCCAACGTATCCTCACCCGATCCTCGCACCTCCTAATGCGCAACACCCTCCGCTCCTCCCGCTCCACTATCCGCAAACTTGACTACCGACTGACTCCCACCCTCCTCCACCTTAACTCCGCCTGCCACCCCCTTCTCGCCCATTCCATCCTCCTCTTCATCCAAAACCTCAACCACGACCTCTTCTCCTTCCTCACCTCCACCAAAGCCCTTAAGCTACACTCACCCCCCCCCCCCCAACTCACACCCATTCCCACCCATCCCCACCACTCTCCACCCCTCCCTCACCCCATACCCCTACCCAATCTCCACCCTCCACCTCACCCCTCACCACACCCTCCCCTCCTCCCTTACACCCCCAACCCCACCACTTGTTGTCACCATACCCCCTGACCTCCCCCTCTCCTCACCTGAGCGCTCACTCCTTAGTAGAGGCCTTCGCTTCATACCCCACACTCCGCACAGCGACGAGTTCTGCACCCGAACGGAAGTCGAGCGATTCGTGCGACGCACGAAGCTACAGGCACATTTCGGTCAAACGCCACCGGCTCCGACCGCCCCAGACCCGTTTCTCGCCCTGGGCCGACGACCATCTGCTTGGACGCCGGCCCCAGGGCAATTTAGCACCCTGGACGCCTTCGTCGATGCCTGCCGTAGCGCAGTAAATCGCTTCGACTTCCGCCACCGGTCCAAAACGGAATAACATCTCACGGGGCGAACTCCTCGCTCTCCGCTCCCTCTGTAGCCGAGATGACATCGTCATCAAACCGGCGGACAACGGAGGCGCCGTGGTGGTGTGGCGCGCGGACCTCTACACGGCTGAAGCCCTCTGCAGCACCGTAACCCCCTCTTCTACCGCCCTCTACCCTCCGATCCACACCCCTCTACCAACAACAAGTTTCCTCCACCATCCAACACCTTGTCCCCCCCCCCGCTTCCCACCTCATCGTCCGTACCCCCCGCACCCCCACTATCTACTTCCTCCCCAAACTCCACAAACCCGACAACCCCGGCCGCCCCATCGTCTCCGCTTGCAACTGCCTCACCGAACTCATCTCCGCCTTTCTTGACTCCATCGTCGTCCTCCTCGTCACCACCCTCCCTCCCACATCTCCGACACCAATCACGCCCTTCGCCTATTCGACTCCTTCACCTTCCCACCCGGCCCATAGCCCTTCCTCTTCACCCTAGATATCAAGTCGCTCTATAGAGTCATCCCCCACGCCGACAGCCTACGTGCCCTCAAGCACTACCTCGACCTTCGCCCCTCCCCCATCTCCCCACCCTCCTTCGCCTCGTCGAGCTGGTCCTCACTCTCAACTGTTTCTCCTTCTCGGGTGAGTTTTACCAACAGGTCACGGGGGAGGCCATGGGCACAAGAATGGGCCCAAACTATGCCAACCTTTTCGTTGGCCATGTTGAGGCCCAAATCTTTGCCCAGTACACCGGCCCCACGCCCGAACTGTACGGTCGTTACATCGACGACTGAATCGGAGCCACGACCCTCACCCGAGAATAGCTCGACTCTTTTCTCTCCTTCTTCTGCTCCTTCCACCCCTCCCACCACTCCCTCGTCACCTCCGGCTTCTTCAAACCCACCGACTCCCACTCCTACCTCGACTTCACCTCCGCCTCTGTAGCCGAGATGCTGACTTTGAGTCCCAGGCCCTTTCCCTAGTTAGCCATTTCATCCGCAGAGGTTAGCCCCCTCCCTCGTCCACACCGCCCTCACTCGCGCCCGTGCTGTCCACCGCTCCACCACCCCCACGCCACCGCACACCTACCCACCGTCTCCCCTTCCCCATCACCTACCACCCCTCCACCGCACCATCCTCCGCCACTTCCGACGCCTCCAGTCCGACCCCTCCACCTCCCACATCTTCCCAGCCCCACCACTCCCCTCCTTCAAACGCGCACGACCCCCCCCCCGACCCCCCGACCCCGGTTCCCTTCCCTGTTCCAGGCCTCGTTGCAACACCTGTCCCCACATCACCAACACCACCACCTTCCAGGGTCCCAACGGCCACTCTCTCTCTGTCCGGCACGCCTTCCGCTGCACCTCCTCCAACCTAGTCTATGGACTTCGCTGCACGGAGTGTATCGCAACCTACGTCGGACAGACTGGACGTCGCCTGGCGGACCATTTTACCGAACACTTCCGGGATATTCGTCTCGGCGGTAGTTCCCCCATCGCCCGCCACTTTCGCTCCCCTGGACATTCCGCGCACCACCTCACAGTCTGTGGCCTACTCCATGCCACGGAACACTCGCCACCCTCCTCAACACACCATCTTCACCCTACAGACCCCCCCCCCCAGCTTGAATTCCCCACCCCTATTCTTTTAGCCTTCGACCGCCCTGTCCCCCCCCCCAAACACACATATCCCCCACTAACACCACTAACACACTCCTCCTTTTCACCGCCCACCGCACAACTAACAATACTAACACCTGCACCCCACCCCCGACACCCTCCCCCATCTAACAATACTAACATCCTTCCCCCTTCCCCCTTCCCCTCTACTTGTTTTGATATGTTTGTTGTGTATATTTTGGAGGAAACACAGTGTTTTAGGAAGCGGATTTGTTCTGTTGTTATTGTAGTTTTTATATAACAGAAAACAGTGTCTTTCAATAACCTTTCAGCTTGGCACAAGCTAATGCCATAGCGGCGATGAATTACTTTTGCGAGGTTTTTTATATGAAATCGTGTGTCGAAACAAATATTGTTATACTTGGGGAGGGTCATATTTGTGTAATATTGCCAGAATTAATAACAGAACACACTCACTGTTTCGTTGGTTTTCGCTTCTGTGTCTTTTATATCGGTAATTTAATTTATTCGGTCCTCAATGTTGCCATTGACTGACCAACGGTAAAAAATACAGATACAATATAGACACAAACACATATA
This sequence comes from Eledone cirrhosa, assembly GCA_964016885.1. Classification (NCBI taxonomy): domain Eukaryota; kingdom Metazoa; phylum Mollusca; class Cephalopoda; order Octopoda; family Eledonidae; genus Eledone; species Eledone cirrhosa. Next base: position 322,584,992 of record OZ024741.1, on the reverse strand, counting down.
TATAGTTTATCAAAGTTCTTTCGTTGCACATCTGCAACATCGTCAGTGGTGCTATTGTTTCCTCCCGTTGCATTGTATCTTCTACGCCATCTTTATTTCGTCTGTTTATATATTTATTTATTTGTTTTGTTTTTTTGTCTTCTTTGCGCATGCGTTTGCGTGTGTGTATAGTGTTTTGTTTGATGTGTGTTCGTGATTGGGTGACTGTGTATTGGTTAATGTATTCTATCTTTACTAGTGTGTGTTTATATGTGTTTGTTGTTATTGTGCTTGTGTATGTATTTATTTATTTATCTATTTATTTATTTATTTATTTATACTTCTCTTAGGTCAGTGTTGTTTGTTTGGGTGTTGTTGTTATTCCATTCATTTTTTCTGTTTAGCCTTGGCCTTCTAAGTTCTATTTCACTGGCCTCTCTGATTTGCCTATCTGCTGGGGCATTTCTATGTTTAGATATTATTCTAATTTCTGTGTTGTCTATGTTACCGTCGTGTTGTTGTCTGGCATGTTCGTATAGTACTGAACCGTTTTTTCGTCCTTTTAGTCCCCCCCCCCCCCCCAGTGTTAGTCTATCCTTTCACCTATGTAGAAGCTGTCTCGCCTATGTATGTTGTTGTCATGTTTCTGCAAGTACCCTCTGTACATCTTATGCTATAGACTACGTTTCTAGTTTTACAGTTTATCCGGGGGTTTACCTTACATATAATACATTTCCTATTAGTAGAGTGTGTTTTCTTAAAAGGGTAAGTTTTGCTGATCAGGGATTTGATGGTGGTTCCTGGCTTTTCTACCACCTTAATCTTTAAGTGGGTCTTTCTCAGGGCCTTTCTACACTGGTTAGCTAATTTCCCTCCAGGGGTAGCGTCCACAAACATGACACTCTGGTTGTCGTACCATGAGGTGGCTTTCCCTATCTTATGTCTAATCCTATCTAAGCTATTCCATGATTTGCTCCTGTATAATGGGCAAATTCCTTTCATGTCCAGTTCTATGAGGGTCTTATACTTCTCCGTGGCTCCTTCGTATACTCTGATTCTGTCTCTTTGGTTGTAGCCAGAGAACTGCATGCGGTTGATGAAGTGTTGGATGTGTCTTTCCATTTCTGTTGGGTCGCACATGTGGGACACGTTCTTCATCACTCGTACCAAGTCTGCGATCAGAATATTAAACTTAGCACTACTGGACATTGCTGAGTTTTTGAGTATCAGGTATTTGGAGGCCCTGAGTTTAGCATAGTGTGAGAGGAGAATTTGGGCTCTCTCGTCTATAGTGTTAATCCAGAGTTCCGTGTCTAATACAGGTAGTCTATTGTTAGGGTGTTTGGAAGGGTAGTCGATAGTTACAGTTATACTCTGGTGTATAGAATTAGCTATCTGCTGGATGCTTTCCATTGTGCTACGTTCTAAATCAAACTTGTTAGTGCTCTCTTGTGGGGATGTTCTTATAACTATATTGATATCGTCTACGTAACGAGAGTACATGATGAGGTCTATGGAGCTCTCATTAAGGAGATCTTTAAGTCTCCTTTCCAACCATACCATAAAAAGGTTGGCAACGTCACCAGCTATGCTGACGCCAATGGCTGCTCCCTCATTTTGGGTGTAGATCTTCTCGTTGAACTTGAATATGTGGGCCTTTAGGGTAGCTTTGATACTAGCCCCTATTACATGTGCGACCATTTTTCTTACCTGATCATTGTTTTGGAGGGTCCGTATAGCTTTGGTCCACCCTATCCACCTTCCCATGGGAGTCTTTTTAGCCATTGAGGTTATGGTGGGGGGTCTACCTCTTATGGGTCTACTGGGGCAGAAACGTCTAAGGTCATGGCTGCCTAGGTAGTGAATGTCGTAGGTAAGTCTAAGTAGGAGGCGCAGTTCGTCTGTGTCGACGTCGCAGAACTCCACCTCACTCTCAATGATCATCTCCACACATTTTTCCACAGCAAAATCAATGTTAATGGATGGGTACAGTGATACCACATCCATGCTGCCTATTATCCCCAATATAACAATATTTGTTTCGACACACGATTTCATAACAAAAACCTCGCAAAACTGTATATATATATATATTCATATATATATATATATACATATATATATATATATATATATATATATATATATATATATATATATATATACATATATGTGTATATATATATATATATATATATATATATATATATATTGGTAAACGGAATAGAAAATGCTGACAAATTGTTCACAGTTGAAAAATGGTTTAATTAGGAATAAAAGAGTATTAGTGATTGTATGGGTTAGTATTCAGTTGTGGTTTTAAGTTTTTAAGTTTTTACCGGTTGCGCATTTCTAAATGCTTTTCAAAAATAATTTTGAGATAGAGTGTCCGTGCTGTTTGCAGATCAGAGCAAACAGCACGGACACTCTATCTCAAAATTATTTTTGAAAAGCATTTAGAAATGCGCAACCGGTAAAAACTTAAAAACTTAAAACCACAACTGAATACTAACCCATACAATCACTAATACTCTTTTATTCCTAATTAAACCATTTTTCAACTGTGAACAATTTGTCAGCATTTTCTATTCCGTTTACCAATATATAATAACTTGTGTGTTACACCTCTATTCTTTTAACTATATATATATATATATATATATATATATATATATATATATATATATATATATATATATATATATATATATATATATATATATATGAATATATATATATATATATATATATATATATATATATATATATATATATATATATATATATATATATATATATATATATATATATATATATATACAGTATTTTCCGTTGTGTTGTAATATAAATATTACACACAGTAGATTATCAGCTCACGTAGAGTTTGCTCGACGGTTTCAGTTGTAGTTCCAAAAGTAATCCGGAGAAAAATAGAAAGATTTGAATGGATACAGTTTAGTTGAAAGGAATTTATTGACACGTGTTTCTATAACAGTTACATAACCTAAAACAGCTGCTATCTACAAACTTTTAGTTATGCAGACATTCAATATTTCAATGTTATTATTTACTGTCATTTCATCAGAATAATATTACTGAGGACCTATTTAGTTTTTATAGAGAATATTAGGAGGGAGGGGTGAAGTTGTTAGAAGAATAGTTGAAGGAGTGGTTTTTCGATAGCAGTGAGAATTCTTGGTGGCAGTGAGTAATTAGATTCCCATCTGTTGTTTTGACATTTTTTTATAGAATATATTATTGGTTATTTTTCTAAATCTATAGAAGGATTAGAGATAGTAAAGATATGCGTGGTTGGTTTTGTGTTTGCACTTAATTAACATTCAGACTTAAATTTTTTTTCTTTCAATTGTAAGTATCCTTTCACCCACGCATTCACACACATATATTTGCACACCTCTACAAAATACATATACTCACAATTCACATATTCATACTTACATATATATACACATGCATACACATATATATACACACATGTATTCATGTACATACATACGCGCTCATGTGTATACATTTTCATACTCAACTTATCTTTATATACACACGTATAGACACACACATATATACATACATACTCTAGTCCATGTGTACACCATACACACACATACACATCTATATACACATATATACATACATATATATATATATATATATATATATATATATATATATATATATATATATATATATATATATATATATATATATATATATGTATATATATATATAAGCACTTTAATAAATGAATACACTTACATCTAACTATACACATCAAACATATATATATATTTACTTATTTATATACATTTTCACATATATATAATACTTATGGACGTTTTTAGACACATTCATTATCGCATATTTGCACCTATTCTCATCAGCATATCTTTCCATTATTAGTGTGGTAATTTAAGGTTATTAATATATGTTGAGAAGAGATTGTTTTTATATTTTTCTAACTAGATTAAGGTTTATATAGTTGGGGGATGTCCCTCTTTTATGTAATATTCGGCTTGTAGTGGGAAAAAAAGGGTTTTAGTTCTGTGACGGCAGAATAATGTTCGTTCAATTCTGTTATTCAGCAGTTTCTTCTTGTGTGTGATTATGTAATAAATCTCAAGATTACACAATTTGCAGAAATTTTGGCTCCTGGAAAAGCTTTGGGTTTTAGCTAATTTCTCCCATTTTAGGGTAAACTTTTGATCGCTATCCCTGAGCGTCCAAGCTTTTTCTGCTAAAGTTGTTACATTTCTTTGGCTCTGGTGTTTTATTGAGTAAGAATGCCTATACAATCGAGATTTAAACGATGTTGCCGTTGATCCCACGTAATACCACTCGTTGCCTCCGGATTTAATGGTACACTTATAAATAATATTTTTTTCCAGGCAGTTATTGCCGAGGGGGCAGTTGTCAGGATAGGTGCAGTTACAGTTGTGTACGTTGGGTTTTCTCTGGAGTAGTATTGCGGACGAACTTAGGTGTGGTTTATTTATGTTCTGTAGTGTATTGTCTACTGGTTTTTTTGTGTTCATTGTACTTAAGTTCTTAGTGTTTTCGTTTAACCTTCTAGTATTGATCTTTTTTATGTGTTGTTCAAGGTTTAACGCTGTAGAGTATGACAGTCTTATAGTGGTAGGGTTTAGGATTTTGTGGTATTTGTGTGATGTGGGAAAATGTCTTTTAATTATTTTAAAGAAGAGTACTGGTAAATTTGTACTAATGGAACTATTGTATTCGGGGTTATACCATAAGTACTCTTTGCATCGCTTTCTATTAGTTTTGTTTGTTGGTTTACTGGTGTGCATACTATGGTAGTAAGTGTGGTTTGGTGTTGTGTTATTATATCTACCTATGTGGGATTTATTTTGGGTGTTTTGATTGTTCCCATCTATGTACTCTATTTTGTTGAGGTAGCCTGCTTTACTAAGGGCGTTATCGTAGTACTCGGCGTGTTCCTTAAATACTTGTATGTTAGAAGATAGACCCGAGATTCTAAGGGAAATATTTTTAGGGATAGATTTAATTATAGAGATGGGGTGGTTAGACCCAACATTTACGTATTTGAGATTTTCATTCAATTTATGAAACGGTTTAATCAAACCCGAGTTTAAATTGAGTGTGACATCCAGGAAGTTAACTACTTTAAGGTTGTATTCATATGTTATAGTTAGTCCTATTTCGAGTAGTAGTTTTCTTATATCTTTGCGTAGTTTTTCTAGTTTTTGGTTATTAAGGTTTTTAGCTAGGAGGAGAACATCGTCGCGGTATATTCCGCCGTGGAGATTGCTGAATTTTTCCTGGAGTCTAAAGGCGATAAATAACCCCACAATATCAGTTATTTCCGCCGAATCGTTAGAGCCCATTGTTATGTCAAAGTTAGAGGGTCTATCTTTACGTACCCAATAACTGTTCTCAAATTTAACTATAGTTTTCCTAGCTTCTAATATAATCTTAATTTCATCGTTTGTAAGGTCAGAGTTATCCTTAGCAAACTTAATGGCTCTATTTAAAGTTTCAGGTGATATCGATGAGTAATATTCATCGATATCAAACTGGATAAACTTAGATTTATTCTTATTGCTAATGCTATTAAACCATCTTATTGCTTCTTGGGTCTTCCCCCAGAGTTTAATGTTAACCTTAGCCTTAATTTGGGGGATGATTCTATCTAAGATATATTTGCTTATTTTACCTATATCTGATTTAGAGGGGCAGATTAATCTAATTTTAGGGTCATTATCAAAGTTTACCTTGTGGTCCTTAAGATTGAAGGTGGGTACCGCCGGTAAGAGTGGTCCTGTCCTATCTTCGATTCCGAGATTTTTCACTATTTCGCATGCCTCATCATTGATGTGCTTAAGGGTTACTTCACTCGTTTTTCTATATTTTTTATGTAATTCTTTTCGAATGAAGTTGTTGTATGTAGTGCAATCCATAGTGTACAGGTTTGATGTTTTGTCCGCTTTTACTACAATTCCTTTGGTGTTTTTAAGGTCGTCCAAATATTCTCTATAAAAACTAAATAGGTCCTCAGTAATATTATTCTGATGAAATGACAGTAAATAATAACATTGAAATATTGAATGTCTGCATAACTAAAAGTTTGTAGATAGCAGCTGTTTTAGGTTATGTAACTGTTATAGAAACACGTGTCAATAAATTCCTTTCAACTAAACTGTATCCATTCAAATCTTTCTATATATATATATATATATATATGAATATATATATATATATATATATATTTTTTTTTTTTTTTACATATAGCACGGACCATCTGTGCATAAACACACATGCACCGTGTTGTATTATGACAATATTGTGTTAGCTCAATGTACAAGAACAGAGCCGTTATATGCAAAAGAAACCAAACAACGCTTACATACTCAAACAGTTTTTATTTACTTACAATATTTCATCCATACCTTTTGGTAGGAATCCTTAGAGCTTAATAAATACAGTGTTGAGTATAAGCTCCACAGAGCCTAGACACACGAACAATCAGAATGCAAAAGAGAGTAAAGATAGGGAGATCGGAGATGGCGAACAAGGAGGGGGTACATGCTGGAGTTGTTAAGCACCGCAGCTAAATGCCAAGGCATAAGCGGATTCAACAAGATGCAGATATAATAGATGGCACACAAAAGCAAAATATGCAAAAGGAAAAAATACAGGCAATGGTTAAAACCTAATAAAAATTATAATAAAGTAATAAAAAATATAAAAAAATAATAAAAATAATAAAATAAAATGATAAAGAAATAATAAAATAATAAAAAATAATAAAATAATATAATAATATAATAAAATAAAATAATAATAATAATAATAATAAAATAAAAGGAAGGTAATATAAAGAGATAAAAAGTAAAAGGTAAAAAATAAAAAGGTGAAAGATTAAAAATTAAAACATTTTTTTTTAATTAAAAAATTAATAAAGTAAATAAATTTTTTTTTAAATGTAAAAAATTTTTTATAAAAGAAATTTTTAAAAAAGAAATAAATGCAGAAAGAAAAAAATGTTTTAAGCACATACAGAAGCCAGAAGAATACAAGTGCTGGTCCCTACTAACACGAGTGAATAGGATCTCCGTAACTTATAATTATATAAGCGTTAGGAGGTCCTTTTGGTACATCCAGAAAGACTACAGTAATCCGAATCTCCACCATGATATATATACACAAGGTATACTGGTAGGTATCCAAATTACGTAGCCAATGGGCGCTCACAAGCATATAGATAGGTATCATAAAATTGCAAGCCATACACAAGTAAATTATGGTTATTAGAGGATAGAGCTGAGTATAACAAGTATAAAGACAGGCACGGCATAAAAGCAAGCTATGCACAAGCAAATCGGGGTTATTGTAAGATAGAGCTGAAGCAATCTTATTATATTAGTTACTGTAAAACCAACCGGCAAAATTATTACACATGTATATTAACAGCATAGGCTAGACCAATTGGTTACATATTTCCCGAATGTCTAGGGGTTAAATAGAAATTGGATTGTCAGTAGAATACCAATCCGTCTAAATAACACAACATATGTAGATCAATCAAAATTACAAAATAGTTGGATATAAATTATCGCTCAAACGTAACAATCACATCCAGACACATGAATTACATGCTGGATTTATACATCAAATAACCCCTCTATGTACAAGATCCCAGGCCGTATATTATAATGTGTTCAAGATTCAGTTCCAGATTCAATCCAACCAAAGTCTCCACACACCATCCGGTCCCGAACTTGTCAAAAACAATTTCCGGCAACAGCGGCAGCGATTCCCGTGGTTAACCAGTCTATACAAAACAGAAAAGAAAACAACACAAAATGCCCTCATCATTAAATCCGCCAATTACTCTAGCATGTCTGCTAGGTGGGGTCAAACCCATATAAATACAGAGATTATAGAAAATAAAAAGACAGCCTACATACCGCGTAAATTTATAAGTTTGGCTCAAAATAACAAGTTACTTTGTTTAGCGCCGCTAACCGTATAGAAATGCACAGCAGTTGATGACGTGTTTAGTCGTCAAATAATGACGTGGCGAAACGGTGGTAAATAATAGGGGGGGATTACTCTAATTTGTCATCTATAAGGTTATTAATTCGGACTGCGACCAAAATAAATATAAAAAATAATATTTAATCACCAACAGTTCTCATACTAATTCGACAGATTCATTCTAAAAAAAACTATAATGTTATTAAGTATTAATGGACCTGCAGCATTGTCTAGTGTGATACACGAAAGATCATTAAAATTCGGTTACTATATGAAAAAACTTAAAGGCCGACATAACATACTAAAAATATTGTGTGTGTATATACTACCTTACACCACAACAATACACCACACCATACCACACTTCACACACCACACCATACTACACTTCACCCCCCCACTACACCACACCACACTACACAACACCATACGACACCACACCACACTACGCTCCACCACACCACACCAAACTACACCACACCACACGTGCAGCAGTGGCACTGCATAGGGAGGTGTGATTTATCAGCAGAACTAAGTAATAGGCTTATAGTGGTGAAAGGAATTAAGGTTCATATGAATACAAGAAGAGAATATCTCAGATTTCCTATTGAGCAAGTTACAGTTAGAGTAAATTATGGCGTGAGACTCCAGAAGGCAAAGGTTACAAGTTTTGCTCGGGGGTCGGTAGTGTGACGATTTAGTCACCAACCTCCAATTGAGTGTATAATCTATACCATCATCTTTCAAAAAATGAATATATTTAGCTAGGTAGGTGGCATTCCTTAGCCTATTATAACTAAATGTATAATTGTGGGAGTTGTATCTAGTTTTAAATGCTGTAGAAGTAGAGCCCACGTATGTCTTGGTGGAGGTTACTGTTACAACATCACATGCATAAACCATATTCTTTAAAGGGCAATTTTCACTCCGTCTACAATTACAATTTCAGTGTGTGTTGTTTTTCGTACCTTGGGATGGCCGGTTGTTAAAACTCTCCTGACATGGAATGTGTTCTTCCGAGGTGTTGTTAGCAAGCTGTGGTGCTGCACTAGCCAATGTGTTATGTTGTTGTAGTTTATTCACAGATTTGATATCCTCAAATCCTACTCTAATTTTCCCATTATTAGTACGTGTCAGGTGGTAAGCCAGATTTGGGGTAGTGGAGTAAGATAATTTAATCGTATTTTTATTGAATATACTATGGTATCTACTGCCCGGCGGGAAATTCTTTTCTAGGATTAAGAAGAAGGTTTTGGGAATGTTAGTTAAGACTTCAGAGTTGTATGTTGGGTTATAACATTTTATCTGTTTTTCCCCACTACAGACCGGTTACTATCAGAAAAAAATTTATTTACTTTTTTAATTTTTTAATTTTTTAATTTTTAAAAAGTTTTTTTTAATTTTTAATCTTTTACCTTTTTATTTTTTACCTTTTACTTTTTATCTCATTATATTACCTTCCTTTTATTTTATTATTATTATTATTATTATTATTATTTTATTTTATTATATTATTATATTATTATATTATTTTATTATTTTATTATTTTTTATTTTATTATTTCTTTATTATTTTATTTTATTATTTTATTTTTTTATTATATTTTTTATTACTTTATTATAATTTTTATTAGGTTTTAACCATTGCCTGTATTTTTTGCATATATCTGCATCTTGTTGAATCCGCTTATGCCTTGGCATTTAGCTGCGGTGCTTAACAACCCCAGCATGTACCCCCTCCTTGTTCGCCATCTCCGATCTCCCTATCTTTACTCTCTTTTGCATTCTGATTGTTCGTGTGTCTAGGCTCTGTGGAGCTTATACTCAGCACTGTGTTTATTAAGCTCTGAGGATTCCTACCAAACGGTATGGATGAAACATTGTAAGCAAATAAAAACTGTTTGAGTGTGTAAGCGTTCTTTGGTTTTTTTTGCATATATATATATATATATATAGATATAGATATAGATATAAATATATATATATATATGTATATATGTATGTATATGTGTCCATATCAACTAAAAGTATAGACTAATATGTGTGTATATATATATATGTATATATATATATATATATATATATATATATG
>OZ024741.1:322544884-322569884 GCA_964016885.1 Eledone cirrhosa | reverse complement strand
ATATATATATATTTCTGCTCCCTTACAAGTTGAGCTATTAAGTTGTGCGTGTTGGACTGTTATTTCTGTTCAATACGCGCTTACCACGTTTGACTGGCGGAGCACGAGGTGATAAATTCATCTTTCTGTGTGAACGTTGGCAAATAGTGTTTGTGACATTTAATCGCAATCTCTCGCTGATGAAGCCCACGATTATCTGTTACAAACACACTCAGGGCGAAACAGATTAGGGATAATCTGTCCGAGAGATATAATGGTTATTGAGGCGGTTTGTATTATTATGATAATATATTTTTATTTTCATTTTGTCATTCTGTCTGTTTCTTGGTTAAATATTTCAAGCATATGTGGTTTTTCAACCCTTGTAATTTTAGACACACGGTTTACTGTGTTTCTTACTATATATTGTTAATCGGCTCAGTATTTATTTGTACTTTATACTTAGAGCTTAATGGTTACAGGGTTCTAATTCATATATATATATATATATATATATATATATATATATATAGAGAGAGAGAGAGAGAGAGAGAGAGAGGGGGGAGAACGGCTAAGTATCCACCTTCCTCTATAACCCTTCCCTCTATTGCGACCCACTTTACAGTATTGATAGATTGATAGTTGTGTAATCATAATTGTTTCTACTTTAGGCACAAGGCCAGCAATTACTCAGTGCATTACTGGTACTTTATTTTATCGACCCCTATAAGGATGAAAGGCAAAGTCAACCTCAGCGGGATTTGAACTCAGAACATAAAGGGACGTAACTATGCTGGAAAGCATGGCGTCTGACCCTCTACCGATACTGCCAATATTAATAATAATTGTTTCTACTTTTGGCACAAGGCCAGCAATTATCTCAGTACGTTACTGGTACTTTATTTTATCGACCCGGTAAGGATGAAAGGCAAAGTTAACTTCGGCGGGATTTAAACTCAGACCGTAAAGGGGCGTAACTATGCTGCAAAGCATGGCGTCCGACCCTCTACCGATACTGCCAAATAATGATAATTATTACCATTGCTACTATTATTATTGTGATTATCACGATGTTCACCATTATTATCATTAATATCATTACTATAAAATTATTATTTCCATCATCATTATTAACAGGGCGGTGAATTGGCAGTATCGGTAAGGGTCGAACACCATGCTTTGACGCATAGAGTTACGGCCCTTGCCATTCTAAGTTCAAATCCCGCCGAGGTTAACTTTGCCTTTCATCCTTACGGGGTCGATAAAATAAAGTACCAGTAATGTACTGGGTAATGCTGGCCTTGTGCCAATAGTAGAAACAATTAGTATCATAACGACTACCTAAACTAACAATTATATTTAGTTTTATCATTATACTTTAGTGGTATTTTGTCACAAGAGATCCACTACCACGAGTTCTGTTATTATTAATTTCCTTATTAAATCATATTTTATTATATTATATTACGTTATATAATCATTGTTATCGCTACGGTTATCACTATCATAGTGAATATTATAAGTATCTTGGCTGTTATTAATCATAGTATTCGTGACAAATGCCATTATTACTCTGTTTGTTATGACACCTTGATATTATAGTGATAAATAGTAATGGGTATAACCATTAACATTGCAGGCGGGTTTAAAGTTATTATTAAATCATTATTATTATTATTAATAAATTTTTTCTTTATTAACTTCACCATAGTGATAAATCAGCTTCCTAGTCAATATTATTAATATTTCAAATCCCGCCGAGGTTAACTTTGCCTTTCATCCTTACGGGGTCGATAAAATAAAGTACCAGTAATACACTGGTAATTGGTGGCCTTGTGCCTAACGTAGAAACAATTATTATCATTATTGGCAGTGGATTGGCAGTATCGGTAGAGCGTCAGACAACATGCTTTGCAGCATGGAGTTATGGCCCTTTACTTCCTGAGTTCAAATCTCGTCGAGGTTAACTTTGCCTTTCATCGTCACGGAGTCGATAAAATAAAGCACCAGTAATGCATTGGGGGTAATTGCTGGCCTTGTGCTAAATGTAGAAACAATTATTATCATTATTGATATCATTCTTTATTAGTTTCAAAATCAGCATCTTAGTCATGGCAGTATCGGTAGAGGGTCGGACGCCATGCTTTGACGCATAGAGTTACGGCCCTTGCCATTCTGAGTTCAAATCCCTCCGAGGTTAACATTGCCTTTTACCCTTACGGGGTCGATAAAATAAAGTACCAGTAATGTACTGGGTAATTGCTGGCCTTGTGCCAAAAGAAGTAACAATTATTATTGCAATCATTACTACCACTAAACAAAATTTTAACATGCATAAATTTTTGCACGAAAAAATCCAGCATGTATGAATTTTTTTTTTTTTATATATATATATAATAACCATTACGTGTAGTGGGGTGATGGTGGGGTGAATTTATTTACTTAAGTAAACATGCTCAACTTGACCAAAAACATGCATAAAAAAGATCGCTGGAAATAAACCTCGTCTTTCAGCTTACTCAAATAAACCCTGCTTCCATCCCCTCCTCTCTCATATATATCACTAGCCTTCCTCCTCCACCCCCACTTCATTTTCTTTCCCTGTTTCTTCTTCTCCCACCCCTCATTTATTAAGTGACTTTTCTCCTTTTTTCCTCTCCTCTTCCCTTCCCATTCACCACCACCATATACCTATATTATTAGAAAGGGCGGTGGATTGGCAGTATCGGTAGAGTGTCAGACGCCATGCTTTGTGGCAGTGTTATGGCCCTTTACGTTCTGAAATCAAATCCCACCGAGGCTAGCTTCGACTTTCATCCTTAAGGTGTCTATAAAATAAAGCACCAGTAATGCACTGGAGTAATTTGCTAGCCTTGTGCCAAAAGTAGAAACAATTATTAGAAAGGTTCTCATCAACTCCTCAACAACCACCCGACAGACACCTACAAATAAACAGAGATGACCAATTTTGTCTGACATTCCTGGTCCTTTAACCATTGAAACGTTTCAAATTTGACCATAGCTGAAAAGTTCACAGGCTGACTATGAAGGAGTGATGATAGAACTATGAACATTTTGCATACATTAATTTCATGCAATAATAACTGTGTGGTTTCTTTCCATGAGAGTATCTTGGCGAGCATATGAATTTTTTAGCCGACCCTCGTATATATATATATATATATATATATATATATATATATATAAAAGAAAATTTCGCTCTACATGGCTGAATACAATAAATGTAACCTGAGTTTTTCGAATATTAATAACATTCGATTCGTTTGCAATTATGCAAAGCGTCGATTTTATAGCCATGTCAATTGAATGAACACTTCATGCCAACACAAGAGCAAGAATGAAGTGTTCATTCTATTGACATGGCTATAAAATTGAGGGTTGTTTGCATAATTGCAAACGAATCGAATGTTATTATTAATATTCGAAAAACTCAGATTACATTTATTGTATTCAGCCATGTAGAGCGAAAGGAATAAGATGGTAAAGGAACAAAATAAATGTAGTGTTAGCAAACACAAACACTACAGGGAGCCTCACCCCAGAAAGAATTTCTCTAGACTTTGGACTGAGGAATGCTCTCAAAACTGACCAATGGGAAGTGTGACCTTACAAATCTTTATAACATTGAGATGGGTATAACACACACACACACACACATTTTATTCGATTATTTTATTTTATTTTATTTTGTTCCTTTACCATCTTATTCCTTCTTATCCACTTTATCACTTTTAGCTGACTCCAACAACAAAACCACTACCAACATAAGAATAGAGGTCAGATGTACCTAACAATAACAAGAACAGCAACTACAGATTGGCTTGCCTCAGAACGAATTTCTATAGACTTTTGACTGAGGAATGTTCTAACAACTGACCAATGAGAGGAGAAGAGGCCCTTTGACGCTGAAATTCGTTTGTTTAAATTCATATGATTCCAGTTCCTCAGTGAAATAACAACCCAACCAGGAACTGGGCATATCAGAGTATTGACAAAGTTATACACCTCAACAACATGTGTACTCGTCTCTACCACACTAATTCGGACTGCCTGAAGAGGTCACAGCCAAAGATGGCTGTCACCGAAATATATATAGCAGTAATAAACGAAGCCAAATTTTAAACATTTGACTTATTTATTTTATTTTATTTTATATATATATATATGTGTGTGTGTGTATTGTTAGTTGATGTTTTTTTCTTGTTAGTGTTAGTCGATTTCATTATCCGGTTTCTCTAGGTTGTCATTTTATTATCATTTTATTTAATAATGTCGTGTTGTCACTGTGTATTAGACAATTTCTCGGTTATTTGATCTGTATTACCATATATCATTATTTGGATTGGCAGTATCAGTAGAGGGTCGGACGCCATGCTTTGACGCAAAGAGTTACGTCTCTTTACGATCTGAGTTCAAATCCCGCCGAGGTTAACTTTGCTTTTCATCCTTACGGGGTCGATAAAATAGAGTACCAGTAATGTACTGGTAATTGCTGGCCTTGTGCCAAAAGTAGAAACAATTATTATATACGGTTTCATTGAATTATTAAGCTGTTGGTATTGCTATAAACTGTGGGTTTTATCTTTGCAATATCGCTAAATTTGTTATTTTTCTGTCCCATTCTATGTTAGTATTTGTATCGTATTGTCATTTCTTTAAATTTCCTAATTCTTAGGTGTTTTTGTTTTGTTTTGCTTTTTAATCAGATCGATCTAAATTGTTGATCTGATGGTGTGGGCATTCCTATGGTTCCACTATTTGTAATTGAAACCAGAATAGCAAATGGATAAAATATCTCCTGACGTAATAGTTGTTGGGGTGGTAGTGAAGAGGCCGCAATGAAGCGATAGCAATACCGATCCTAAAACAAATCATTAATTCAATCTCGAAGAACGTAATAAAAAAGGTAGCACGAATGACTGAAATGGCAGGAAACTCGAGTCACAAGAGAAGAAATTCTCTTCTCTCTGTATGGATTCATGACATGATCGCAGTTTAAAATATCTAGCAAAATTCTTGTACATTCATTGAACATAAACAAATCTTATATGCCCCTTCATATATATCTCTATTATGAACCTCACTATGTTAGTGCTACTGCTAATAAATATATATATATATATATATATATATATATATATATTAGGATTGGTGCTCTGAAATAGCGATGTATACATGAATGTATGTATAGTATATTTGGCAATATACCGTATGTTTAACTAAAAACATTTTGAAGAGCTTACGCTATCGGTTTTAAAGTAGTGACTATATCACTTACTTGTTTTCGGCGAAAGAAGGAAGAGAAGCTGACAGTCTGTTTCACGCTGTTTGGCGATCATCAGAGCCACGCACTCCCTCTTCCGCTGAAAATTATAGAAGTTGAATTTTATAGAATTCCAGTAATAATCAGGAGCTGATTATACAGAGCGATTGTCGGTCCAGCAAAAATTAGGTATTAGGATTGGTGCTCTGAAATAGCGATGTATACATGAATGTATGTATAGTATATTTGGCAATATACCGTATGTTTAATTAAAAACATTTTGAAGACCATACTATGTCACTACTTTAAAACCGATAGCGTATGGTTTTCAAAATGTTTTTAATTAAACATACGGTATATTGCCAAATATACTATACATACATTCATATATATATATATATATATATATATATATATATATATATTAATATAGAAGAGCTTCTACAGGACTAGAACTGTTTCATTTGTGAGAAATCATCGAGCTTCCTGATGATTTCTCACGAATGAAACAGTTCTAGTCCTGTAGAAGCTCTTCTATATTAAAATATTTTTACTCTGCTATGCATTGAGAACTTTGCTTACTGTGGTTACCTCCTATTCAACCTGGAATAACTTATATATATATGTGTGTGTGTGTGTGTGTGTGTGTGTGTGTGTGTGTGTGTAATAGAATAGAACGAGGAAGTTTCGTTTACATATAAAATATATTTATTGTGTATTGACCTGCGTTTCGCAGAGGATTGGCATACATACCTTTTCATCTCATATACCACAGCAAAAAAAAAGAAATATATATATATATTGTCACATCGCCATTCTCAGCAGCAGATCGATAGTGGAGTTGGGTCCATAATTCCTATGGGTTACCTTGAGCCAATCCTCTGCGAAACGCGCGTAGTAGGTCGATACACAATAAATATATTTTATATGTAAACGAAACTTCCTCGTTTTTTTTTCTATTTTATATACTCTGCATGTGCACAGAATGCTTGATTTGGTACCAACACCAGTAATTCACTGTACTACCGCACTATATATATGTGTGTGTATATATATATATATATATATATATATATATATATATATATATATATACATATATATATATATACACATATATATATATATACACACAGATTGTTTTTTCATATATGAGTGAAATTTGGTTGGTTGATGCAGTCACGTGAATAAGCACATGAACTTTCGCGCCAGTTTGTGTTTGAGTTTCTTTTTACTTAAAAAAGTGGCTCAAAAAAGTTCTTTTTTATAAATGTAATTTGATTGGTTATAAATGAAATTATGATTGTCACGTGAACAAGTACATTAAATTTCACGCCCATATTTGGGAATTCTTTTGTAGCCATTTAGAGAATTCTGTGTCAAACAAAAGATAATGGTCAAGAAAAAAGGGATAAGGAGATTTGTTCTGGTTCAGTGAGTATGGCTGATGTGCTGAGGTGTCAAAATTCAGACTTTCTATTGAAATAAAGAGAGTAGAGATATGTATTTTTATTTGTGTGCTGGTGTGTGTGTGAGTAGGAAAATGATTCTATTAGTAGAAATGGGAGAGCGAGTTATGTGTGTGTGTATGGGTGTTATATATGTGTGTAGGAGTATGGTTAGCATGTTAAGATGGAGAGAATATATATTTGTGTGTGTGTGTGTAGGAAAATGATTCTGTTAGTAGAAATGGCGGAGGGAGTTATATGTGTGTGGGGGGTATGATTAGCATGTTAAGGTGTTAGAGTATTAACCGTATGTTAAGGTTTATTTAGCTCTGGTTTATTTTCGAGTATAGAAGGTGTTATGTGCGTGTGTGTGTGTATGTATGTGTCTGTTTGGATGGTTAGCATGTTATGGTGTTAACATAATGTATATTAAATTATATTTAATGCTGGTCTATATTTTTGAATAAACATATTTTCCTTATTTATTCGTATTTGTTCTGTTGTATTGTCAGCGCAAAGATAAAATGGGAAGACTTGGAAGTTGGGTGTCTTATCACTTGCGCCTATGTCTAGATGTATACTGAGTGGTATCTGTCTCATAATTGTTGGCAATGAATTGTCATTCTGTTTCTGAGTGTGAGTTTAGTTTGTCCTATATCATCTTCATTGCATCTTTACATTTAATGGGATAAACTAAATTTTTTTATGAGCAAGTGACGTGATGTTTTACAACAAAATGTTGTCCTGATTGAAATGTATACATTTTGCCTTCAATGAGGTGAGTGCAGGTTCCACAATTAGAGCGACCACATTTTTTGACAGCTGGTTGTGGGTTTGTGGTAGGTAATTTGGTAAGTAATGTTTTTAGTGATTTCGGTTGTCTTTTGCTTTTGATTATTTTGTGTGTAAGTGTGAAGAATAACATGGTCGGCTGTACAAAAAGTTTTTATTTACAGTATTAACAATTGTTTCATTGATCAGGTGAGTCTAAAGGCTGCTGATCACTCGACATTGCGTCACTCGGCCTTAAATACAGTGTGTCTTTGATCAAATCATTGGAATACACTCTTTCACTACTATTACTCCAAGAATAACCTACATGGGAATTCTCGCAAACTCGGTACCTAACTATGGAAACCTCTTGTTGAGTCAAACAACACCGTACGTTAAAACTATCCATAGTACAGAGTACTCACAACCTCTAACTGGATTACCTAAAATGATAACTTGCTATCCTATATATATATATTCTTGTTGGAAATGTAGACACAAAAGGGTTAAAGATAATAATTTATTAGAGCAAATATGTTTATGGATAATTGAATAATTCTTTATTAGAACAGATATATGAAAGGTAACACTTTATTTCAATAGATATGTTAATATTTGTGTATTGTTTATATACAATTTGACATGAGGGGCAGTGTGATTGGTAATTTATAATACGCACACATACGTATATATTAACATATATATATATGTGTGTGTGTGTGTGGGTTTGTGCATGTGTGTGAGTGTGCGCACATGTGTGTGTAAATGTTTGAATATATATGTATGTGTATGTGTGTGTATATATGTATATATATATATATATTTATATAACAACGAATATAGTGAAGAGTTTAGCGTTAACAACGAATATAGTGAAGAATATAGTGAAGAGTTTAGCGTAAAAGTTGGTGTCCATCAGGGCTCTGTTCTTAGCCCCCTACTATTTATTATTGCCCTTCAGGCTATAACAGAGGAGTTCAAGACCGGCTGCCCATGGGAACTCCTATACGCAGATGATCTAACGCTCATAGCTGAATCAATGACCGAACTAGAGAAGAAATTCCAAACATGGAAGCACGGCCTAGAATCAAAAGGCCTTAAAATTAACCTGGCTAAGACTAAAGTTCTAGTTTGTAGGAAAGAAAATATGGCGGCAGTCCCATCTGGGAAATGGCCATGCTCAGTGTGTAGGAAAGGCGTAGGTAGAAACTCCATTTTATGTCCCAAATGCAAAGTATGGGTGCATAAAAGATGTAGTGGGATCACAGGTAAGCTAACTAAGAACATAGATTTTACATGTGGCCGGTGCTCTGGTGCAATAAGTAGCAGCAAGTGCCCACAAAATACTAGCTCCTTCAACTGCGCAGAGGGTTCTATAGAAATAGTGGACAGCTTCCGTTACCTGGGTGACAAAATCAGCAGTGGGGGAGGGTGCTCTGAAAGTACAGTAGCTAGAGTCAGAACTGGATGGAAAAAGTTCAGAGAGCTTATACCACTATTAGCCGCTAGAGGGTTCTCCCTAAAAATGAAAGGCAGGTTATACGATGCCTGCATACGAACAGCAATGCTGCATGGCAGTGAGACCTGGGCATTGTGTGCAGAGGATATACGCAGACTAGAGAGGAACGAAGCTTGCATGCTCCGCTGGATGTGCAATAGTAATATACGTGAACGGCAAAGCATAAACGAACTAAGGAAAAAATTAGAAATAAGAGGGATCAGATGTTGTTTACTCGAGAGAAGGCTACATTGGTACGGTCACGTGATGCGCATGAAAGACGACAGCTGTATAACAAAGTGCAGGGCAATAAAGATAGACGGTAGCCACGGAGTAGGCAGACCCAGAAAAACATGGGACGAGCTGATAAATTCCGACCTCACACGCTTACACCTCTCCAAGACAATGTCACTGGACCGAGACCTTTGGCGGTACTCAGTAATAGAGAAGACCCGCCTTACCTAAATACAAAGTAAAAACCTACTACAGTCAGTAGGCATCTCTATCAAAACACCCCCCCGTCCCACCACCTCCACCCCATCCACACCGCCCCTTTCAATGTAAAGTTATGTTGGTGCCACAACATCCAGGCCGAAACAAATGAGATCGTGTAGGTGTCACGACAAAAAACACACAGTCCACGCTGTAAATGTGGCCGTGTAGGCAACACGGTAAAAACCTCCCAGCCCCACACTGTAAATGTGGTTGGTGTTAGGAAGGGCATCCAGCTGTAGAAAACCCGCCAGACAGTCCACGCTGTAATGTGGCCGTGTAGGCAACACGGTAAAAACCTCCCAGCCCCACACTGTAAATATGGTTGGTGTTAGGAAGGGCATCCAACTGTAGAAAACCCGCCAGACAGTCCTATGTGAGCAAGACAACCACTCTTGCCTCAAGTGGGAAAACCCCCGTCCAAACCCATGCAAGCGTGGAACACGGACGCTAAACCTGATGATGATGATGATGATGATACACATATCTCTCCTCCTACTGCCACCTGATTTTCTTACCCAGAGATTTACCCATCTGCATTGTAGAGGCTTCCAAAATGACTATTTCATATATATATATATATATATATATATATATATATATATATATATATATATATATATATATATATATATATATACATATATATATACATTTCATATATATACATAAACATATATACATATACATACATAAAAGTATATATATATATACACATAAACATATATATATATATATATACATAAAAATGATCTGTCTAATGATTACCAAATAGGCAACTGTTATATAAATTGACCTGCTTTAATAAGAAACCGAATGGTAGCCAATATCATCATCATATGATGACATTGTGAAATATTTTATTATGTAATTGATAGCTGTGCATATGACTATGTGTGTGATGTAAATACAATGAACAATGCAGTCTTCCCCAAACAACATCTACTCACCTCCACCCTCAAAGTTTGTGGTCTTGTGCCTAAGTTGTAAATCATAATTTTCTTTATTTGGCTGACAAATTATCCCTCTCACACAATACCCTGCTATGCCACTTTTCTTTGTTCCTTATTTGCATCAAGTTCTGCATGCTACCAAAAATATTTCCATCTCAGTAAGCTTTAGAATGTCCCAGGATGGGAAAATCATATGAAGCCAATTGGTTCCATCTGGTAGGAACATTTCTCGGTTACAGTGAAGGAATTCGAAAAATAGCTTCAAACTGTGTAGTTGTTCTGAGACAATTTGTTGTTTATTGAAGGCACCAGAGTCACACAAGATGTTGATCAGAGCAGAGAGATTGCTTCCAACAACTTTTCCCAAAAACAATTTACTGAAAATCTCGTATTTCATTAATGTAAGGAAAAACTCTCGGACATGTCTAGAATGTTCCATCAGTGTTTTGCACTGTATACCATGATTTTTAAGCTGTTGACATTCAAATGCATTTATTAACGCCTCCATGAAAAATCGTTCAGGTGTTAAAATGATAGTTTCAGAAGTTTGTCTGATACATTTGAAGATTTTAGAGTGTACAACTACATTATGAACCTGGGTGAAGTGCCATTTCATATGGAACTGAATTGAATGACACAGAGGACATACATGGCACACATAATTCTTTTCAGTTTTATTATAAGTCATCATATCACAATAGAACTTTTGTTTCCATTTTGGTAAATCTGAATGGAACATGCTCATGTGTTTCTTAGTCTTTTCAATGAAATCATTACAGTAAGGAACTGGACACATAACCATATGGGAGCTTCTTGGGAGGATCTTTGTAAATTTTTCCTTAATGGTAGGAACTTCACCCAGGGAGGTTTGCTTGCTTGGGAGTGAAAATATTGTTGTCAACAGAGTGTCATTAACTCTTTCATAGCCATCCTGTGAAATGGAAAAATCCAAATTGGTGTCTTCTTTAATTTCTGACAGAGATTTAAGTTCACTTTCATCAAATATCTGTTTAGAATTATTCAACAATGCATCAGAAGTTTGGGGTTTTGGAGAGGACATCCTATGGGGATTTGGTTCAAAGTGATTATGATTGGAAGAAGAATTAGCAGTCAACCCCAAAATGCTTCCCTTATAATCTTTTTTCTTTGCCAAATCTAGGATTAATTCTTGACGCCCATATAATTCCGGTTGCTTAGGAAATTGACTGCTATAATAGCATTCATCATATGAAGGACTGATACCATGTACATAGGAATTGGATAAATCTAATCTGCTTGAAAACAGAATGTTTTCATCCGGAAGAGAGAATTTAAGAGAATTAAAATTTAGATGTAAGTCTTGTTCATATAATGTGACAGCATTAGTTGGTAGTGATCGGTATGCTACTACCATAGTATCTCTAAAATATTGATGACTTCTCTGAATAAAATTCTCTCCAAATTTAAGTGTGATCAATAATTTATCTGACTTTGTCTTGAAATTTGAATGTTCTCTCTTTGGTTCTTGTATTTTGACAAACTCTTCTACAGCCACAGAATTATTATATGATGTTTTGTAATCTTCAGACTCTGTTAAAGTGCCAAAATCTACAGAATTAATGTTGGGTTTTTTAAAGGATTTCAAAATATCTTTGTGATTGTTATCATTTTGGGAATGTGGAAGAATGGTAATTTTATGATGACAGCATTTACTATTATTTGTGAAGAATGTTTGTTTCCTACAAGAAATTGACCTCTCTTTAGTTTCACACAGAATACTTGGTACAAAACTGTCAGCCCTGATTTTCTTAAATTCTGGGCAATCATTTTCAAGAAAAAGATACCAGCAGTTAGATATGAATTCCTGCCAGTAGAATGAATTATATTCATCAATGCAACACAAAGGTATATTAATTTCAATAGTAGCTCCATTCTCCAAGAATTTTAAATATTTCTTCATTCCAGAAAGTGCCATCTCTTTTCATAGAATAATCTAACAATCACACTGAATGTTCTTTCTGTCAGGAAAGAGAAAAAATATTATTATTGTTCTGGGAAAATACACATTAGAAATACAAGTATGGTAACTACAGAGTAAGGAAGACAAAATAAAACAACAGTTTACACTTTTACCTTATATTTCATGATATTTTGAGGTTGGTGCCCTTTTTCAAAAGAAAGGACATGGAGTGTGAAGTTGGTGATGAGCAATCATTTCTTCTTTAACTCTTTAGCATTCACATTACTCTATATATACTATTATATTTTCATGGTAAAGGCTTTACCTCGCATAATTATCTCACATAATATCAAATCTATGAGATTTTGAAAGTATTTATTTTGAGAACAATGCCTTAACATCAGTTTGAGCAACCAGTTACAGCTGGTTTCAACAGGAAGAGGTAGAGAATTCTGGCCGGTTTCAAAATTTAAAGGTTAAAATAAAAATATTATTAATTAATAGCTACTAAAACATGTGAGAAATATTTGTAAATATATATTTTAACCATACAAATCATCATCAATTTATATCTGTTTTCCATGCTGGCATCAGATAGGCATTTCATCACAGCCTGAGACTAAACAGGTTGGAGAACCATGCTTTGTTCATACATTTCTTTTTGGATCCAGTTCTTACAGCTGGGTGCCCATCCTAATACCAAACACTTTTCAGAATGTACTGGGAGCCTTTTATCATGCACAAGCACTGGTACTTTAGAGATTGTCCTTGGTGGCACCAAAGATATCTTTACAGAGTTTACTGGGTGCATTTTATCATGTCACCAGCACTAACACTTTAGAGACGTGCATTTATTGTGAAACCAGCATTACCATCTCAGAAAGTAGGTAGAATGTATTATATCATGGCACCAGCACTATTTCTTTACAGAGTGTAATGGGTGAATTTTATTGTGCCAGCTTGTCTACCATTTTACAGAGTATATTCGGTTAGTTATATAATTAAATCCTTCCAAATTCTTGATTAATTTAAAAATCATTTGCAAATCGTGGCCAATGACTTTTATTTGGAATATGGTAAGAAAGGGTTGAATGTAATGAGCATTAAATACCAAATTAGATTGAAATACCTAACTAGATTGAAATACTTAAATATTTTTAAACAGGATAATTTTTATGTGGAACCTAAATCCTTGATAAATTTGGCAATCTTTATATATATAAAATTAAGTATGTGTGTGTGTCTGAGTGTCTGTGTATTACCTATAGGGCCTACATCTTACGACAAATTTTCATGAAACTTTACAGGCTCATAGATTAGTCATCGGGGAGTGTTTTCTATATATCAACGTATCGTTTTTTATTCCGGGATCATTTTGCAGATAAAAATCGATAGGGGGGTCACCTTTTTTTAGGTATCAAAAAATAAGATTTTTGGCTCTAGCTCCCATATTTTGTCACCGATTTCGTTCAAATTTAAAAGCAAAATAGAATTTATCATTGCACATCCAGTAATGGCTTTATATTTTGCATTTGTTGTTCAGGGACGGCGTGGCAGCCACTTAAATATTAAAACATACCACTTTTAGACTCAAATTTCCACTTTTTCGGCTCTATCTCCCACATTAATCAACCTACTTTGTTCAAATTTTACACCACGCTAGATCTGATTATTTCACGTCTTAAAGTGGCTTTACATTTTGGATTTTTTGATTTTTTTTTTTTGTTCAGGAACGGCGTGGCAGCCGCTTAAATATTCGAAAATACCACCTTTTCGCTCAAATTTCCGCCTTTTCGACTCTAGCTCCCACATTTTTCAACCGATTTCGTTCAAATTCGAAACTTCGGCTCCACCTCACACATAAATCAATTTATTTGGTTCAACTTTTATACTACGATAGAACCTATCATTGCATATCTTATAGTAGCTTTACACTTTGCATATTTTGTTCAGAGACAGCGTGGCAGCCGTTTAACTCTTCAAAATACGATTTTTTCCACCTCCCACATATTCCATACGATTTCACTCAACATTTCGCCATTTGCTACACCATACGACCGATTTTCAAGAAACTCGCAGTCGCTAAAATCAACACCTTTTCATCAAAGCAGATATTTTACCTACCCAATCAACGCTGGGTACTGCTGCTAGTGTGGAATAAAAACATTGTCTAGAGATGGCTTAGTTTCTATGGCAGATAATGTAATGTGATGCAGAATGACTTTATATATTGTGTGTGTATATGCCTGGTTGTGTGTGTGTGTCTGTACGTGTGTATTTATGTATATGTATGTGGGTGTCTGTGTATGTATGTATGTAATATCTTTGTATATATGTGTGTGTGTAAGTTCAAGTGTATATATATGAATGTATGTGTGTATATGTGTATATGTAAATGTCTGTGTGTATATATATATATATGTATATGTATATATATATATATATATATATATATATATATGTGTGTGTGTGTATGTATTTGTGTGTGGTGGAAGGGGTTATGTGTGTGTATCTTTGTGTGTATATATGTCAGTCTGTGTGGGAGTACGTGTGTCTTAGTGAAACCTTACAAGTATGAATGCCATTACATGCAACATGGATTTTGTCTACATATAATAGACGACAGTTGAACTGATTCTCTGGACACCATTCATAAGACAAGGCAGAAACCTCTAAGTGGTCACTCTCTTCACCTATTAGAAATAATAGTCAATACCCTCGAATCACACCTATTTTCTATAAAACCTTTCGATAACAAACCACCTGAAACAAGTCATGTTTATACAATGCAAAGCTGGTAATTTTAAGTATTTATATTTATCTAAAACCCTGAGTTACGGCCCTTTATGGTCTGAGTTCAAATCCCGCTGAGGTTAACTTTGCCTTTCATCCTTACGGGGTCGATAAAATAAAGTACCAGTAATATACTGGGTATTTGCTGGCTTTGTGCCTAAAGTAGAAACAATTATAATTTTATGTAAGAATATTTGTTAAATTTTGTTCAAGAAAACAGCTTTATAATGGGAAGGTTATTTATATTATTAAATCCGTCAACATTCTTGATATTTCGAAAATGATTTAAAATTTATAAGCAGCGTCTATCATGAAAAATATGTTTGAAAAAGAGTAAAATAAAATGAGAAAGGACTTCGATAAAATAGAACCCTGATGTAAAATGAGTTGGTGTTAATATATACAAGTATTGTATGTATGTGTCTATGCGTGTGTGGTGGTGGTGGGGGGGGGGGGCTGAATGTGTGTGTATACAAAACCACCCAATGCTGTTAGTAGTCTAGTGGTCACACACATCGAATTGATTAAGATTGAATATCCATTTACTCAATGAAAAAGAAACAAAGAATTATTCCGATCAGAGTGGACTCAATATAATTAAGGAATAGACAACGATACCTGAACAAAAGAGGTGGGATTTAAATAATAAAAGAATAATTGTTTCTGATTTAGACAAGGGTAGCGATTTTAGGGTAGGGGAAAGTCGATTAAATCGACCCCAGTGCATTAACATGTTGACTGCTGCGTATATTTTACACAGCTACAGTTGCTGTGCTGGGCTTTCTTTCGGTAAAATGACTATTTTTTTTAAACAGACATTTATTAACACATATCTGAATGATTGACAAACGTCACATCAATAAACTAGTAACTTCCTCTAGATTTGAAGTGATGAACTGTTGGAAATGAGTTCAAACATGTTAGAACGAATTACCTCGTCTGTGGCATTGGAATGCAAACATGTTAGGACGAATTATCTCGTCTGTGGCATTGGAATGCAAACATGTTAGGACGAATTATCTCGTCTGTGGCATTGGAATGCAAACATGTTAGGACGAATTATCTCGTCTGTGGCATTGGAATGCAAACATGTTAGGACGAATTATCTCGTCTGTGGCATTGGAATGCAAACATGTTAGAACGAATTACCTCGTCTGTGGCATTGGAATGCAAACATGTTAGGACGAATTATCTCGTCTGTGGCATTGGAATGCAAACATGTTAGGACGAATTATCTCGTCTGTGGCATTGGAATGCAAACATGTTAGGACGAATTATCTCGTCTGTGGCATTGGAATGCAAACATGTTAGAACGAATTACCTCGTCTGTGGCATTGGAATGCAAACATGTTAGGACGAATTATCTCGTCTGTGGCATTGGAATGCAAACATGTTAGGACGAATTATCTCGTCTGTGGCATTGGAATGCAAACATGTTAGGACGAATTATCTCGTCTGTGGCATTGGAATGCAAACATGTTAGAACGAATTACCTCGTCTGTGGCATTGGAATGCAAACATGTTAGGACGAATTATCTCGTCTACGGGACTAAAGAGGTTAATGGTACTTTATTTTATCGAACTCGTAAGGATGAATGGCAAAGCTACCTTAAGCGGGATTTGAACGCAGGGCGTAAAGGGCCGTAACTCTATGCCGCTAAGCATGTTGTCCGACGCTCTGCCAACTCTGCCAATTCACAAAAGAATAATACATGTTATTTAGTACTTTTGTTGGTTACTGGAGATGGTACCAATAGGGAGGTAGGTGTAAACGCCAAACTAGCTATCTTCAATTCGGTATTGTGTCAACCCTTACCTGTGGTCATGAATCTTGGGTAATGACCGAAAGAATAGAATACAATCACGAATACAAGCGGCCAACATGGGATTCCTACTAAGGGTCTTTGAAGTAATGTTACTCGATAAAGTGAGTAATTCGGAGATCAGAGAGTCACTCCAGGTAGAGCCGCTACTTCTCCGAATTGAGAGATCACAGCCCCGATAGTATGGGCATGTGGCTAGAATGTCTGGACAGAAGAGGAGGAAGTATTCAGAGTTCTTCTCCAGCAGGACCAGAAACTTCAGGCTGGTTCGTTGCTTAGTGCCTATTGCTCAACGGCCTAAAATTGAGGAGCTGTTAACAAAAGCACTTGAAGAAGCATACAATGGCTGAAGAGATCGCAGTTATAAACTCCCAGGATATTATGCCACATGGTGACGCAACCCACTAACCTTACCCTATTCATAGCTCACACAGAGCACTAAGTCCTGTTACTTTTCTGACACACCTCGTATATATATATATATATATATATATATATATATATATATATATATATATATATATAAGTATGTATACGTACATACATATATGCACACATATATATATATATGTGCGTATGGGTTTACCGTACATTTATTATAATGTTCGGTTTGTTTGTAAACAAACAGCCCGAATTAAGCCGTACACTGTTCGGCAACCATCGTTGCCCTTTTGTTCAACACTGACAAAGGTACGATGAACTAGTTTCTAGCCTCTTAGTTGTCATCAGCACCCCGTATATCTTCCTGTCAATCGATTGAACGTTTGAAAGTATATACTTTCCTTATGCATATTAACGGCTGAGCAGCCTAATTTGCATATCGAATGAGTTAGTCGGTCGGGCGTACCGAAAAGGATAAATGGAAAAAATGAAATTTCATTTCTCACTCTTAGTATGGCTGATACTTAAATATAAGTATGTATACGTCAATACATATATGTATACATACATGCACACATATATATATATATATGTACGTATGGGTTTACATAACATTTATTATAATGTTCGTTTTTTTCGTAAACAAACAGCCCGAATTAAACCGTACAGTGTTCGGCAACCATCATTGCCCTTTTCTTCAACACTGACAAAGGAACGATGAACTAGTTTCTAGCTTATTATATGTCATCAGAACCGTATACCTTCCTGTCAGTCGATTGAACGTTTGAATTTGAAAGTATATACTTTCCCTATACATCACGGACGCTCTATCTCAAAATTATTTTTGAAAAGCATTAGAAATGCGCAACCGGTAAAACTTAAAACCAAAACTGAATACTAACCAATACTATTACTAATTCTCACTTATTCCTAATTAAACTATTTTTCACTGTGAACAATTTGTCAGCATTTTCTATTCCGTTTACCAATATATAATAACTTGAGTGTTACACCTCTATTCTTTTAAATATATATATATATATATATATATATATATATATATATATATATATATATATATATATATATATATATATTCTCTCTCTCCGTCTTTTTCCTTCTCTGTAACAGAACGACTTACTAATATAAGTAAACAAATCCACTATCCCGATGTCTTCCTAAAGTAACGGTTGCATTTTGTAAGGGTATGTCAATATTTGTTTATAAAACTGGTATATATTGTATTTTGTCTGATGAAAGCATACCATAATTTAACATGGTATCCTTGAAATATGTATAATAAAATAGATATGGTTTTATAAATATAGTTTCCATTTGTTAATATCGTATATTTACTCCAAATACTTGTCGAGTGCTTTATATCAGTTATAAAAATATTTGCTTGTTGTATCCCAACAATTTAAATAGAACTTTTGCATATATATATATATATATATGTGTGTGTGTGTGTGTGTGTGTGTATGTGTGTGTGTGTGTGTGTGTGTGTGTGTAAATATATATATATATATATGTAGAAATTCTATTTATATTGTTGGGATACAACAAGCAAATATTTTTATAACTGATATAAAGCACTCGACAATTATTTGGAGTAAATATACGATATTAACAAATGGAAACTATATTTATAAAACCATATTTATTTCATTATACATATTTCAGGGACACCAAGTTAAATTATGGTGTGCTTTCTTCAGATAAAATATAATATAGAGCATAATTTAACTTGGTGTCCTTGAAATATGTATAATGAAATAAATATGGTTTTATAAATATAGTTTCCATTTGTTAATATCGTATATATATATATATATATATATATATATATATATATATATATATATATACAAATGTATCAAGTAGGAGGGGAAAGCGGATTAAAATCAACTCCAGTACTTTACTAGTACTTCATTTCATCAACCCCAGAATGAGGAAAGACTAAGTTGACTTTGAGGGGGTTTGAAATCAGAAAACCTGAGTGGATTCTGATAGACAGAAACTGGTCGATAAAATTAACTAAAAATTCCTTCCGTGTAGTACCTCGGCATTCTAATGTCTAAAACCAGTTAATGAGTAAGGTAT
The DNA here is from genome assembly GCA_964016885.1 of Eledone cirrhosa. Taxonomy (NCBI): domain Eukaryota; kingdom Metazoa; phylum Mollusca; class Cephalopoda; order Octopoda; family Eledonidae; genus Eledone; species Eledone cirrhosa. Next base: position 322,550,420 of record OZ024741.1, on the reverse strand, counting down.
GTTACCCGTCGCTCTAAGGTTACTGCGCTAAGAGGAATTAAAATTGCATGTTTTGTGTATCGACAAATGAAAATACTACTGTCTGTCTCCCTTGCATTGATTCAAGGGAAGTAACTCCCAAAGACAAGCGTAGTGGCACAGCTATCTAGATTATACATTTCTTTCTTTTACATTTTCATTAACTACCAACAATAACAATATAATTAATATATATATATATATATATATATATATATATATATATATATATACGTGCGGACATTCATACACACACACACGCATATATACTTCCGTACATATATTTTTTTTATACACATACGTACCTACCTATGTGTGTGTGTGTGTGTGTGTGTGTGTGTGTGTGTGTATACCTGCGTAAGTATGTATGTATATACAATAGAGTTAAGGAAAGGGACATCCCAGCGCCAACTCTGTCCTCTATCTTCTTTGCCGGGACCACGGATAAGGTTTTGCAACAAGGCCTGCTCGACTCAAGCGACTCATGAGAATGTATAATGAGGAAGTTATGTTCAGGACTATCCGAGACTCGTGTGTGTCACATCTCTATAACTGTACGCAGGAACGAGCCAGGTTTGAGGTGTCATTTGCCGGCTTATGGCCGTTCAGCACAATGTTGAAGAGATAGCTCTCTTCTGTAAATAAGTGGCAGTTATCATATATATGTACCCTTGAAATATTTTCATATGAATCCATCAGTTGGCGAAACTTATTTCTTGCATCTATGAACTTTATCGTTGAAGTTATCTAGAGTTTTATTTATCACTTATTTCTTTTGTCATTTATTAATGTTTATTTAATTAACACACTCTTGTTTTTTAACATCAACTACATTACGTCACTTCCGTCTTCTCGTCATTTTACTCTCACTTCAATACCCATTTATAGTAGGGTTCTCAAACTCAAGGACTCAAAATGGCCATGACGTCAGTAGTAGTGGCACTGCAGGCCAAAACTGAGATGGGAAAGGCGCGTGATTTCCACCAATTATAAAGCTAATCCCCAAACTATCAAAACACACATCTATTTGTATATGCGCTACAATTTATATACATGTTATGTTTATCGCATATCAAAGGTTTTTTTTTTATCTTGGTTGATATTTGATAACAGTGTAATATAACTTTTTTCTCAAAATAGCATTATTTGCCAATCGCTAGTATGTGTATTCAGAGACAGATTTCATAGATCATTTTGCTATAATCACATTATAATTATTGAAAGCTGTAAATGTAATATGACCTGCTTGGACTCAAATAGAATTGTTTGGCCATTTTAGAGTGCAAAGAGCCAAACTAATCACTACAACTAAATTGACTGAATTTGCTCCCCGCGCCTCCCCAATTCAGAAATGCTTTCACCACCCCTGTAATCTGCAATACAGCTGATAGGCTGCTGTTTATTTATTTCACCAAAATGTATACGCATATGATAGTAAGTGGGATTATGTGAATTAGTACAAAAGGTAGGGAGACTAATTTTCTGTTTCACATTTTCCTTTGCTCTGCCACGTGCCATAGAAAGTAGTTTGCGGGCCGCGTGCGACTCGCGTGTTTCACAGCCCTGGTTTATAGGATAATGCCTCGTATTCTACAAAATTTCATAATAAATGTTTGAAGGAAACGAATTCGGAAGTGAAACACTAACCTGTATTTAAGCAAGAAATATGCATTGTTAATGAAGGTATGAGGGCGGTGGATTGGCAGTATCGGTAGAGCGCCGGACAACATGCTTTTGACATAGAGTTGCGGCCCTTTACGCTCTGCGTTCAAATCCCGCCGAGGTTGACTTTGCCTTTCATCTTTACAGGGTAGATAAATAAACCACCAGTAATGCACTGGGATCGATTTACTCGAGGCCCCCCCCCCCCCCCCCCAAAAAAAAAAATTACTGGCCATGTGCCTATACTGGAAATCATTATTAATGAAGTTATGAAAAAAAAAACCAATAAAAAAGGGACGCAGCATGGCCGAACAGTGAATTTCGATTCGCAATCACGAAGTTCAGGGTTCGATACAACACAGAAATTGACCCAGACTTTTTAATTGAAATTGTCTATGCGGAAATTGTTTGGAAGACTGGCGCGTGGATTGTACATATACATTGAAAACGCTAGGCTTGTCACACATTGTGTAAGGGGTGACGTCCATACTCAAATTGTCACGCAAAACGTCAAAATGACGTTTTGGGTAGGTGGGTGGGTTTTGAGAAAAGATTGTGACATTTTGGGTGGGTGGGTGGGTGGGTTTTGAGAAAAGATTGTGACGTTTTGCGTATAATCATAAATTAAGAACTTTGACTCACCTTCAACACGCGCCTGTCAACAGCCAACGTATTGTGCCATTTTATTTAGCCTTATGTGCCCCCTCCCCCTGAAATTTGTTGTGCGATTTGAGCATGGACGTCGCCCCTAACGATGGTTCTCCTTGAGAATTACGTTAAGAGTGCACATGTCTGCAGAATGCTCAGCCACTTGCACGCTAATTTTACGTTCATTGAATAACTGGAAGACTTGTCATCGGAACAAATCGAGATCTAAAGAACACTTTTGTTTGTGGTATATATTAATGATATAGATGCCAACTTAAAGAATGCCACAGTACTGAAATATGCAGATGACATCAAGCTGTACCTTGAGATAAAAAGGTCAGATCCTGAACACTATAGATCTTGCCTGCAATCTGACCTGGACACAATGCAACAATGGATCACAGACTGGCAACTCAAGCTGACTGTGGACAAGTGTACCACCATGCATTTTGAGAGTAAAAACCCAACGTCTACATACTCCCTCCACAACACTAATATCAAGAAGACCGAGGGTGTCTTAGCATCACTCAGCAAGACCTTTGTCAGTCACTCTCCAGCTATCTATTTAAAGCTGTATATAGCTATGGTGCGGCCACACTTAGAATTTGCATCACCAGTCTGGAACCCCTATCTTGCTCAGAACATTGACCGCCTGGAAACTGTTCAGAGACGTGCAACCAAGCGAATACTCTCCATCAGGCATCTACCATACTCTGAACGCCTTGTTTCCCTCGGCATGGATACATTGAAGCTCCAACGTCTGGCAACTGACTTGGAAAACACCCACACAATTATTAACCATCTTGCCAACAACAACCCTGAGTACCTTTTTGATTTCCATGTGTCTGACACACGAGGGCATGCCTACAAAGTCAGAAAACAGCACAGCTCCCATGACTTTCGGAAACATTTTTTCACGCTCAGAATTGCTGGAGCATGGAACAAACTACCTTCATCAGTTATTAGCTGTCGAGACACTGCATCCTTTAAAACCTCCATGCTTCCTGAGATTCGCCAACACTACACCTAATATTCCCCCTCCATACACACATGTAGATCATGACTCATACACTATTCACTTCCCTGACATTTGTATATTATTCTATGTACTATACATGCACCTTTGATGAGTTGTAGTGCACCTGAGCACTGTACACAATAATTTCATCATTATTATTATTATACAGATGTGTGTGTGGAATACTCAGCTACTTGCAGGCTGTTGGGTTGATTGAAGTGCTGGCACTCTCGTGGTCATAACCGATCGGGTCCCATTTCATTCCACGAGACAACAATCCCATGGAACGGACGGTGGATTGGCAGTATCGGTAAAGCGCCGGACGGCGATATCCAATTTTAGTGAACTAAATGCCGCTTACTTGCTGTAGTTGCTGCTTACTTCAATGTATGAGGCTATTCCAACAAATTTACATTCCCTTTTTTTTAGCCGTTAAAAGAAATATAGATTTATTTATTGTTTTTTTGCGATTTATTTGCCACGTTTTTGTTTGTTTGTTTGTTTGCGATTTATTTGCCACTAGAGCATTAGGCGGGGGAATTTTTTACAAAAATCAAGTACAAACATTTAACGAGTGATTAAAAAGGAATATAAAAAATTAAGTCCTCAATAGAGAGGCAGCCTTTTGGGGTCACACACACCCCCGTAGAAAGTGTGCGACCTTTCTGCCAGGGAGCAAAGAGAGAGGGGGGTGCTCCCTTCTCTTACCTGTACAAGCCGATATAGAGAGATGGCCCACTTACACGGGCCATTATTGCTACTTTCGCTACCCGCCTAATGCTCTAGTGGCAAATAAATCGCAAAAAAACAAACAAACAAACAAACAAAAACGAAATCTATGCCCCAGTGGCAAATAAATCGCAAAAAAAAACAACAATAAATAAATCTATATTTCTTTTAACGGCTAAAAAAAAGGGAATGTAAATTTGTTGGAATAGCCTCATACATTGAAGTAAGCAGCAACTACAGCAAGTAAGCGGCATTTAGTCCACTAAAATTGGATATCGCCCGCCGGACAACATGCTGTGCAACATAGAGTTGCGACCCTTTGCGTTCTGCGTTTAATTCCCGCCGAGGTTAGCTTTGTCTTTCATCTTTACGGGGTCGATAAAATAAAGTACCAGTAATGCACTGGGTTATTGCTGGCCTTGTGCCAAATGTAGAAACAATTATTATAGGCGGTGGATTGGCAGTATCGGTAGAGGGTCGGACGCCATGCTTTGACGCATAGAGTTACGGCTCTTTATGATCTGAGCTCAAATCCCGCCGAGGTTAACTTTGCCTTTCATCCTTATGGGGTCGATAAAATAAAGTACCAGTCACGCACTGGGGTCGATTTAATCGACTTTCCCCTCCCCCCAAATTACTGGCCTTGTGCCAATATAAGAAACCATTATTATAAAAAAAAGGCGGTGGATTGGCAGTATCGGTAGAGGGTCGGACGCCATGCTTTCCAGCATAGTTATGTGCCTTTACGATCTGAGTTCAAATCTCGCCGAGGTTGACTTTGCCTTTCATCCTTACGGGGTCGATAAAATAAAGTACCAGTAATGTACTGGGTAATTGCTGGTCTTGTGCCAAAAGTAGAAACAATTATTATTAAAAAAAACACCCCTCTCTATCTCAATGTGAAATAACAATTTTTCCTCTTTTTTTTTCCCGTGTGCTATCAACTTATTGGACCTCTGAACATGCCGCAATTGACTTTGTACTCGGGAAGCGGAGTGTGAAGTGTGGGGGCGGGGATTGAACTTTCCCCCACTATCGGTGTTTTCTTTACCATTTTTTTTTTATATATTAACGAATCTGACCCACGAACCAGTCGAAAACGACTAGCGCTGTAGAAAAAGGAGGAAAGACCCTCGGAGTTTTGCAGATCTACTCCGTTTGGTAAGAAATATTTTAGTATTGAACACCTTACTTGATTTCAGTGGGGAAAACATTTTTTCCTCGTATCTTTTTTTTTTTTTTCGTGAGCTATCAACTAAACTAACCTCCAAGATGCTGAAAACGGAGATTCGCGTGTTATTAACGAATAATACCTTCAAACCAGTCGGAACCGATTAGATTTGTAGAAAAACGGGGTGGAAGGGGGCGAAAATACCATCGGAATTTCGCAGATCGACACATCTCTCGATTTTTTTCTGGACCTCTTTGATGCTTGCAATAGACTTTTTTCCAGGATAAAGT
>OZ024741.1:322522384-322539884 GCA_964016885.1 Eledone cirrhosa | reverse complement strand
ACGTTTTTCGAAATATTTACTTCTGCGTTCACAGATTGATTTTTTTAGTTTCAGAAGATCCCGCTTAAACTTTAATCTGTTATTTTAATATAGATATTCGTGTACAGATATTTTTGCATACACAATAACAAAATATAAACAAACGTATTTATTTCACAAGGCTCGATAAGGATAAATATATAAGAACCCTAGAGCAAATCCCGAGCAACGCCGGGCCATTCTGCTAGTATAATAATAAAAAAGACGCGTCCAATAGGCCGGCAAATACGGTATATTGTAATTTAGCGTTAAAAATATATATTGCCACGAAAAAGACATAAAAAATCGCAGAAGATATTTACGATTCCACGAACAATTATTAGATACGTTCTAAGGAAATTTCCGTGAATAACGGGGACCGCGAATGCCGGGAGTGCACTGTATAGAAATATATATCCAGGCGAAAACATTCCTCGTAATTAATCCACCAATCAAAACAACTTTTACTAACCAACGTATTAACGTTAGACTTTTTCCTATGCCATTACTACCACATAGGTCCGACGAGCTATTGATTACAGAGTCGGGCTAGATTATACAGATCGAACCTTGAGCTGATCAAAAGCGAAACGCGCGTCACCAACCAATAAACATAACGAAGGAGTAACCATTCCTCCTTGTATATATATATATATATATATATATATATATATATATATATATAGGAACGAGTAGGACCCCGACGGCTGAGCTCAAGCCGTTTCGACTTGAGTCCAGAATTAGCCGTCGAAACGGCTTGAGCTCAGCCGTCGGGGTCCTACTCGTTTCTATTACCCACTCTTCTACCCTAAGTATTGAGTACTTTGGTGCGTTATGGTCCACCTGGTTCCTTACCACATTTCCTTCGTTATATATATATATATATTTATATATATATTTATATATATATATATATATATATATATATATATATATATATATATATATATATATATATAGTAATAATAATAAAATTGAAGACTAAAATCCAAAGAGGGCTCGATAAGGATAAATATATATCAAATATATAAGAACCGTAGAGTAAATATTTATTAAAATAACAGATTAAAGTTTAAGCAAAGAATCGCTGCTTTCACCCTTAACGGGATCTTCTGAAACTAACAAAGTCAATCTGTAAACGCAGAACTGGATATTTCAAAAAACGTTGCAACCGGAGGAAGACAGGAAGACGATACTTTGGTTCGTGGAAACGTTCGCTGGCAAAGAACGGGAAAAAACGAATAATACGTCATTAAAAGGAGCGGTGAAAAACAATTATGCGCAAAGACAGAACCACGTTTAGGTGTTATTTTAATAAATAAATATATATATATATATATATATATATATATATATATATATATATATATATATATATACACATACATATACACATAAATGGCAATTTCTGTCTGTTTGTGTGTGTGTTTGTTTGTGGGTTTGTTTGTGAACCTAAAACTCAAAAACTACCAAACCGATCTTGATGAAACTTAACATGTGTGTGGGGCTCATTCCCATTTGATTTCGTACGTATATTTCATTTTAATCAAAGGGTTCCCCGGGGACTCAAACGCCCGCTGAAAACCCCCGCTGAAAATGTTTTCCCTTCGATTTATATGAAATTAAAACCATAGGTAAATGACAAGATATGATGCCTATTCACAGAATTTCAGCAAATTTCAATAATATTACGACACCCTAATGGGTGAAAATTTAATGAAAATCTAGTGAAAAGTTTAGTGAAAATTTAGTGAAAATTTTGGCCAATAAATGGAACAAGACTTCACGAACTCCTATGGTTTTGAAGATAGACCCCCATAACCATATATATTCTGAAACGACATTGCCTAGGGTACTTGGATAAGTATATTTCATATTTTAATCAAAGGGTTCCCCGGGGGCTCAAACCCCCACTGAAAATGTTTTCCCTTCGATTTATTTGAAATTTAAACCATAGGTAAATGACAAGATATGATGCCTTTTCACAAAATTTCAGCAAATTTCAATAATATTAAGACACCCTAATGAGGGTTAAATCCCTATAGTGAAAATATTGGCCAATAAATGGAACAAGATCTCACGAACTCCTCCCATGGTTTTGGAGATAAACCCCCATAACCATATATATTCTGAAACTACATTGCCCAGGGTACTTGGATAAGTATATTTCATTTTAATTAAAGGGTTCCCCGGAAGCACAAAACCCCCGCTGAAAATGTTTTCCCTTCGATTTATATGAAATTTAAACCATAGGTAAATGACAAGATATGATACCTATTCACAAAAGTTTTGAATTGATATTTTGAAAATAATTATTTACAAGAATAAGATTTAATAATGTAATTTTGATTTGATATATTACAAAAAATAATGTTTTCCAATTTTTCATGCATTTCAGTTTACATTGAGTAATATTGAAATGCAGAGTTTTTCTCTATAAATTATATCACTGATTTAAAATCAATCATCATTTTCTGACAAAAAAAATGTGTGAAACGCAGCAAGGCGCGGGTAATTCGGCTAGTATATATATATATATATATATATATATATATATATATATATATATATATATATATATTCATTAGTTAAGCAAAACAAGACCACAAATTTCACAAGGAAGACATTATTAAAAGATTGTCAACATATTTAGTTTGATGTAAGGAATGTAGAGAATAATAATAATAATAATATTAATAATAATAATGTCCGTTTACAATTGTTTCGCTACTCCATATAATATTTCTGGATCAGATGACTATATATCATAATTGATCTGGTTCAGTTGAAAATAATTAACATATTTAAAAGACAGAGCGGCTTATCGGAACTTCAAAGGAATATAAATTAAAATAATGAGAATGTTACATAATATAATGTTCCATATATTGGTTTTCACTATGGTGTCTTGTTACCCATAGGCAGATCTCACACAATGCAGCTCGAAAGATGAATACTGCTTGATTATGGCTGACGACTGATGCAACCAAGACACCATAGTGAAAACCAATATATGGAACATTATATTATGTAACATTCTCTCATTATTTTAATTTATATTCCTTTGAAGTTCCGATGAGCCGCTCTGTCTTTAAAATATGTTAATTATTTTCAACTGAACCAGATCAATTATGATATATAGTCATCTGATCCAGAAATATTATATGGAGTAGTGAAACAATTGTAAACGGACATTATTATTATTAATATTATTATTATTCTCTACATTCCTTACATCAAACTAAATATGTTGACGATCTTTTAATAATGTCTTCCTTGTGAAATTTGTGGTCTTGTTTTGCTTAACTAATAAATATTTCCAGCTCTGCGCACCTAACTTCTGCATGAACCCAGCCACCTAGCTGCTTTCTACAGCATATTGCACATTGAGCACATGCCTTTACGCTTTGGCTTCTAACTAATTCACCAATCTCTCCTCTCACATCTTCTCTCCTATCTCCATCTCTCTCTCTTTAAGACTGGTTACTCTTGAACTGTGAATATATATATATATATATATATATATATATATATATATATATATATATATATATATATATATATATATATATATATATTATAAAGAATACGAAAAATCAGTGATGCATCTGGACTTAGTTTATTTCGTGTTACAAATGATTCGCCGGCATGTAGCTCGAGTCATGGTTCTTGTATGGATCTGGCTGATTCTACTTCGGCGGGTTCTTTCAGACACACCAAATTTTATCAGTCATAAAATTTTCTCCGGACGAAACACCCGCGTCTGAAAGAACCCGCAGAAGTAGAATCAGCCAGCTCCATACAAGGACCATGACTCGAGCTACATGCCGGCGAAACATTTGTAATACGAAATAAACTAAGTCCAGATGCATCACTGATTTTTCGTTTTCTTTATAATATCTACACTCTACTCTGATGAATATCGAGTGCTAATTCTGGCATACCGCCTATGGAAGCACCATAGCTACCATTATACACAACTATATATATATATATATAAAGAATTAATATCTAGTAACATATATATACATACAGATGCATATCAATGCTAGCAAATATATAGGTTTTGTCTTAGTAACTTTGTGGTTCAATGCATGGGGTTGCAGAACAATAATATGAGAGACGTCTCTCATATATATATATATATATATATATATATATATATATATATATATATATATATATATATATATATATATAATTGTGTATGGTTGACGATATATTTAATCGATTTCCACGTGGTATTGAAATGATGGGTAAATATTCTATGGCTGTTGCTCGCGAATAAATGGGTATCGTTTATTTATCTATTATTTCTTCACAGGTGCCTTTTAATCCTATAGCCTGGTTTAATTGTTTTTTTGTGTGGTTGATTATGCTAATTGGGAGAGGAAATTGAGTATATATCTTATCAAATGATTCTAAGGACATAATTTATAGTATATATATATATATATATATATATATATATATATATATATATATATATATATATACAATGATATTCAATAAATGGAAACTATATTTATAAAACCATATATATTTTATTATATATATTTCACGGGTACCAAGACAACATTGGTACGCTTTCATCAGATAAAATACAAAGTTTGTTTTATAAATAGAGACATACCCATGAAAAACATACCTTATCGGTTGGAAATTCACTGGGTCCAGAAATATATATAAAATAAATATGGTTTTATAAATATAGTTTCCATTTATTGAATATCATTGAATATTTACTCCAGTAGGCTGTTGACTGCTCTAAATCAGTTATAAACATTTATGTTTGTCGGACTTCCAGCAAATTAAATACCACTTCTACTTATATATATATATATAAAATTAGGGTTAGTTGAAACATATATATATATATATATATTTCGTTTCTGAATATAGTGTACATAGGTGAGACAGCTCGTAGTATAGGGGAACGAATAAATGAACACTGGCGAGACCTCCAAGATAGTAAAGAATCATCTGTGCTCTACCAACATGCTAAGATAGAACACAGGGGTAAATTAGAGAGCATAGAAATAAAAATAGAATCCACACACAAGAAAGACGCAATGTTTAGGCAAATTACAGAGGCAGTAAGCATAAAAGAATTAAAACCAAAATTAAATAGAAAATATGAGTGGAACAGCAACATCACAACTTACAATTAAGGACAAAATGAAAACACACACACACATATATAAACAACTTACAATTGAAAACACACACAAAATGAAAACACACACAAGACAAAATGAAAACACACACACACATAGAACAAACAACCAACCAACAATAAATAAATAAATAAACAAACAAATATAAATAGAAAAATAGAAAAATGAACACAAACACACACAGACACCCGGATGTGGCGCATGCGCAAACTGAGCACGCAACCCACACACAAATAAAATGGCGTAGGATAGAAGAAAGGAAAGGCACAGAAACGAAGAAAGAAATCCCCAGTCACTGAAGAGGTCACAGAGTGTGTGACGAAAGAACTATGACTATATATATATAAACAACTATCTGGTTGTGGAACCAACCAACCAACCAGAAATTTATAAATTTGTAAATTTATAAATATATATTAAATTAAATTGAAGTGAAAGAAACTGTATGGCGAAGTAAGAAGTGGGGCGGGAGGTAATAACCAGGAAGTTATTAAAAGGGAGATTGGAAACAAGGAACGAAACGTGGTGGTGGCGGTGTTGGTCTTGGTGGTTGTAGTGGTGGTGGTGGTGTTGGTGTTGGTGTTGGTGGTTGTGGTTGTGGTGGTGTTGGTGGTTGTTGTTGTTGTGGTGGTGGTGATAGTGGAATGGGGAGTGGTTGTAGTGGTGGTGTTGGTGGTGGCGGTGTTGGTGGTGGTTGTGGTGGTCGTCGCTGACGTCATGTTCTGGTTGTAGTTGTTGCTGCTGTTATTATTTTATTTACTGTTGTTTTTGTTGCCGTTGTTGTTTTCACTGATGTAATTGTTAATGCTGTTGTTACTATTGTTGTTTCTGTTGTTGTTTTTGTGTGTTTAATGCTGTTATTAATGTTGTTATTAATGTTGTTGTGTTTGCTGTCGTTGTTATTGTTGTCGTCGTCTTTGTTGTGGTTTACCACCGCCCCACCCCACTTCCTGCTATGCCTATGCCATCCTTTATAAATTTGTTCAGGCTGTGTATCTCGAGCTAGATTAACCTGACTTAAGTCATTAGAGCAGAGATGGGGAACCTGCATCGTTAAGGTCACATGCGGCCTTCTCTACCATTCTCTGCGGCAATTTGAATGAATAAAACATTTCCAACAAATTTTAATATCTTATTATGTTTTTGTCCATCTCTTATTTTAATTTAAACCATAGGACGAACATAGTTTTAAAATAGCAAAGAGTAAAAGAAAATTCAACGAAATAATCCTCACTGACAGACAGCCATAAATTGAAAATTAGTAGATTATAAGGACTATTTCAGCAGTTTCTACACTCATGTTTTAGTTCTAATACTATTCTAGAATGTACATTAGATTCCCGCATCACTAGTACCACTATCGCCCACGGCTGGCTAGTGAGAACCGGCGAGGTTCTTCTTCTTCTTCATGTTGTTGTTGTTGTTGTTGGTGGTGGTGTTGTTGGTGGTGGTGTTGGTTGTGGTGGTGGTTGTGGTGGTGGTTGTGGTGGTGGTGGTGGTGGTGGTGGTGGTAGTGGTGGTGGTGCCGGCGGTGGTGTGGTGGTGGTGGTGGGGTGTTGGTGGTGGTGGTGGTGGTGGTGGTGCCGGCGGTGGTGTTTCAGTAAAATATATCCGCTGGATATCATCTCTTCGATCACATCCTTGATTTCATTCTCATTGATTATATCAGCATCACTAAACGAACGATTTATACTCAACCTTTTCATTAGTCTAATTGGTATCGATTTGTCTCACACCTACCCACACCCATCCTCTTCCTGTCCCTCTGTTCTTCTTCACATACTCTTTCACACACACATCACACATACACTCACACTCATACATACATACATGATGGCTGCCCCCTCGTTATCGAGTATGGCCATTGCACAATATACCATTATTAATAATTATTAATTAATTCTATCGTGAAATGCCTGTGCGTGAAGATGGTTTTTTTTTAAAGTGAGGAAAGACTGTGCACTGAGCCAATCCCACTCTCTGAGTGACAGTAGCTATAACCCGAACAGAAGAAAAGATCAACATCATCGGTAACTACTGAGCCGCATGTTTTATGTCGGAGTTATCCCAGTTTCCTGAGTTGCCTTCTCCTAGAAGAATGCCTTGACAAAGGCTAGGGGTCCTTCACTCCCAGTGGTTTAACCGCGCGATCGGGTGCCCAGCCCGACTATTTTTATGTCACCGCGCATATACACACGCATGCACCCATGTATATACACATATACATACATATGTACATGTGTATATACATATTTACACACTTTTGGATGGCCGTTGACTCTTATGGGTTCTTCCGCCCTTACATACACACACACATACATACATACATACATACATACATACATACATACATACATACATACATACATACATACATACATACATGGTGGCTGCCAACTCGTTTTCGAGTAGGGCCGCTACTTTATATCCATGTAGGAGAACCCCTACCGAGGCGCTGAACGAGTGTGACTTTTTAGTCCAGCCAGCGACTTGAAAACTCTGATACAAACACTACACTTGTGACTATTACTGACACATAGTGCTGGTCCCATGGTACCATGTGACGACAAGTGCAGAGAGATCTCCAGATATAAAGCAATGCCTGTGCCGTGAAGCTTTTATAGTGAGCAAAGGCACTGCACAAAGCCAGTCCCACTCTCTTAACCAAGATGATATTTACCAAAAAGAAGAACAAGTCAACATCATTGGATACCATCAGATTTGCAGGTGTTATATCAGAGTTTTCCTACTCCTAGTATTCTGCCTTGACAAAGGCTAAGGGCTCATCTCATACATACATACATACATACATACATACATACATACATACATACATACATACATACATATATACATGATGGCTGCAAACTCTGCTAAGAGTATTGCAATCGCTTGTCAGATTACAGAAACTGGGGCTACGGCCAATCACACAAACCTGTAACAGATCCTAAACAAGCAATGCCTGTGCTTTGAAGGTATTTTTAAGTGGAGGAAAGGCCTTGCACTCGATCTATCCCACTCTCTGAGCTTCAAAAACACTACCCGAAAAGGAGAACTGGTCAACATCATCCGATGCTTCCGAAGCCGCAGGTTTTTTTTTTCAGAGTTTCTCTTTCTTAGAAAAGTGTTGTGACAACAACTGGGAGCCTTTCACTCCCAAATGGAAAAAAAAAGAAAAGAAAAGTACTATTTCGATGGCCGTTGACTCTGCTGAGTTCCTCCGCCCTTTGCCGGGTCTTGTATGTCATCCTGCAAGGTGTCCAAATATCATCCTCCTCACCAAGCAAGCTTGGTGAAGTTGCCAGTTTAGTCGCCGACGGCCCGACCATGAGACGGGTTGTACTGGGTTACATGTTACCAGTAGCACTTGAGAGTGACCTGAGCATACATACATGTATATATACATACATGTATATATACATACATGTATATATACATACATGTATATTGTTTTGTCTATCTTGTTTGTACTCCCATAAATAGATTTTTCTCAATTTTATTATATATGGATTGGCAGTATCGGTAGAGGGTCGGACGCCATGCTTTGATGCATAGAGTTACGGCCCTTGCCATTCTGAGTTCAAATCCCGCCGAGGTTAACTTTGCCTTTCATCCTTACGGGGTCGATAAAATAAAGTACCAGTAATGCACTAGGTAATTGCTGGCCTTGTGCCAAACGTAGAAACAATTATATATATAATCAATAAACATCGCCTTATGTATATATATGCATACATTTAAGGATCTTTTCAGTCCTCTCTCCACCACATTGTTGTCCAACTAAAACAACTAATAAAGTGTCTTGCTCAAGGACACAGCGCACTTTCTCGTCGGAGAATCGAACCCACAATCGTAAGTATAACACCCCCAATTCCTAAATTACGCGCTTTCCTCGTTACTGCTACAAATTAACGAAATTATTACACGAAGAAACTGTATAGAAATGAAAATACTTGGTCGGAATATCAGAAATGTATGGCCGGAATATCAGAAATCTTTGATAATATACCTTAGCATTATACATGGACTGGGCCGTAATAATAACAGCACAGCCTCCATCCTCGGTCAAACTACTCAACCACACACGGAAGTAAAAATGTAAATAGTCGATCAAATTAAACATTTATTTTCAAATTTATATCTAAGAGGGCCAGTCAAAGAGTAATGACATTTTTTATCATAGCTGGCTCATTTTTTTAATAGAATAAGTTGAAATTTGGTGCAGAGGTAAAGGCACATATCTTCTTGAAACTAAAATATCTCATTTTGTTTTTCAACAAAGCAAAAACAGACGCTCTAATCAGAGCTGATAGGCGCATAACCCTTGATGAGTTGGCATTAGAGCTTGGAGTAAGTCATGGTAGTGCTCACAGCATTGTCGACTCACTTGGGTTTTCAAAAGTCTGTGCCCGTTGGGTACAAAGACAACTCTCAAAAGAGTGAAAGGGTAAACTGCTACACTGAGCTCCTTTAATTCAGTCAAAGGGACAACACGTTCTTTAGAAGGCTTATTACAGGTGATGAAACTTGGATTCATCATTATGAACCTGAGTCAAAAAGGCAATAAATGGAATGGCGTCAGTCGACGTCCCCATAAACCCAAATGTTCAAGGCACAAAAGTCTGCCGAAAAAATCATGGCGACTGTCTTTTGAGATACTCAAGGAATGATCCTTACCGATTTCTTGCCAATATGAGAAACAATTAACTCTGAAGTATATATTGAGACACTAAAGGGATTAAAAGCAAGAATTCGACGAGTAAGACCCGACGTGGAAAACACAATGCCAGACTTCACACGAACATCAGGACAAAGGAGGAAATCACCTCATTCGGGTGAACTACTCTGCTGCACTCTCCATACTCGCCTGATTTGGCACCATCAGACTACCACCTATTCGGCCCCATTAAAGAAGCATTGAGAGGCCACCATTAAAGAAATAATGAGGAAGTGAAAACTGCTGTCAAGATTTGGGTTCGTGAGCTACCAGCAGTTTTACGAAGCTGAGATACATGTCCTCATTCGAAGGTGGACTGCTGCTATCGGAAGAGATGGTAACTATGTTGAGTAGGAATGTGATCCTCTGATGTACAGCTTCATTTTGTTGTATAATACATTTTGTTCTGTTTTTTTATTTTTCTTGCAATAAAACAAAAGGCATTACATTTTGACTGGTTGTCGTACATATACATTACTTACTTTTGAACTGAGACTGTATACAATGTGTATACATTATGTGTATAGACATATAAATATGTGACATTTACGTATTTCCCTGTAAATTAAGAAAAAAGTATTAATATTATTCTGAATCGACTAATTGGGATCTCATCAGATAATACGTACATCAAATAACTTGATCTGGTCGATCGACAAGATCCCAGGCCTCATTCGCTTGGTGGGTGTGTGTGTGTGGGGGGGGGGGGGGGGGGGCCTCGTCGAATCGGATCAAGGAAGCAATGTTTCCATTGGTCTTTCCATTGTTCATACTATCTACTAGTCACAACTCCTGGCAGAAGGAGCAACGTGAAACGGAGTGTCTTGCTCAAGGATACAACGCATCACTCGGAGAATTGAACTCGCAACCTCACGAATCCAACTCTCTAGCTACTAAGCCACGCGCCTTCAAATCAACTACAAGGAAATAAACCCTTATAAATGTAGTTATAGTCATGAAAGAATGTAGTAATTTACATATTTTAGTGCTTATATTGTTAGTTAATTTTAAAATATATCACATTGTGCACTAAACTGCCGAAGTATATGTTGAATGTAGATCTGTGTAAATAGAGTACAGTATTTTAAACGAGATTGCGTAAAATATTAAATGTATTTATGGGTACTTCCAACAAAGTTTAAACGTGAAAAATATTCTTTACAACGAACGTTTAAACAATATAACATATAGTATGTATTTATTGACAGCAAGTTACAATATATATAGATTAGCATGGAGACCCATATAATCGTAGGGTACCCGAGTAACTGATCCGCAGACGCCTTTGCACACCACGTGTTATGTTGCATGGCTTAGTGATTAGATTATTCGAATTAGGGCCGTGATTGCCGGTGAGTCGATATCCTTCACTATTAACTTACATACCCTTCGCCTCTGGGTCCCGGTCGACAGGATGGAGAATATATTGCCCCGGAGGACGGCGAGGGAGACGCGCTGGAACAGCCACTCTACCTCGCAGAGCTAGAACCTGCAGGCAACCAACTCCGCTCCGATAGCAGTGAGTAGGGATGTGGTCTGGACACAAAGAACGCCGGAAGTCTCCGTTGCTACAGGCTCTACCACAAACCTATCCGAGAGCGGCCGATACTTGGACAATTTGCTCTCTTCGGCTTGGCAGGCAGCAGAGCCTGGGAAGATAGCCGTACGCAGCAGGTTGCTACTTGAGTAGGTGTCACAGCATGTGGTATCCCAGATGAGGGGCCTACCCCCGTTGAACGGGAAGAGTGTCATGTCTAAAGTCAGTTGCATCTATAATTTAAAGAACCAGATTTGATGGACACAGAAGCTCCTTGCGTACTACGTGAAATACCCAGCCACTTGCACGTTAATTTCACGATTAGGCTGTTCCATTGTTCGTACAACTGGAACACTGCTCGTCGAAATTGATAGGGGTGCAACACAGCAACAAATGAATGGATTCTTTAAACATTGCAATTAACCAAAGTTCCACAATCACTGGTAGTTTCTATTCCATTTCTAATCACGTGCTTGCTTGAGAATTTATAAAAATTAAAGACATTATTTTACCTTAAGTACTTATGCATTTTCAATTCGCTCCTCGCACAAAAAAAATCCCCAAAATCCCGCATCTTTGGTATAGAATAGTGAAATATAGAAGCGAGGTAAAGTAACAAAATATTAAACTAAGGATTTAATACAAGGGAGATAACCCCTGCATTCTAAGTCTCTTTTTAAATTACTTCCCTTGTAAATCTAACAAGTCAGCTGATAAGAGACTTAAGACTTGACTATGCAATATTTCGTTTCACGAATAGAGACTTGTATACACACATTCACCCTCCACACACGTCAGCACACACACACATTACTTTTGCCTCTCGTCCTTCTGATGTGTTGATTAACGGACGAGTTCAATATTGGGACCGATATTACCTCCCTCTCTATCTATCTACAAACACACACACACAGACAGATATATATATATATATCTGTATGTATTCATTCCTTTTATTGAGGCTAAATAGTGAGCCTTGTTACTCTGGAGTTTCGTCTGTGAGAGTCATCAGACAAGAATAGTTCTCCAGAGTAACAAGACTCACTAAGAATATTAAAACTCTACTTCAGTATTGTGTACTCCTTTCTTTCAACCGCCAACCACATACGAATATATATATGTGTGTGTGTGTGTGTGTTATATATAAATACACACACCCACACACACACACACATAATATATATATATATATATATATATATATATATATATATATATATATATATATATATATATATATATATATATATATATATATACATATATACATATACAGTGATACCTTGAGATACGAGTGAACCGACATACGAGTTTTTTTTTAGATACGAGCCATCACTCGGCTAATTTTTTTGCCTTGTGATACGAGCTGAATTTTGAGGTACGAGCTACGAGCTAGCGGGTGCCTGAGATGGTGTGCAGAATTAATTTCGCCCGGTGAACCCCAACCAAAGTTACTCCCGTCGTTTATATCCGTAAAGTGACTAAAGATTAAAACAAATGTAATATATTTACGGTTAGGGTTAGGGTGAATTAACCCTAACTTTATGGTTAGGGTTAGGGTTAATTCACCCTAACCCTAACCGTAACCATAACCATAACCCTAAAAAATAACCCTAACCCTAAATTTATTACATTTGTTTTAGTCACTTTACGGATATAAACGACGGGAGTAACTTTCGTTGGGGTTCACCGGGCGAAATTAATTCAGTAACCCCCTGAGAGCGGTCAGTCCCCGTGGTAACCTCGGCGCGCGAGCATCTCTGTTGCGTTACTGTTGTGATTTTAGTTGCTTCTGGTTTATTTCGATAAAAATCTTAGTTTCAACCATGAGTCCTAAGAAAGTGAGTGCCAAGAAGACTGGCGAGAAAAAGAAAAGGATGATGTCTTTGGATATTAAGCACGACATCGTAGAAAAACATGAGCGTTGGCAAAGGAGTACGATCGTAGTACTTCTACAATATGTACTATTTTGAAACAAAAGGATTCAATAAAGGCTATGACACCAGCCAATGGTGTTAAGATAATTTCTAAGCTCCGGACCTCTGTCCATGAAGAGATGGAAAAGTTGCTGTTGGCGTGGCTGACCGAGAAGCAGTTTGCTGGAGATACCGTAACCGAGACCATCATCTGTGAGAAGGCACGTGTTATTTATGGAGATTTGGTGCGGGAGACGGCGGGATCATCCTCGGACGAGGCATCGGAAGAGTCATTCAAAGCCAGTCGGGGATGGTTTGATAATTTTAAAAAGAGGACTGGCATTCACTCCGTCGTCAGGCATGGTGAGGCTGCAAACTCAGATTTTAAGGCAGCTGAAGAATTTACTTCATTTTTTGGTGAACTGGTAGAAGCCGAAGGATACATCCCCCAGCAAGTCTTTAACTGCGACGAGACAGGGCTATTTTGGAAAAAGATGCCAAGGAGAACGTACATAACAGCAGAGGAGAAGAGCTTGCCAGGCCACAAACCTATGAAGGATATGTTGACCCTTGCACTGTGTGCAAATGCGAGTGGCGATTTAAAGATTAAACCGCTGCTCGTATATCACTCGGAAAACCCCAGGGCCTTAAGAGTCATAAGATTCTTAAAGAAAAACTGCAGGTTATGTGGCGGGCAAACCCAAAGGCATGGATCACCAGGGAGCTTTTTGTGCAGTGGGTAAACCTGGTTTTTGGTCCTACAGTCAAGAAGTATCTTTTAGATAATAACCTGCCCCTGAAAGCCCTACTCGTCCTTGACAATGCTTCCGCACACCCACCAAATCTCGAGGATGACATCTTAGAAGAATTCAAGTTTATTAAGGTCTTGTACCTTCCAACCAACACCACCCCTATCCTTCAGCCCATGGACCAGCAGGTGATTTTGAATTTTAAAAAGCTCTTCACCAAGCATCTCTTCCGGCGCTGCTTTGAGGTTACGAAAAACACAAACTTCACCCTTCGAGAGTTCTGGAAAGAACATTACACTATCGTAGCCTGCCTCAACATTATAGACATACCCTGGCAGGGTGTTACAAGGAGGACCTTAAACTCTGCATGGAAGAAGCTGTGGCCCAAGGTTGTGTCCGAAACGGACTTCGAAGGACCCGAACCCGAAGAGTTAGTGGAGGAGGAGATCGTGTCCATCGGAAAATCCATGGGCCTGGAAGTGGTCGAAGGAGACGTCAACGACCTCGTCGAAGAGCACAATGAGGAATTGACAACGGAGGAATTAACGGAGCTACAGGACCAGCAGCATACAGAAAATTGGCAGGCAATTAATTAGGGGCCAGAGTCAGAGGAGGTAGTAATCCCTTCAAGCGAAATTAAGGAAATGTTGGAAATTTGGGAGAAACTTAATGATTTTATTGAGAAAAATCATCCAGAAAAAGTTGGAACCAGTCGTGCGTCGGCACTGTTTAACGTCACTTGCCTCACTCATTTCAGAAACATTTTAAAAGGGAGGAAGAAACAACCCTCCTTGGACAGGTTTTTATTGAAACGCCCTCAAAGCGAAGGTGAGGAAAGTGTGGCCAAAAAGCCAAAAGTCAGTGAAGATGATGATGACAGTAACTAAAGTACCATACTGTACGAAAAGAAAAAAAAGTTTTAAAAAATAGCAATTAAGTTTAGCGATTAAGTGTAGCATAGTGTGTAAGTTAAATTTAGCAATAAGAAATAGCATTAACTGCGTAGTAAGTCAAGTTAAGAGATAGAGCGCAAAACGAAAAACATTTACAGCCTCCCCCGCCATTCTCCTCCACCTCTGCCAATCCTCCACCACCACCAGCTTTTTCGTCTCATCTTGAAGGTAAATACACTTAATAAATCCAGTTTATTTTTTTACATTCTCTTTTATTATGTTATATATATATATATATATAATCAACCTGCTTTTCGGACAGAAATATAAGTATATTTTATTTAGTTTCACATCTAGGATAAGGTTTAACAGGTACACGGGTTGGACAAAAGGTTGAGTTTAAACGGACGGTCAGTTTAATATGCATCTGTTAGGTTTGCAGGTAATTTATTCAAGTAGGTCAGAGGTATACCAATGGGCGGAAACTGTAGTTCGCTCTTGTCAGATTTATATTCATCTTTTTGCAAATCTATCTTCAAGTAGGGTTACAGAAGTTAAAGAGGATAAGCCTGTTTAAGCAGCTGGGTGAGGGTAGTAGATACATCGACGATATTTTTGTTCCGAACTACGGACACTTCGAAAACGTAAAATTTATCCTGGAGGTTTGGCGGTAAACAAAAATGGTTACGATGTAAATAAGGCTAATTATTTACACATTACTATCTAAAGGAACAGTGGGTCTGTAGAGACGAGATTTTACAATAAGACTAGGGACTTTAGTTTTGAAGTACCTCGGATGCTCGTTGCCTAAGCTGTACACCAATGATAATGGGTTATGACATGTTTTCTAGCTAAATATTAAGGTATGGTAGAATTAATATTGAGGTAAAGAGATTTAAAGGAGAAGTTAGTAGGCTGTTAAGGCACATGGTTAGACAATGGTTTGATGGAAAAATGTTCGTATGGTGTTTTTTATTGTAGCATTGACACTAATGGAAGGACTTGAAGAAGATTCGAGGCTATTTCATGTTTGCAGTTCAGCAACGAATGGCTAATCGTCGCGAAAGAAGGGGTGGTAGAAGGGGATTCTGTAGGTAGTGGTTTATAATATGGAGGTTTTTCACCAAGCTATCAATGTTATTAGTTGTTTTATTTCTTAGCTTTAGGTAGTCGTAAATGTTTGTCATGTTTCATGGTCCATTTGTATGTTTATAAGTAACTGGTGTTTTATGTCATGTGAGTTCGAGTGAAAGGCTGCCGTGACTAATGTAATCTGTGTTATGACTAAGTGATTTACTTGTCTAGCGAGAAATGGCATGACATGAGAGGGTGGTTGTTGATGGAATGCTAGCTAGGAAGGCACGGATGCAGAAGGGGAATGGATTGATGACAAGGACGGAAGTTGACAAAGTTACTGACGCAGACATCGGCCACTTCCAGGTAGGGACACATGCGGGTATTTCAACAAAGCTCAGTTGGCAGCACGTTAGATCGGATAAATTATGACATGTAGTAACTAATTAATTTAGTTTCAGTAAATTTTCATTTCATCCTTTTCAGAAATGAATGGAAATATAATTAAAATAATGGGCGAAACTAATAAGACTAATAGAAAAGGATAAAAAGAATAAAGATCCCATAACTCCTTGTGGAGTTGTAGAGGCACCGTCATGCGGTGTGTCTAGGGCACATTTAAACTTGGCGGAGCCCAACCCTCTCCAGGTCAGAACACAGCGAATTGGTAGAGTCGTTAAGACGTTGGACAGAATGCTTTACGGTATTCGTCCCACCTCATTGCGTGGTCAATTCTTTGCCTTTCATCCTTTCGAGGTCGATAAAAAAAGTACCAGTCAAGTACTGGGTCGATTCTTCCTCTATAGAATAAATAAGACTAATACAAATAAATAAATAAATAAATAAATAAATAAATAAGTGTTGATGTTCTCTCTCTTTCACTCATTGCCTCCGCCTCTCTCGTTCACCCCATCTTTCACTATTATAAGCAAATGGGGGACCACGCGCGGCTGACAGAATAGAGAAGGTGTTTCGCTGGAGGACGGTGAGGGACACGCGTTGGAAGAGCCATTCCAGCTCGCGAGGCTCACGCCTGCGGATAGCCAACTCCGTGTCGATGGTGGTGAGTAGGAAGGTGGTCCTAGGGCCAAGGACAACGCGCAGGTAGTATTCAGGTAAAATAATATTTCAGTATTTATTCCATGATTGTTTGATAGGTAATGTTACTTCAACCTATCATTATTTTTCCAATTTCTCATTATTTTTCAAATCCCGCCGAGGTTGACTTTGCCTTTCATCCTTACGGGGTCGATAAAATAAAGTACCAGTAATGCACTGGGTAATTGCTGGCTTTGTGCCTAAAGTAGAAACAATTATTTTTCCAATTTCTATTTATCTAAATCGTGTCGTTTGTTCAGTGTTAGTTTATAGCAGTGTTTATCTTTAGTTGCTTCTTGGCTTATCTATGTTATTGAGTAA
>OZ024741.1:322509884-322519884 GCA_964016885.1 Eledone cirrhosa | reverse complement strand
AATATGTAACAGACCTGCCAACCTCTAAAAACCCAAACAGGGAGTACCATGAAAAAAAGTGCCCCAAAACGGGGAGAAATGGGGCATAATGAAAGCTATATACATTTTCACAAGAGAAGACATCTCACATCCTCCCCAAAGTGGGTGGGTGATCTCCACGTCGGGCGGGGAGAGTTGACAGGTCTGGTTTAGCAATGAAATACGTTGAAGCCTGATTTCTCAGAACCTTAAGTTAGAAGAATCACCGCCTTCAGTAAAATTTAAGATGAGATAATTTTTTACCCACTCCAAACATTAGTTTTGTCAGGTTCTGCAGATTAACTAAGAGACTAATTAATTTGTTTTAAAAATTTAAATTTTCTAAAAATGTCTAATGGTAATTGTTATTTATTTTAGTTTATCAATTAACCCTTTCAGGCTTGATTTATCACTTTATACAGGAAATAATATTTTCATAATTTAAAACATCTCATGCATTAAATTGATAATAACAACATAATATAATAACGTGCTAATATGTATGGTTTACGGTGGGAGTTTTGAGAATAAACTGTGGAGAAAGAAAACTAGTATGACAAGGCATTTGACTGAACTTCGCTCGAAAGATTTAGCAACACATTGTAAAGCATGTTATCATACCTGTCAACTCTCCCCGTCCGACGGGGATATCTCCCACCCACTTTCGGGTTGGTGAGAAATGTCTTCTCTTGTGAAAATAGATATAGCTTTCATTATGTAAAATCTCCCCATTTTGCTTCATTTCTCCTCATTTGGGGTACTTATTCATGATACTCCGCGTTTGGGTTTTTAGAGGTTGGCAGGTATGTGTTATTTCAGTCTGAACGTGAAGGATACTAAAATACAATGTAAGATACTGTATGGTGCGATTGTGAAGGCGCCTTGACCAGTGGTTCGTGTGTTGGGCGCACCAGCATGAGGGGGTGAGTTCGACACCAATACTGGTCTGCTCATTGTGTTTTAGAGCAACACACTTCATTTCACTTTGCTCATCATGATAAGACTGGGGACTCCTATCATTAAAGCACCCGAGAAGTATATTATGAGGGAGATACAACCTCGAAAGAAGTCAGCTAAACCTTCGTAGGAATGATCTGTACATTTTGTTTATTTTTTATGATAGATCCTCCATCGTTTTCGATGATGAACGTTCAATTGTCCGATCATCCTGCTCTGGAAATTAACGTACAAATAGCTGGGTATTTCACAGTCACGTGTACCCTTAACATAATTCCCAAGATAAATAAGCGTAATATATAATAAGAGTGGATCTTAGAATTACAGGTAAAATCCAATCCGTTCAACGGGCTTCAACACAGTTTTCGTCTACTCAATTCTACTTACATAGTTTTTGTTTACTGTGCTGTGGTAAAAACATTTGTCCAAGAATCCTCGCTGTAGGTGTGAACCCGGGGCAGTCATGTTTGCAAACCAAACATCATAACCATTTCGCCATGCTACGTCTATGACCGAAGGTTTTAACAATGCATTACCAAGCATAGGGTCGGACGCCATGCTTTCCAGCATAGTTACGTCCCTTTACGATCTGAGTTCAAATCCCGCCGAGGTTGACTTTGCCTTTCATCCTTACGGGGTCGATAAAATAAAGTACCAGTAATGCACTGGGTAATTGATGGCCTTGTGCCTAAAGTAGAAACAATTATTTAAGTCTGAGTGCGAAGGAAACTTAAAAACAATGTAAGTTACTATTTGATGTCATAACTAACAGTGAGGTGATTGTTACTCTAATGAACTATTTATCAACGAAGAATAATTTGCTTGGTGAGAATAAAAAGAAAAAAATACCTAGTTGAATCTGACAGCAAATTTACCTCTGGTGGTATTTTCAACTGCACCTAGATGAACATTACGTGGTACCGCTTGCTTTCGATGAATTTTGGTTAATATTCAGCGACTGGAATGGCTCTTCCAGTGCGTCTCCCTCACCATCCTCCGAGGAAAGGCCTTCTCCATTCTGTCCGCCGGGACCGCGGAGCGGCCAGCACGTGGCCCCAATTTGCTCATAATAATTGTTTCTACTTTTGGCATCATAATAATGAGAGATGAGGAGAGCGGGAGAGACAGAGGCAGTGACAGCAGGAGTTTGGTTCTTTTGTGTTCGGACCTTGTGTATGTGTATATGTTTCACGGACCGTGACATTCGCAGTCATTCAAGATCTGCTTCTTTAAAAATTATCATATATTTCTTTAGTTTGTTTTATTTGGGTATTTGCAAGAATGAGTGTAATCGCAAAAGGAAACTCTTTTCTTCCAAACATCTTTTATTAGAGACATGACTGTGTTCGAATTTCATTTTTTTTTTAATTGCATATTCCTTCATATTTTCTCATTTAATTTAGAACAATAACATTCATAAATCCAGTAACATCTGAACACCTTCCCTTCCTCGTGTTTTGAATGAAACCATGCGGTTGACGGGCTGTTGCAGTACTTAGTAATAAGCAGATAGGGATCATTAAAACATTATCAGTTACATCTTTGACGGTTACATTCATAGTTCATTTCCTGTTTAAAGTATTGTGTACTGGGTTTTGGTAACACGTGCCATCCTATCGAGAACCCCCACCTCTTTCCTCAAAAAAATTGAGCAGATTTAATTACATGAAATAAACTATGAAAGTAACTAGGGGTAAACAGTTAAAACCTGTTAAGTCTAGTCTTGATAATTTTATAAATTACGGCGTGGATTGGCAGTATCGGTAGAACGTCGGACAACATGCTTTGCAGCATAGAGTTACGGCCCTTTACGTTCTGAGTTCAACTCCCGCTAAGGTTAGCTTTGCCTTTCATCGTTACGGGGTCGATAAAATAAAGTACCAGTAACGAACTGGGGTCGATTTAATCGACTTTTCCCCTGCCCCAAAATTGCTGGCGGCCTTGTGCCTAAATAAGAAACCATAATTCACATGTTCCCTTGCTGCTACAACAAAACGAGGCAACAACACAACACAAAAGTAACTCAGCTGTTGACAGTGTATTATAAATAAGAGGCATAACTCGACTCTTCCTTCCCACCTTAAAAACAATTGTCATTGTAAACTATTTTAAAATCCTCCATCATGATTTTATGTAAGGTCATTTGTTAAGTTATGTTCCAAAACACCAGCTTTATAATGAGAAAGCTAGTAATGTTACTAAATACTTCCAAATTCTTGATTATTTTGAAAATCACTTGAAAACCATAAGCAGTGTCTTTAGTCTACGAGCTTTCCATAGTTTTATGTCAGAAGCTTCATTAAGTTATGTTCCAAACACCAACTTAATAATGACAAATCAGCTATTTTACTAAATCACTCAAAATCGTTGATTATTTTGAAAATCATTTGAAAACCATTGGTAGATTCTTTCATTAGAAATATAGTAACGGAAAGTTCAGTGTTCGACTTCCTTTAGAAAGTTCTATATTTACAGATAACAGCCACTACAGTAACTTGTCTAGCAAGGTAGCTTACCCTGACAGGAGAGTAGATTGATATATTCTGGTTCAATGGAACAGCTTGTCTGTGAAATTAACATGCAAATGGTTGAGCGTTCCACAGACACCTGCACCCACGTGAGATTCAAAGTGACACTGTTTTTCAAAAGACTGACTTTTTCAATTATAGATGTAACTTAATTTTGTCAGCTGAATGTACTGCAGCAACAAGAAATAACATATCTTGCACTGGAAATCGAACTCACGACCTTACCATCCTGAGCCTTTTCTTCTTTCACTTATTCCTGAGAGGGTCGTGGGGGAAGAGTCCTCAAACACTCCTTCAAGCGGATCCTGTCAGAAGCAACCGTCTCCAACTGAGACCAGCCGAGCACATGGATGTTATCCAACTATTTTCCTCGGGGTCTATTTCTGGGTCTCTTGCCGGCTGGTTTTGCTCGTAAAATCTGTCCAGTAATTCTTTCCTGAGACATTCTAACCACATGCCATAAGTATCGGAGCTGTGATCTCTCAATTCAGAACAGAACACTTTAAACAGAAAGCCATACGCCTTCACAATTTGATATATATATATATATAGTTCTGTTGTATCTGCCAGGCAAGAGAACTGAAGATGTCTTGTGTTTCAACAAGACTTTATTTCATTTTTTCTTTTCATATTTTTCTCTTTTTTTTTTGTTTTATTTTTTTCCCAAACAACACTTTGCCAGAGTCAACAAAAATTATTAGCAATTTCTTTCCTCAGACAACGCTCATAAATGTCAAGTAATGCATTGTGAAGAGACGCGAAGAGGATGGCGTTTGTTAAAATTCCTGCAGCTGTTATTGTTGTTGTTGTTGCTGCTGCAACTGTTGCTGTTGTTGTTGTTGCTGCAGTTGTTGTTGTTGTTATTATTATTCGTCGTCGTCGCCTTCTTCTTCTTCTTCTTCTTCTTCTTCTTCTTCTTCTTCTTCTTCTTCTTAGTGGTGGTGGTGAAGGTGGTGGCGGTGACTGTGGTTGTGATGGTAGTGGTGGGATAGTGGTAGTGATGGCAATTGTAGTTATGGCGATTGTGATGGTAACGGTAGGCGATTGTAGTGGTGGCCGTGAGGGTGGTTGTTGTTGTTGTTGTTGTTGGTGGTGGTGGTGGTGGTGGTGGTGGTAATGGTGATGGTGGCCGTGAGGGTGCTTGTTGTTGTTGTTGTTGTTAGTGGTGGTGGTGGTGGTAATGATGATGGTGATTGTGTTGGCATCTCTTCCGCCTCTTTACGTTCTGAGTTCAAATCCCGCCAAGGTCAACGTTGTTTCTCATCCTTCCGGAGTCGATAAAATAGAGTATCATCTTGGCCCTGCGTATTTCAGTGGTACCAGTCAAGTACTGAGTGAGAGCGATCCATTCAAACTTGATGGCCTTGTGTCCAAATTAAAAACCATTATCATTATTATCTCCTCGTTTAGGGCTGTGGATTGACAGTATCGGTTGAGCGCCGGACAACATGCTTTGTAGCAGAGAGTTACGGCCCTTTACGTTCTGCGTTCAAATCCCGCCGAGGTTAGCTTTGCCTTTCATCCTTACGGGGTCGATAAAATAAAGCACTAGTAACGTACTGGGGTCGATTTAATAGACTGTCCCCTCCCCACAAATTACTGGCCTTGTGCCTATACAAAAAATCATTATTATCTCCTCGTTTAGGGCGGCGGATTAGCAGAATCGGTAGAGTGTCGGACAACATATTTTACGGCATATAGTTACGGCCCTTTAACGTTCTAAGTTCAAATTCTGCCGAGATTAGCTTTACTTTTCAAATTTACGGGGTAGATAAAATAAAGCACCAGTTATGTACTGTGGTCGATTTAATCGATTTTCCCATCCCCCAAATTGCTGGCCTTGTGCCTAAAGTAGAAACAATTATTAGCTCCTCGTTCAGGGTTGGAGATTAGCAGAATTGGTATAACAGCGGACAAAATGCTTAAATGTATTTGTTCTGGCTCTTTAAGTTCTGAGTTCAAATCCCAAGGTCTCTAAAATCAAGTACCAGTCAAGTACTGGTGTCCATATAATTAACTTCCCTACCCACAAATTGTTAGCCTTGTGTCTAAATTAGTAACCATTTCATCATTCGTTATTTTTTAAAATTGTTATTTTGGTTTTTTACTTGTTGTATATCGTTCAAGTTGAAATTGGTTGAAAAATTAGAATGTTGTATATTTGATTGATAATCTTTCCTATTGTTTTCGTTATCACACACCATTCTTCACTGCAAGGGAATTTTCTGATAACAACAACGACAACCACAACAACAAGTACTACTACTACTATTACTACTACTACTACTACTACTACTACTACTACTGACTGGCTACTACTACGTCGGTTACGACGACGTGTGTTGCAAGTGATCCGACCAATGGAACAGCCGGCTTGTAAAATTAACGTGCAAGTGGTTGAGCATTACACAAACATGCGAACCCTTAACGTAGTTCTCAGGAAGATTCACCGTGACACAGATTGTGACAATGCCGGCTCTGCGAATTACAAGTACAACTCATTTTTTCCAACTAAGTGGACAGGAGCAACGTGAAATAATGTGTCTTGCTCAAGGACACAACGCACCGCCGGGAATCGAACTCACGACCTTACGATTGTGAGCCAAATACCCTAACCACAAAGCCACACGCCTTCACTACTACTACTACTACTACTACTACTACTACTACTACTACTACTACTACTATCTAACAGGTCAAGCGACCACATAGTGGTGGTTCCTTTGTTGAATCAATGACCGATTCCTGATGTAGTAGTAGTAGTAGTAGTAGTAGTAGTAGTAGTAGTAGTAGTAGTAGCAGCAGCAGCAGCAGTAGTAGTAGTAGTAGTAGTAGTAGTAGTAGTAGCAGCAGCAGCAGCAGCAGTAGTAGTAGTAGTAGTAGTAGTAGTAGTAGTAGTAAAGTAAAGCTTCATCAGGAATCGGTCATTGATTCAACAAAAGAACTACCACTATGTGGTCGCTTGACCTGTAGATGTAGCCACCAAATCTCTCTCTTAGATGACGTCCTACCGTTTTCGTGGACGGACATATTTGATGTAACAAATATATATATATATATATACAAAATAAAACACACGGTGTGGTCATAGATGGAATGCCTTTCATTAGAGTCAGTGGGAAATTCATTTCTATTTTATGTTTACTTTATTTATTGTGTGCGTGATTTGTTTGAGTGCTGTCCTTTGACTGAATGAACGACTATGCAGATCAATGATTGGTTACCTAGTGTGAACTGTGAACTGGTCCTTTTAGTTGTTTGTTGTTTTTTTAATATCGCGGAGCACATATTACCACATTAACGAGATCAAGTGACTATGTACAAGCCTCAACCAGCGCTACCGTTAACGCCCCCCCGGGCAGCTGTTTATGGCGCAGACCTCAGAGGGGAGTATTACTGAATTAGATCTTCCTACCGGCATGGCACCATATATCCTGGCCTTTGGTTTGGTCTGTCTGTTTGTCTACAAGGTGCAACATACTGTGATCTGAAGCCCTAATCTCACCTCTTCTTTCAACGTCTTTTTTTTTATAAATACAATTGCTTTTACCGAGATTGATTATAAATGACTGAGAGATCAGGTAGAGCACAAGGCACTCATCATCATCATCATCCGGTGGCCTCAGCCGAAATGGACTCAACAATTGATCTCCACGTGGGTCTGTCGTTCATTGCCGTTGCCAAGTCCTGGATTTCAATACCAGAATCTCTGGCGATGACATCGGGATAGGAGAGCTTGTTCCCCCTGTTATTAGTGACTGCTTGTTGTTTCCAAAGCACTAATGGGGACACAGCCTCATAGGTGGCACGATGACAGTGGCCAGCAAATCTTACTCTCCTTTTACGTACAACGACAGATATGCATGGGAGGCCGGCATATATATCTCTCAAAGTCAGATGTCACCAGCTTATGTTCTGAATGCGTTGAAACAGGCGAGTGTAAGTGCCATCAAGGCGCTTTTGTTGTTTGGATGAAAGCGTCCATGTTTCACTTCCATATAGCAAAGCACTGAACAAGATGCATTGTAGTCTGGATTGGTGTTCCCATTAAGACTAACTAGGCTAGTGTAGGGCGCTAAATATCCTGGACCTCGCGGAAGCTAAAAAATTGACTCATGTAGAAATGAGATTTTGTTGAGGCTTATATGAACTGTTATCTATAACTCATGTGGTCCTCTATTATAATTGTGTCTACTTTTGGCACAAGGCCAGCAATTACCCAGTGTATTACTGGTACTTTATTTTATCGACCTCGTAAGGATGAAAGGCAAAGTTAACCTCGGCAGGATTTGAACTCAGAATGGCAAAGGCCGTAACTCTATGCGTCAAAGCATGACGTCCGACCCTCAGCCGATACTGCCAATCCACTACTAGTCCTCTATTATAATGTGGCCACTATCATATTGTGACACTTATAATTTTGATTATTTAATTCCTTCACTCTTATACTAGTTTCAGACATTTGACTGAGGTCATGTTGGGGCAACTCCTTGAAAGGATTTTGTCGATCATACTGACCCCAGGTTTATTTGTCGAACTGCTAAGTTACTGAACATATACACAGAAACAGAGACAAACGTATACACAGGCACTCGCAAATTCGCACACATACATAGAAGCATACGTATATATATATATATATATATATCCTAAACGGACGGTAGTCCGTTTAGTAATATTGTTGTGGTCGTGTTTTCGTTGGCAATCGTCTGTTTACGACAGTACAGCGCGGCTCTACTTTATTTAACTGAGATAAAACTTATATGAGCATGAACAGTAGATCATTACGCATCTTTTGGCTTAAAAATCTAGAAATTTGGTCCAGCGGGAAAAAGTTTATAATCAAAGTTTGCTGATAAATCTTGTGTTCAAGTGAGTGAGTAGTAAGCGTGACGCTAGGGGAGGTAATCCAGAAATGACAACGTTTGGAAAAGTTTAATTACTGCATGAAAGAAATGATTCAAAAATTGAACTTGCCCAATCTTCACAACATTGAAAATTGGTCAAAATTTGACAAATCTGACTTCAAACCAGATATGATTCATTTGAACAATGTTGGAAATCTTAAATTGACACAAATTTTTGCCAATGTTTTTGCCACCTGATCCTTGTTCTATGGCTGACTGACTAATTTTGTGACTTAATAAAATGTCATTATACTAGTAATGCACAATGGTCATTTTTAAATTTAAATTTTATTAAATAGTTGTTGCTTGCATTGCCTTAAAATAGTAACAAGAATGTACACATACTTTTTAAAAATACATCATTATCAGTTAAATCAGTCAAATGTCACTAAAAGCCAGGTGGTCGATAACAACTTCTATAAGATTAGTTACATGCTCACACATTGGATCACCTCTCATCAATGGCATTAGGTGTCTGAGATAATCGTGGAGATAACTGATGAAGTCACAAATGAAGTGATGGTCTTCCAGTGTGAACAACTCCCTATATCCATTGATATATGTTATGGCTTCCGATTCATAGGTGCATTTTATGAGGAATTCCATGCATCCGATTTTCAGTGATTCAGTGGGCATTTTATCAGAGATGATAAGGTATTTGACCACGTTTTGCTTTGTAAGTAAATTGGAGAGAATCACTGCAGTCAAAGTCATTTCTTTGCATGGGTTTTTGTCCATTCTAAAAAGTTAAAATGATAAAGTATTACTACTATATAACTTACATCTATTGTAACACCATTGAAATGCACAAGTTTCACCAATTCACTATTATGCACTAATCATCTCAAATGCATTCATGATTTACTAGCTTTGTCATTAAGCCAGTTGCCTCAACTAGATTGCAATTATACTCAAAAGAACTTTAAAATGTCAATCACTTGTCAGTAATTCACTATGATCATTTAATTATTAGA
This sequence comes from Eledone cirrhosa, assembly GCA_964016885.1. Taxonomy (NCBI): domain Eukaryota; kingdom Metazoa; phylum Mollusca; class Cephalopoda; order Octopoda; family Eledonidae; genus Eledone; species Eledone cirrhosa. The sequence continues at coordinate 322,510,500 of OZ024741.1, read as the reverse complement.
TAGTTGTTGTTTGCATTGCCTTAAAAAATAGCAGACCAGATAGAAAAATGCGTACAGCAAAAAAAAGTAATATTGTTGGAATATAAACCTTTAAAAATACAGGACAAGAAACTAAAATACAGGACAAGAAACTAAAATAAAACTTTAAAAGAATAGGACAAGAAACTAAGATAAAACTTTAAAAGTATAGGACAAGAAACTAAGATAAAACTTTAAAGAATTGGACAAGAAATAAAAAATTTACAATAATATTAGTGGCAAAATTTTTTTATTCGTTTCCTGTGCTATGCCCCAGTATCTTCTTGATTAGTGCATAATAATTGTCATGCTCTCATTGTGCGTTGCCCCTGAGCGGTTGGTTCTGGTTGGGGTTGGTTGGCTGAGCAGTTCTGCTCCGTCAGAATGACCATTGCAAGAAGAATTGGTCGATGCAGCTGCAGGTCTCCTCCAAGAATGCACTTCTGGTCCCGCAACACCAGACGAAGATGGAGAAGACTACCGGGACAAGATGTCGACTCTGACCACCGACTACGACACCTCCCTCAACCACCGGTCCTCCCTCCCTCTGTCCCGTCATCCCTCCAGTCCTCCTGCTCCCCCTTCCTGTACCAGAAAG
>OZ024741.1:322497384-322499884 GCA_964016885.1 Eledone cirrhosa | reverse complement strand
ATGGAATATCTGCAATGTTCCGTTGTTATATGTTTATCCGTCATGTTTTATGTTTGAGTAGGTGTCAATTTACGGTCCTTGAGTCTTCAAATGAATTGTGACAAAAGGGTAGACTTCTTGTCCCTGGATGTGAACTAGTATAATTAATGTAATGTCAGATCTTAAAGGTATTTGCGGTGAGTCCCCTATAATTTCTCTCAATAACACCAGATTGAGATTTACATACCACAACTGACTTTTTACAAGCTGCCTGACGTGTTTCTGCTATTACAAGATGGTTGTTGTAATAGATATTATCTAGGTGTATGTTTTAGGTTGTAATATATGATATGGGATGTTATATTATATAGGCAAGAATGTCTGCCTTTAACATTATACTATGCCAGCTACAAGAAATAATAGTAAAGTAAGCGCAAACATATATAATGTAATAAGCCAAGAAACACCAATCAATTAAATTTACAACTCATTACATAATGAAAAGAAATTATTAATGCAATGGTTAATTCCTGTCAAGAAAGGGAAGGGGAATTATTTCTCTGGGTATCTTTTGTTTTTGACAAACTAATTCAAAGTTTATTATCGTTTAATTGAGAGAATACCACACTCTTTGGACAATTATAGACAATATATTTGTCAATATGGTTTCATTTACATACAACACAGTTCGATTTCTAAACACGCACATAGACACGACCGGCACTAACATTAGGGCCGACCAGACATCTGCCTAAGGCGCAAATATCAGACAGCTGCATTACTCTACCTTAAAGCATCACAGTTTAATACAAATTTGTATATATGTATATATAACTTAAATATATAATAATTTCCTGCGATCAATAAATAAATCCTTAGACACCATTGCCGCATAGCAGTGTTGCGGAAATATCCAAAGTAAGAGAAAGGTTCGTATGATTTGGCGTGGGTGTGTGTGCTGTGTAGTGAAAAATGCAGGTTTAGAAAGTTTTTAGTGTAAAAAAACTGGGTTTGTCATTCTGCTGCCAAATTAACTTTTGTGGGGGGAGAATGGAAAGCATAACTGGAAAAAGAGGGTGAATATTGCAGGGCCAGCATAAGGCCCTGCATACCCAGCCAGGAATACACCCTGCCTGCAGATACACTCATACAATCTGCACACATACCTACATACATACATATATACATATATATACATACATATATACATACATATATATACATACATACATAATGCATACATGCATACATACACACATACATACACACATGCATACATATATACATACATATATACATACATATATACATACGTACATATACATACCTACATACTTACATATACATACACACATGCATAGACACATGCATATACATACATGCATACATACATACATACATACATACATACATACATACATACGTACATGCATACATACATACATACATACATACATACATACATACATACATACATACATACATGCATACATACATACATACATACATACATACATACATACATACATACATACATACATACATACATACTTACATACATGTAGATACACGCATATTTTTTATTGATTTTTGACTTGCTAACTTCTATGTCCAACTGAACTCCAGTCAATCCAACGCCTGAACAGCAAATCACTCTTGGCACACAATCTCCTCCTCCTCCTCCTCCTCCTCCTCCAACACATCATCATCATCATCACCATCATCGTCATCACATCATCATCATCATCATCATCATCAACTACTAGCCTATATCTCTATCATCACCACCTCCACCACCATCGTCGTCATCATAATCATCACCATCGTCGCCATCACATCATCATCAGCAGCAGCAGCATCATCATCAATAGCATAAGACTTCTCATTATCATCATCATCATCATCAGTATCATCGTCAACATCATCATCATCATCATCATCCACTACTGGCCTCCATCTCTATCACCTCCACATACACCACCACTACCCGCCATCTCTACCTACCACCACACTCCACATCCACCACTACCCTCCACTACTACCACCACACTCCACACATACCACCACTACCAACACTACCAACACCACTACCTCAACCACTACCACCACCATCCTCCACCACCACTATCCTCCACCCTTATTACAACACGCCACCACCACCACACTCCACCACCCTCAATCTCTACCACGACCCTCCATCACTACCCCCACCACTACCTCCACTCTTATCACAACACTCCACCACCACTCCTACCATCAGCACCCTACCACCACCACCACTACCTCCACCCCTACCACCACCACCACCCCTATCGCCACCACTACCTCCACCACCACCCTACCACTACCTCCAGCCCTACCACCACCCTACCAAAACCACTACCACTACCTCCACCCCCTGCCACCACTACCTGCACCACTACCTCCACCACTACCGCCACCACTACGACCACACCCCACCTTCCGTATCATCCACCTACGCCACCCCACCAAACCCAAGACATTTTAAAGACGATTTGTT
>OZ024741.1:322477384-322489884 GCA_964016885.1 Eledone cirrhosa | reverse complement strand
GCCAGTGCGGCATTTTTAAAACTATGCTTGTGGGTATTAAACCTTGTCTTAAAATTGTTAGAAGTAGCTCCTATATATGAGCAAATAGAATCTTTAGTTTTAACATTACATTTATAGACTATGTTGTTAACAAGACAATTCCCTTTTAATGGGCAGTTTGCTTTGTTTCTACAGTTACAACCTTTCGTTAATTCTGTATTTGAGGAGATATTATGGTTAATTTGATGTATTGGTGGTATACTTATGGTTTTCTTACATTTATATGCATTATAGGCACTTATATTTTGTTTTATGTTATTTGTTGTTGAGTATGAGAATTTAACTGTAGACCTATTTAAGATTTGATGGTATTTGTGGTTTGGCGGGAAGTTTTTCTCTAGGATATAAAAAAAATTTTTAGCAATATTATCCTTAATTTGTAAATTAAATGGAGCATTATACCAAGTAACCCGTCTATTACGGTTTTTATGTTGTTTATTATTTTTATTATTTTTATAGGTTGTATCGTGATGTTTACTAGGAGGATTAATGTTAATGATCTCACCACAACCATTTTTAGTTATATTTGTAGATTTAGGTGTTTTATCGTTTTTATTAGGAGTTTTATTATTAATATTTATTAGAGTTGTATGATGAGTAGTTTTTTGAGAGTTACTATATTTTATATTAGAAGATTTGGTATTTTGGGGTATAGTGTGGGTGGCATTTAGGTGTGTACTTTTCATTTGGTGTTTGTTGGTAATATTAGGTTGTATGCTTTTAGTATTTTTAGTAGAAGGTATATATTCTAATCTATTTTTGTGGCCACTTCTATCTAGAGCTTCGTTATAGAAGGTCGCATTTTTATCAAATACATCTTGGTTAGAAGAAAGGTTAGAAATTCTAAGTGATATATTATATGCAAGGTTTTTAAGGATTATAAGCTTACAGAGACATTAGCCTTGAATTTTTGTATTTGCATACATCTTTTTGGCATGCGTATGCATGTTGAGCATATATCTTTGTATAAATATGTGTACGGGGTTAGTTACATGTATATACACACACCAAACTGCATAAAACTTTTTGTATTTTCATTGGTCAATTTTGAACTCCGTTCCCAAACGGACCTGAAATTTTGAATTGTTGTTATTATCAATAAATATATTTCATTATTTCTGAAGACGGCATATATGTGTGTTTGGTATGTATATTTAATCTTGATAGTTTGTATAATTTTGTATAATTTTGTACATAGATCTGTTGAATATGCATGCCAATTCTAACACATATATATCCTAGAAACGATCGTTAAATAATGAACTTTTTTTGTTTAATATAAGGAACTGTTTCATTGTTTTATTCATTATTTGTTTAATATTTTATCTTGACTCTGTATTCCGTTTATCTTTCACCGAAAGTGATTTTTCATTACATCTCTTCTTTCCATGATATCCGGAATACATTGAGTTCTTCATACGGATTGGACACTACCGTAAACTCTTGGTAGATTTATCTACATATATATATATATATATATATATATATATATATATATCATTACCACCTTATTACCATATATATATATATATATATCATTAGTTGTTTGTAAGGGAAAATATGAAAATAAATAATATTAAAAGTAGAGTCTGACATTACTTTTAATATTATTTATTTTCCTATTTTCCCTTACAAACAACTAATATATATATATATATATATATATATATATATATATATATATATATATATATATATAAATATAAATCATTAGTCGTTTGTAAGGGAAAATATGAAAATAAATAATATTAAAAGTAGTGTCTGACAAAAGATAGAATAAACGAAGCCTGTATGGAAGGATATTATATATGTATGTATATATATATTTGATTGTATAAGTATAAAGAAAGTGTCCAGCGTAGAAATGTTATAAAGATTATAAAATAGGGTGAAGACTCTTAAAAGACAGGAAAAGAATTTGGCAACGACCGCTATGAGGAATTAAACCCCATATCTGCCAGATATCTTCTAGCCGCTATCTGGCAAATATGGGGTTCCATTCCTCATACCAGTCGTTGGCAAATTCTTTTTCTGTCTTTTAAGGTTGTTCACCCTATTTTATAAGCTATCTTTACAGCATTTCTGCGCTTAAGCAGTTTCTTTATACTTATATAATTACATATATTCTCTTCGCTTCAAAAAACGAAAGTTTGGCTTCGTACATTGTTTATATATATATATATATATATATATATATATATATATATACACACACACATATATATATATATATATATATATATATATATATATATATATATATATATACGATCTCATGTAAAAGTCGACCCTAGTATGCTTAATTGTTGTATTTGTGGTTTTTCTTAATTTTTTACTCTTTCTCTAGGGCTGATATTTTCTTTGAAAGCAACGTTTTTATATTGGCCCCTAAAGTACTTCCATGGGTCCCTGAGGTACCCACTTGCCATCAGATAAGCTGACAACCTGGCCAGTCGGCGACTGTGTATATATATATATACACGCACATACATATAGGTGAGTATCTACAAGATAATGAATCCACAAGAACATTCATATTTACATTATATATTTCCGTAACTGTTTGGCATTTTTCTTTTTAGTTTTCTTTTTAGTCGTTTTTTCTTCAGTCAGCAGGTTATGATCCAAGTGATTCAAGAGATTTGACTGCTATTTCTAGCAAATCGATAGGCCACATAAAAGCAAGCTGTTGATTTTACGACAGACATGGTTATTCTAGACACATCTCTAATGAGAGTTCAAACTTAAAAGCATTTGCAAAGTAAGATTTCCATTATATATTGCGATGTGTCTTATTGCGATAATGTTTCACGATAATTACCTCATATCATAGCATATATGACCCCTGGACGCATCCAACGAAAACAAAGCAAAATGAAAAAGGGGCGTTAAGATGGATTTTGGCAGCTTCGACTCCTACCAACGGTACTGCTGATCAACCCGAGGTCATAGCGTCTGACACAAGTCAAAGTGCTGTCCATATATATATATATATATATATATATATATATATATATATATATATATATATATATATATATATATATATATAGTTAAAAGAATAGAGGTGTAACACACAAGTTATTATATATTGGTAAACGGAATAGAAAATGCTGACAAATTGTTCACAGTTGAAAAATGGTTTAATTAGGAATAAAAGAGTATTAGTGATTGTATGGGTTAGTATTCAGTTGTGGTTTTAAGTTTTTAAGTTTTTACCGGTTGCGCATTTCTAAATGCTTTTCAAAAATAATTTTGAGATAGAGTGTCCGTGCTGTTTGCTCTGATCTGAAACTTAAAAACTTAAAACCACAACTGAATACTAACCCATACAATCACTAATACTCTTTTATTCCTAATTAAACCATTTTTCAACTGTGAACAATTTGTCAGCATTTTCTATTCCGTTTATATATATATATATATATATATATATATATATATATATATATATATATATATATATGGAGAATAGAAATGGCTGTGTAGTTGCTATTTAAGGTAACTTAAAATGCAGTGGGAATACGAAAGCAAGAACGGGGGGGGGGGGCTCATCAGTTGTCTACTGAGTGTCTCGGATATATCTACGCTTTAAAGAAAATATACCTCGCCCCCGGGCGTAAATACCTGGATAAGTTATTGGGAAAACAGAGAAAGGAGGGAAGGAAAGCAAATGGGAAGAAAAGAGAAACAGTAAGAGAACAGCGAAAAAAAACCCAACAAACCGAGCAATGTGCGAGCAACTATAGGTAGGAAATCCAAGACCACTCGATAAAAGAACTTAAGTTCGAGACTGAGTAATCGAGAGAAATAAGACACACGTCCGATCGCCGCAGTTGTAAGTGAGAAGAGAACTGCTAAACGGTCAGGCGAGGGGGTGAGAGGGAGAAAGGGAGAGGAAGAAAGTAGGGTATGAGTAGATAGGGAGAAAGGGAGAAGAAGAAAGAGGGGTGAGAGTAGAAAGTAGCGAAATAGGTAACGTAGAAGAGGAGAGAAGAATGGTCACAGCGAAAAACATGATGAAATATATGGAGAATAGAAATGACTGTGTATATATATATATATATATATATATATATATATATATATATATATATATATGTATATATATATATATATATATGAGAATAATTGAAATTGGATAAATCCACTCGTGGTTTAATTTAACAAGGTGCGTTGGAGCACGATGTGTTATTCAGATCAAATCATATAGGATACAAAATCCTGGGTGGAATCCGGCGGATATGACGTTGGTAGTTGAAGACCGTGAAAATCACAGAGCATAAATATTCAATTCAGTCGATAAAATAAAGTACCAGTAATGTACTGAGGTCGATTTAATCGACTTTCCCCTCACCCAAAATTGCTAGCCTCGTGCCTAAAGTAGAAACAATTATTATTCTATTATTGTGGGGCGAGAGACTGGCAGTATTGGTAGAACGTCGGCCCTTTATGATCTGAGTTCAAATCCCGCCGAGGTTAACTTTGCCTTTCATGCTTACGGGGTCGATAAAATAAAGCACCAGTAACGTATTGGGGTCGATTTAATCGACTTTCCCCTCCCCAAAATTGCTGGCCTTGTTATATAAAACACCATTATGGGTGTAAGGCGGTAGAATGGCAGTATCGGCAGAGCGTCGGACAACACGCTTTGCGGCATAGAGTTACGGCCCTTTTCGTTCTGAGTTCAAATCCCGCGAAGGTTAGCTTTGCCTTTCATCCTTACGTGGTCGATAAAATAAAACACCAGTAATGCACTGAGGTCGATTTAATTGACTTTCCCATCCTTTTCAAATTGCTGGCCTTGTGCCTAAAACAGAAACAATTATTATTAATGTAGTTCGGTAATTTTTGTGGTATACAAAAGAAATCACTGTTGTTACTACTGCTGGTGCTGCTGTTATTGTTGTTGCTGCTGCTGCTGCTGCTGCTGCTGCCGCTGTTGTTGCTACTGTTGGTACTGCTGTTGATATTGCTGCAGCAGTTGTTTGTGTCACTATTGTTGCTGCTGTTGTTGTTTTAGGTAAGCAGTCACTATCATTAATTCATAAAATATTCATATTAAAAACATTGGAGTTATCAGACATTTAAAAAAAAAAGATGTTAGTTTTTCCTTTAACAATATGTTGTTGTTGTTGTTGTTGTTGTTGTTGTTGTCAGTACTGTTATTACTTTTGTTGTTGTTGAATATTTTTATGTTATTTTCGTTGCCGTTACTGATATCAATACCAATATCTTTTGTTTCTGTGACTCTGTGTAAACGTCAGGCTTTTGGCCTGTCTTGGTGGAGTGGTGGAATTGTGGGGTGGCGGGGTGGTGTAGTGGTGGGATTGTAGAATGCCGTAGTAGATTGGTGGCAGGATGGTGTGGTGGCGTGGTGGTGTGGTGGCGTGGTGACGAAGTGGCGTGGTGATGGGGTAATGTAGTGGCGAGGTGGTATGATGGCAAGATGGCGGGGTGGTATGATGGCAAGGTGGCGTAGTGGCGTGGTGGCAGGGAGGGCTGGTGGGGTAGTGTAGTGGCGGGGTGGTATAATGGCAAGGTGGCGTGGTGGCGTGGTGGCGGGGTGAGGTGGTGGGGTAATGTAGTGGTGGGATGGTATGATGGCAAGGTGGCCTAGTGGCGTGGTGGCGGGGAGGGGTGGTGGGGTAATGTTGTGGTGGGGTGGTATGATGGCAAGGTGGCGTAGTGGCGTGGTGGCGGGGAGGGGTGGTGGGGTAATGTTGTGGTGGGGTGGTATGATGGCAAGGTGGCGTAGTGGCGTGGTGGCGGGGAGAGGTGGTGGGGTAATGTAGTGGCGGGGTGGTATAATGGCAAGGTGGCGTAGTGGCGTAGTGGCGCGGTGGCGGGGAGGGGTGGTGGGGTAATGTAGTGGCGGGGTGGTATGATGGCAAGGTGGCGTAGTGGCGTAGTGGCGCGGTGGCGAGGTATTGTAGTGGCGGGGTGGTATGATGGCAAGGTGGCGTAGTGGCGTAGTGGCGCGGTGGCGGGGAGGGGTGGTGGGGGTAATGTAGTGGCGGGGTGGTATGATGGCAAGGTGGCGTAGTGGCGTGGTGGCGGGGAGGGGTGGTGGGGTAATGTAGTGGCGGGGTGGTATGATGGCAAGGTGGCGTAGTGGCGTGGTGGCGGGGAGGGGTGGTGGGGTAATGTAGTGGCGGGGTGGTATGATGGAAAGGTGGCGTAGTGACGTAGTGGCGTGGTGGCGGGAGGGGTGGTGGGGTAATGTAGTGGCGGGGTGGTATGATGGCAAGGTGGCGTAGTGACGTAATGGCGTGGTGGCGGGGAGGATGGATGGCATGTTCCCTGACATTGTTGTTGAGAATTCTGGCGAACACAAGAAATGTCGCTTTCTCTTTTTTTGTCTTTGTGGTCGGAGTGGTGTGGCGGAGACTTAATTAAGGAGAAAAAATTTTTTAATGAAATTTACGTTCACCTTTCGAGTTAATTCCAAACAAATAAAAACAAAAAATAATAATCATTATTAATGTAATCCATAATAGATCGCTGGAAAAGACGCCATATCACCATAAAGTCCACATATAATAACAATAACAACAACAATATCATCAGCAGCTGTAACAACAGAATCAACAGCAACAACAACAGCAACAATAGCAACATCAACAGAAACACCAACAACAACAGCAGCAGCAAAAAAACAACATCAACTACTACAACAGCAACAACAGTAACAACAGAATCAACAGCAACAACTCAAGAACAACAGCAGCAACAACAACAACATCAACAGCAACAGCAGCAAACAAAAACAACACCATCACCATCACCACCACCACCAGCACCAACAACAACAACAACAACAACAACAACGACAGCAATGTTTGCAGCAACACTAACAACAGCAATATGAACAGCAACATTAACGACAACAACACCACCAACCACACCACCACCAAAAACAACAACAACAACACAAACAACAACAACTTAATCTACAGCATCAACAGCAACATCGACAACAACAGCAGCAGCAACAAAACAACACCAACTACAACAACACAATCTACAGCAACAACATAGCAATAGTAACAACAACAACAACAACAACAACAACAACGACAACAACAGTAGCAACATAACAATAGTAACATAACAACAACAACAACAGTAGCAACATAACAATAGTAGCAACATAACAATGATAACAACAACAACAACAACAGTAGCAACATAACAATAGTAGCAACATAACAATGATAACAACAACAACAACAACAGTAGCAACATAACAATAATAACAACAACAACAACAACAACAGTAGCAACATAATAATAATAACAACAACAGTAGCAACATAATAATAATAACAACAACAACAGTAGCAACATAACAATAATAACAACAACAACAACAACAGCAGCAGTAGCAACATAACAATAATAACAACAACAACAACAACAACAACAGTGGCAACATAACAACAACAACAACAGTGGCAACATAACAACAACAACAACAACAGTGGCAACATAACAACAATAACAACAACAGTGGCAACATAACAATAATAACAACAACAACAACAGTGGCAACATAACAATAACAATAACAACAACAACAACAGTGGCAAGATAACAATAACAACAACAACAGTGGCAACATAACAATAACAACAACAACAACAGTAGCAACTTAACAACAACAAAAACAACAGTAGCAACATAACAATAACAACAACAACAACAAAAACAACAGTAGCAACATAACAATAACAACAACAACAACAACAACAGTAGCAACATCACAATAACAACAACAACAACAACAACAACAACAACAACAGTAGCAACATAACAACAACAACAACAACAACAACAACAACAACAACAGTGGCATCATCACAACAACAACAACAACAGTAGCAACATAACAACAACAACAACAACAACAGTAGCAACATAACAATAGTAACAACAACAAAAATAATAATAACTAACTCTGAGTGGTGTATAGCCGTGCTATTTTCTTTCTGGTATATATATCTGTAAGTGTTGAGATTTGTAGTTATATATCTATCTGTGTGGTGTTTACCATTCCCAGAACACCTATTGTTATAGGCATTGTTTCTCTTCTCATCATTATTCCTGTTATTTCTATCTTCAGATCTTTATATTTGGATAATGTTTTCATTTCCTTGATATATATATATGTATGTATGTATGTATGTGTGTATGTATGTGTGTGTGTGTGTATGTGTGTGTGTATATATATATATATATATATATATATATATATATATATATATATATATATATATATATATATATATATAAATGAAAATATAGAAATTATTGTGAGCAAGAAGCCAATAGTATATGTATATATATATAATATATATATATATCATATATATATATATATATATATATGTACATACATATATATATCATATATATGTATGTATATATATATATATATATATATATATATATATATATATATATATATATATATATATATGTATATATATATATATGTATATATATATATATATGTATTTATATATATATATATATATATATATATATATATATATATGTATATATATATATATATGTACATACATATACATATCATATATATATATCATATATATGTATATATATATATATGAATGTGTATATATATATATATATATATATATATATATATATATATATATATATATATATATATATATATATATACATATATATATGTACATACATATACATATCATATATATATATCATATATATATATATATCGAGGAAATGAAAACACACATATATATATATAGTGTCGTCTGCGGGAATCGATACGTTAATTAGAAGACATCGTTTTATTTTTGTGATCTTTAACTACTAATGCTCCAAAAAGCTGAACAGGGAGGAAGTGAACAAGCAAAATTCTTAAAACTGGCTAAGTACTGGACTAAAAGCCGAAACTGAAGGATTTCTAATTGCAGAACAAGATCAAAGCTTCTTCAACAGAAACCACCGAAAATACATAATGTAGCAGAATATATAGTGGTGAGGAAGAAATAATTAGCCACATTGTCTCTGGCTAGCCAGTCTGAGTCAAAACATAATATATCTATAGACATGATAGAGTTGGTATTTAGTTACATTGGTCGCTATGCCAACGCTAAGAAATACCAACAGAAAATAGATGGTACAGACATACACTAGAAATGGTATCAGAGAATGACAAAGCAGCCATACTCTGGGATATGCCAATACACATGGAGATCAAAGCCAACCAACCGGATATTACAGACAAAAGACCCTTTGGCGTGTGTGGGGCAGAAAACGCACATCACGCGAGGAAAAAGATATACTGCTGTTGAAGTTAGATTTTCCAGCATGGAGGAGGTGAAGTCACACTCCCTCACAACTCTAAGAATCGGAGAAATAATCCCCGTGCCTTCTTATTGCGGCAAAAGATGAGTCAAATTCAGGGTGACATTTTATCATGAAATTAACGATGATTTTATTCATTATATATATTTGTATGTATATATTACTTAGATAACATATTTAATATATTTTCTTCTGTTTTAATTTTAATTTTTGTTCTAATAGAGTAATTAGCTTTAGATATTTTAAAAGTATTCTTTAAATATGTTGTATCATACTATATTATATTGCATTATGGTGGATCGGCAGTATCGGGAGAGGGTCGGACGCCATGCTTTGACGCATAGAGTTATGGCCCTTGCCATTCTGAGTTCAAATCCCGCCGAGGTTAACTTTGCCTTTCATCCTTACGAGGTCGATAAAATAAAGTACCAGTAATGCACTGGGTAATTGCTGGCCTTGTGCCAAAAGTAGAAACAATTATATTATATGTATATATTAATTCATTAGAATAGCTGTTACTAATCCAGTGTCAACTGTTTGCTCATATATGACATACATATTTGCAACTGGAAATCCTTAAAGCACTATTAAGTAATGCTCTTGTGGATGAATTTTATCTTCGTCAGTATATTAACTTCATCCACAAGAGCATTACTTAATAGTGCTTTAAGGATTTCCAGTTGCAAATATGTATGTCATATATGAGCAAACAGTTGACACTGGTTTAGTAACAGCTATTCTAATGAATTAATATATACATATAATATAATTGTTTCTACTTTTGGCACAAGGCCAGCAATTACCCAGTGCATTACTGGTACTTTATTTTATCGACCTCGTAAGGATGAAAGGCAAAGTTAACCTCGGCGGGATTTGAACTCAGAATGGCAAGGGCCATAACTCTATGCGTCAAAGCATGGCGTCCGACCCTCTCCCGATACTGCCGATCCACCATAATGCAATATAATATAGTATGATACAACATATTTAAAGAATACTTTTAAAATATCTAAAGCTAATTACTCTATTAGAACAAAAATTAAAATTAAAACAGAAGAAAATATATTAAATATGTTATCTAAGTAATATATACATACAAATATATATAATGAATAAAATCATCGTTAATTTCATGATAAAATACATTACAACACAAAATACGTCTAGACACGAGGTCTCCCTCATTATACACTACAAAAACAACCCATGGAAGTTAGCGTAATGAACAACAGATACAACACACCCAGAAACAAAACGTAAACAACCAATGTGAATATACATACAGCTTCTCAATGACGTTAACAGGAACATTGTTAAGATTCACATCGAAATATTATATTTAGGTCAGACTAGCACCACACCTTCGCGAAGACTCACTATGCACCTGCAGTTAGACAGCAAAAATTCGAGTCAATGTTATGATCAGGTTTATGATAATACGCAAACACACGTACAAAAATACACATACACACTTATACACACATATATATATATGAATATGCATATGTATATATATATATATATATATATATATATATATATATGTGTGTGTGTGTGTGTGTGTGTGTGTATATATATATATATGTGTGTGTGGGTGTTTATATATATAAATAGATAGATATACCTATATATACATATATATGTATATATACACATATTCATATAGATGTGTGCATATTTATATACAAATATATATGTGTATGTATGTATATATATATATATATATATATATATATATATATATATATATATGTACATATATAGACGGAAACACACTTATGTGTGTGACTGTGTGATGTGACTATGTGATGTGAGTATTGGCAACAGTTTTATTATTCAAATATATTTGATTAAATGTAAGATTTTTCTCACGTTACCATTTTTAATTTTTTACTTATTTACTGTTTCCAGACAGTTAACTGTGACCAAGCTGGAGCACTGCTATCAAAAGAAGGAATAAAGGAAAGGCGTGATCATCTGATTTGACCAATTTGGAACAATTTTTCGCTTGGCCTAATACTATGTGTTGGTTACATCTCTTTGCAGAAATGGAAAGGAGCCGATGCACAGATTATTGGACCAAGGAAACAATGTTTCCATTGGCCTTTTTATTGCTGATATAGTCTGCCGGTAGCAAATCTTGGCAGAAGGAGGTGGGATTTGAACTCAGAACGCACAAAGCATACTCTCTTATCTTTTAACAACTCCGCCAATTGTTGCCTACAGTTAAGATGCTTACAGCATCTGTTGGTCATACATCTGAGTACTAAGGGGGCTAGACGTCCATCGTACATTAAGTACTAAAGAGGTAAATCGTATGTTGTACATTTAAACACTAAAAACGCTAGTCGTACATTTAAGTACTAAAGAGGTATGTCGTTGGTCGTACATTTAAGTACTAAACAAGCTAGTCGTAGGTCATACATTTAAGTACTAAAAACGCTAGTCATAGGTCGTAAATTTAAGTACTAAAAAGGCTAGTCGTTGGTTATACATCTAAGTATTAAACAAGCTAGTTGTTGGTTGAACATTTAAGTAATGAAGATGCTGGTCATACATTCAGATCTGCCAACCTCTAAAAACCCAAATGGAGAGTACCTTGAAAGAAATGCCTCAAAACGGGGAGAAATGGGGTAAAATTGGGAGATTTTACATAATGAAAGCTATACCCATTTTCACAAGAGAAGACATGTCTCACCCATCCCAAAGTGGGTGGGAGATCTCCCCGTCAAAGATACTATATATCTATAGTACTTAGCTGTTGGCTATACATTTACATATTAAGAAAGCTAGATATTGGTCATACATCTAAGCAGGCCAGTCTTCGGTGATTCAACAATTGGTCAATTTTTAGTTTACTCTAGCCGCAAGAATACATTCGTATATTATCTTTATTCTTTTGTCGAATTTAGTCATTAAACTGCGGCCATACTAGGGCACCGCCTTAAAGTGATTCAATCGATCATATCGATCCCAGTAATTTTTATTTCCAGATTTGGTACTTATTTTAATCATCTCATTTTTGTCGAACAGTTGTATTACGGGATATAACCCCCCCCCCCCACATATATATATATATATATATACACACAAACAGA
>OZ024741.1:322434884-322472384 GCA_964016885.1 Eledone cirrhosa | reverse complement strand
ATATATATATATATATATATATATATATATATATATATAATATATATATATATATATATATATATATAAGGAAGTAGTAGGCTTTGCTCAGACCCGGAGACAGGTGGACTCTGCTAAGTTAAAAATTGTTCAAGGAGTTCGGGTTTGATGGATGAACAGATGGGTTTGTGAATGGGTGTAATGATATAGTAATTTTTCTAATGTATTCAGTATTTTATGGCAAATATCTATACGTTATGAGTGTTTCTACTTTAGGCACAAGGCCACCAATTACCCAGTACATTACTGGTACTTTATTCTATCGACCCCGTAAGGATGAAAGGCAAAGTCAACCTCGGCGGGATTTGAGGTTACCTTAATAATGATTTCGCATATTAGCTCCTGTAATACATTCAATATTTTCATGGTGGAATATCTATGTGGTTGTGTAACGTTTTTCCTGTCAACTTTTGTTTAGTTCCATGTCATGTAGTGTGTTGTAATATTACCTATAATGCAGGTAAATTGATTTAAAAACCTGTTGCTAGTTAAACTAGGAAGGAGTACTGATGTGTCATTTACTGCAATATAACGATTATTGAGTTAGAAACAAGTATACAGTGACTGAACGAGAGCAACACCCATTTTTCTTTGTTTTAAATTCTCTCAGACCAATATATGTAACGTCTTCTCTCTCCTCTTCCTTCTCTACTACAACTATCGTGGCCTATACTCCTTGAATTTGGCTAAACACGAGCCATCTCCACTCAGACCCACGCTTGTCACTTGTATGGTGTTCTCGTCACTCCCAGACACGCACTAACTACAATGTCCAGTCTTTCCTCCAGAATCGTTTCCTTCTAGAATCATCACCCACATCCACCACCACCATCATCAGACTATGTTTTCTTGCACTCATCAACTTGCAGCTATTCAGCTATTCAATAGAAACATAATCCACATCGATTTCATTGGTCTCATAGAGGCAGTAAATACCATGAGCACAACTCCTTCCTCCAGACAAAGCAGAAAAAAAGAAATGAAAAATAATAGCGTGAAAATTAGATCAAAATAAGAAAATTAAAACAAAAGAACAGTTTACTCTTTTACTTTATAGTTCAAAATAATTCTAGGTTAGGATCTGTTTTTCAATCATCAACACAGATCTCACACTGCTTCTTATAAACTATTTTTAAAAGCTCCAAGTGTCCATATTGTCGCTATCAGTGACCGCAAGCATGCCTTCCAACTCCTCATGAATAAATGTGATAATCATTGGGTGCTTTCTGGAGAATGTCTGATTTTGCCATTGTCGGTGCTGAATCATAGCATGTTTAAATTTTATCCGACAAAAATATTGTTTGACATAATAGGTATACGAGCCGCGTTTTCGGTAATGGTTGACGACAGGTAATACTGCTATTGTTCGATTTCGATTTCATGGAGGTATATATGTTGAAGGAAGTTTAGAGCGAAACATGAATGTTAAAATCAACGAGATTATTGACTAGCTGTACCAGAGAAGAAACCGTAAAAGAGGCATGATATATGTGGTCGACTCTGAGTAGATGAAGGTTGTTGTTGTTGTTGTTGTTGTTGTTGTTGTTGTTGTTGTTGTTGTTGTTGTTGTTGTTGTTGTTGTTGTTGCTGCTGCTGCTGCTGCTGCTGCTGCTGCTTAATCCAAGATCACTCCTGATCCGACAGTTCAATGATTAGAAGTAGTCCAGACGTGATCATCCCAATTCTTTAAGAACTTCCAGAACAGTATCATCCAATGTTTCTTTTCCCTTTTTCTAAGTCACCAGGGTATGATGTGAAGAAAATTTAGCTGAAATTTTTAGCAGATTAAGGAACCATGTAGAAGCTGGATAAATATCTTATCTATGAACCACGAAATTGGAAGTAACGTCCATAAATTTTAACAAAAACAAAGAAATAATTTTGACGGCATACTATAAGACAAACCGGTGTTGTATGTTTAAAGATTATTGAACTACCTACACGCAAGTCCAGCATAAATATGTAAATGGCTTTAGTATGTTATATATGCAAGAGGAACTTCTTTTATTCACCAACTTAACGTTGTTCAGACTCGATTATAAATTATTACTTCTTGAAGTTTTGCTTTATCTATCATAGCTAACATTGATATCAATACAATCAATACCCTCATTATTACACCTATCAAAATGGCGTATGTATTCATTCCTATGAACTCCCTTTATATTTATATTTCAATAAAGATCTATTCCGTTACTGTTCAAAAACGCGAGAAAGTCATTCTATAGTCTATATGAAACGGTTAAAGAAATATTAAGAAGAAAACCACCGAAACTTAACCCTTTCCTTATCATATTTCCAATGAAAGACTGCCTATGAATTTCAAACAATTTTTTAAAATAAAAAAAGTTGGAAAGATTCAGTGGTATAATGAACATTCACCATTATGTTGGTGTTTATAGCATAACTTACTTAAAATTATGATGGAAGGTTTTCAGATAAATATATATACTTTGAAACAGTTTCGTATTATAGAAGCAGAAGCGGTTTCAAGCGGCTTGAGATCAAAAGAGGTAAAGCACTGATAAACAGCTTTGACAACAGATAACTTCTGCACCCAAAATGTCTGTTAAAAAGACTGTAACACCAGCTCTAGTAATGCAACTCAACTTTTAAAAGAACGTTCAAAACCATTTAAAACTTGCCATCAAATAGAATAACAACATTAAACACACACTATCAGCAACCCCACCATTGTTCAACATACATTATACTACCATACGGTTTCGACAATGAGAGTTCCAGTTGTTCTAACAACGAAACAGCTTGCTCATGGGTGATCATTCCACAGGCACATGTACCCTTAACGTCGTTCTTGGGGAGATTAAACGTGGCACATTGTGTAACAGTGAAATACATGTGCTTATTTTTGCCAGTTGACTGGAGCAACCTCAAATACAACACGCCGCTCTTTCTGAAATTGAACTTACGATTTTACGATCGAGAGCCGAACACTTACCACCATATAACCGATACTATAAATATGAATAAATAATAACAATTTAAAACCACACTTTGAAACACACATTAGACAAATGTATAAGAGTGAGGAAGAGAGAAAACCCAAGCACACTTCTGTTAAAAGTTATCAACGATATCACAATAGAATACATGAAAACATTAAATAACAACTATATAGCAATCAATATCTGCCTGTATAACGCTAGAATCACTCTGGAAAAAATAAAACACCTGCAATGGATGTAATAATAAAAATAATCGACTTAAATGAATAATATAATTAGAATAAACAATGAAGCGTCAGTAGTGGATAATCAGACATTTAGATAACTACTATAAGGTAATTAAAAAAAAAGGAACAATATATTTACAACACAACAACTACATTTTATGAAAAAGCTAACCAAATAAATCATACCTTAATATTACAAACAAAATGGAAGAAAGATACATTAGATTATGTAGTCCTGGATACATTATGTTGTAAAATGTAATGGAAAAGTTACAGCTGATCGGAGCTGGGTTAAATAACATCAAGAATAACATTACTAAAGCATCGTTAAACACAGGTTTACCACTAATCTGTGATCTAGATTAGAATGAAAAGATCTTAGTCAAAAACGGACCTTTTCAATATCTTAAATCATTTTCGATCTCAGATCTGGTAAGAAAAGAATATTTTCAATCAGAATACATCATGGCTAAATATGATCGGAAAATACTATTGTATCAATACCATAGTTAGATAAATTAGAAAATACTACTGCTTCAATATCCACAATCAAGTTTACACCGTGAACTCTGGAAATTTGGCAAAATTACATAGCAGAAAAATCACAAGAAAGAGACTTAATGTAACGGAAAACCATTGGGAAAAGACTTTACATAATGGAAAAACAGCGAAGAGACTTGATATAACGGAAAACAGAGAAGAGACTTGATATAACGGAAAAACAGAGAAGAGACTTGATATAACGGAAAAACACTAGGAGGAGACTTGATATAACGGAAAAAATACTAAGAGGCGACTTGGTATAATGGAAGACACAAGGAGGGGACTTGATATAACGGAAAAACACTAGGAGGAGACTTGATATAACGGAAAACCACTAGGAGGCGACTTGGTATAATGGAAGACACAAGGAGAGGACTTGATATAACGGGAAAACACTAGGAGCAGATTTGATATAACGGAAAAAACAATAGGAGAGGGACTTCATATAACGGAAAACACTAGGAAGGGGCTTAATATAACGGAAGATAAAATAACTTGGTATAACGGAAAACACTAGGAAGGGACCTGATATAACGGAAGATAAAAGAGACTTGGTATAACGAAAGACACAAGGAAGGGACTTGATATAACGGAAGACACAAGAGACTTGATATAACGGAAGACACAAGAGTCTTGATATAACGGAAGACACAAGAGGATTGATATAACGGAAGACACAATAGACTTGATATAACGGAAGACACAAGAGACTTGATATAACGGAAGACAGAAGAGACTTGATATAACGGAAGACAGAAGAGACTTGATATAACGGAAGACACAAGGGACTTGATATAACGGAAGACACAAGGGACTTGATATAACGGAAACACTAGGAAGGAGCGGAGCACAACGAAAGTACACAAAAAAGAGTCTTAACATAATAGAAAAAGACTAGGGAGAAGTTTAACATAACGGAAAAACACTAGGGAGAGACTTGATATAACGAGAAAACACCAAGAAAAGTCTTAATATAACGGCAAAAGGGTAGGAAAAAGCAATGTAGTTTTGTTACTGGCAGAAGACGTTGGAGTTTTACAGAAGACTAATCTTGTGTATGGAAGCCTGAAATTGACATAGTAGACTGGCTGACCATAACATAGAGAAAACTTGTAGATCAGAATATAAGCTCTGAAAAAGCAATAGAGTGGAACAAACGCAAGGAAGATACTTAATAGTTGGATACTAGTAGAAGTTGTTGAAAAGGCGGTTAGTTGGCAGAATGGTTAGAACATCAAATAGAATACTTCACGGTATTCGTTCAGGTTCTGAGTTCAAAACCCCTCAACGTCAACTTTGCCTGTTATCATTGCGAGGTCTAAGGTATAAATAAAGTACCAGTCCTACACTAGGGTCAATTTAATCGACTTTCTCCTCCCCCAAATTGCTGGCTTTGTGCCTAAATCAGAAATTATTATATCGAGGTCTATAAATAAAGATCTAGTCTAGTAGTGGGACAGTTTCTTCTTTTATATCTCTTTCTCACCTTCTCTCTCAATCGGAGAGGAATGAGCTCCTCCAGGTATAAATATCCTAGACACGCTGTATCTCACAACTGCGTTTCTACGAATCAATCAGGAGTTTAGGGCCCTTGTGTAAGGAAGAGGTTGATGTTTCCTGTATCGAAGCCTAAATTGACATACCAGACTGACTTGCCGTAACAGAAAAATCTAGCTCAGAATTGAAAAAAAAAATCATCTACTTAGCAAAAATATAAAAACAGTTTGTCACTGATAAGGAAGCAAGTGGTAATGGGCTTTGGACATGTGCCGAATTGCTTCTGTGATATTTGATGTAAGGAGGCATAACTGAAAATTTATGACAACATGGCCTCATTATAGAACGACGTTTGACAATATTCACCAACTCCACTCCAAACCTCGACCCATGACTGCGAATTAGGAGAAAGTAATGATTGTTAGAGTTGCTGTCATCGGAAAACGTACAAAAAAAACTGGTCAATCAACTGAAAATACAATTGTGCTCTCTAATGGTATAAACCTTTCAGTAGAAATATTTCAAAGAAACCGAATGTTTGTACTTCTGGTTATTTAGAACATTGAGCCCACTGTTAGTTTTCTTACATATAATACAGCAAAAGACACGGATATAACCAGATGTGGAGTGGCTGATGCAGCAGGTATTGCAGGCTGTTTTTATCTTGTTCCTGGGGAACAGCTAAGTAATACTTCCCATTACTGGCTATTTTTATCTTGTCCCTGGGGTGTAGCTGGGTTATATCTCCCATTACTGGCTATTTTTATCTTGTCCCTGGGGTGCAGTTGGGTTATATCTCCCATTACTGGCTATTTTTATCTTGTCCCTGGGGTGTAGCTAGGTTATATCTCCCATTACTGGCTATTTTTATCTTGTCCCTGGGGTGTAGCTAGGTTATATCTCCCATTACTGGCTATTTTTATCTTGTCCCTGGGGTGTAGCTAGGTTATATCTTCCATTACTGGCTATTTTTATCTTGTCCCTGGGGTGTAGCTGGGTTATATCTCCCATTACTGGCTATTTTTATCTTGTCCCTGGGGTGCAGTTGGGTTATATCTCCCATTACTGGCTATTTTTATCTTGTCCCTGGGGTGTAGCTAGGTTATATCTCCCATTACTGGCTATTTTTATCTTGTCCCTGGGGTGTAGCTAGGTTATATCTCCCATTACTGGCTATTTTTATCTTGTCCCTGGGGTGTAGCTGGGTTATATCTTCCATTACTGGCTATTTTTATCTTGTCCCTGGGGTGTAGCTAGGTTATATCTCCCATTACTGGCTATTTTTATCTTGTCCCTGGGGTGTAGCTGGGTTATATCTTCCATTACTGGCTATTTTTATCTTGTCCCTGGGGTGTAGCTGGGTTATATCGCCCATTACTGGCTATTTTTATCTTGTCCCTGGGGTGTAGCTAGGTTATATCTCCCATTACTGGCTATTTTTATCTTGTCCCTGGGGTGTAGCTAAATGATACCTCTAATTGCTGGCTATTCCTCTCTCGTTCTTGGGTTGTAACTGAGTTATACCGCCCAGCCAAATGTGTAGAGTTTATCCCGCCCCCTTGTTTCTCCTCCTCTGACATTTTGTTATGATATTCTAAATAAAGTTTTCATTTCTTTGTTGTTGACACTCTAAAGATCTATATTGGAAATATTATCTAAAGTACAGGGCAACGTCTAGATTTAATACAACTTTCATCTTATACACAGATGGAATTTGGCCAAACGATTGTTTAATGTAGGAATACTGCTTTCGAAAGCCAAAACATTAACACCAATTGTCACTCTGTCTTTCATTTGTAACACAATGAATGGTACAGATACGTAGGTGTTCATGAAAATGTGATGTGTATAAAGATAAAATAATCAATGGCGTTTTAAAAAGGTAACCAGAGTTTTCCTTTGACAACAAAGCAATATTTCACAATGTCTTTTCAGAACCAGTACTCCTACAAACATTTTGCATAAGGGACTAGTCTATAGAAGAAATTCAGTCTTTTGATATTAAAACCTGCGAGATGTTAACTCTGATGTATTTATTAATCACACTCAAACAGAATTAAAAAGATGTCAAGGAAAAATGCTGTCGTCAGAAGAAAAGAAAGGAAAGCTGAAAGAAAAATATTTAAGAAGAAATTCTGACGATATCAATCAGAGGACTGCAGAGAAATAAGGAAGAAGCTATGTAACCGGTAATATATCATGAGCTGGGGCCCGAATTAAGACAATTGTTAAGACAATTGTTAAGACAATTTGAAATCTTTTCCACCATCAATTGATAAAAAAACAAGTTAAAATCATTTAGTCGTCCATTCATTACATCTACATGTAAATACATAAACAGATGCAGACAACAGAAGGAAGGGGCTGGTGAAATGCTATAGCGATGTGTGTTGCGTCCCTTTAGGGCTTACCGGCTACATAGCCTATTCGGAGAAATAAATGTAGAGATGAATAAAAGTCAGGATGGCTCTTTCACCGGGCAATTCGTGTTCAATCTGTTGTTATAAAAATGATACAGAGTAACAAGAATAAATAGGAAAATAGTATTGTCCATGTATTATACCAAAAGCATGCAATGTCACTGGTGATTCCACTCAGATTATGATAAACACATTTCAGATGAAACAGAGACTTGATTGTCGACTGCTGTGACAAAACATTAATCTTCTATCGAGACAAACTGACATTTACCAGCAAACTCTCTCGTATATATAAATATAGCCGAACTTCTAAACCATTCGGCCGTGCTGTGTCCACATATACACATACATACATATATCCATACATACATACATACATACATACATACATCCATCCATCCATACATACATACATACATACATACATACATACATACATACATACATACATACATACATGTGCATACACGCCTACATACATACACGCATATATACATACACACGTATTTACACACCTATTCACATACAGATGTATACATGCACACCTACATACATACACACCTATATAGATACACGCATACATACACACATATCTACACACATACATGATGATGGTTGCCCCCTCGTTATCGAGTATGGCCATTGCACGAGAAAAAAAAAATTTAAATAAAAAATATATACATATATACACACATATATATATACACATATATATATATAAACATACACATACATATATATTAATAACAATAATAATAATAACAACAATAATAATAACGACAACAACAATAATAATATACATATATATATATATATACACACACACGCACACACATAAACATATCTACACACACACACACACACACACACACACGATAGCAACTAACAGCGCTGCGATCGAATGTGGCTTTTTAGCCCAGCCAAAGATCTAAAATGTCTTGCACAGAGTCGGCAACCAAAATATTCAATGGGAATAGCCTGCTGAGGTTGGAGTTCATGTACTTTTGCATGTCGTTTGAGCCCTCCTGCTGATTTACATTCTCTACCACATGCTTGGCAAGTATGATGAGTAGCATCTCCAACAGCAGCCTGGTAGTCAACCACTGGTCTTACTTTATGACTGCGAAGATGACTTTCGAGTCCAGCTTTGCTTAGGCAGAGTCTCGCACAGACGCTGCATGTCAGCACCATAGGAGGACCCTCGCCGTCTGGAAGTGCAACAGCAATGCTCTTCCTCACATCCCACTTTACTTTCTCGTATGCGATTCGAGATGACACATACATACATACATACATACATACATACATACATACATACATACATACATACATACATACATGGTGGTGGCTGCCAACTCGTTTTCGAGTACGGCCACTACTTTATATCCATGTAGAGAACCCGTACCGATGCGCTGAACGAGTGTGACGTTTTAGTCCAGCCAGCGACTTGAAAGCTCTGGTACAAACACTACACTTGTGACAATTATTGACATATAATGCTGGGCCCATGGTACCATGTAACGACAAGTGCAGAGAGATCTCCAGATATAAAGCAATGCCTGTGCCGTGAAGCTTTTATAGTGAGCAAAGGCACTGCACAAAGCCAGTCCCACTCTCTTAACCAAGATGACATTTACCAAAAAGAAGAACAAGTCAACATCATTGGATACCATCAGGGTTGCAGGTGTTATATCAGAATTTTCCTTCTCCTAGAATTCTGCCTTGACAAAGGCTAAGGGGTCATCTCTCCCGGTGATTTTGGATGGCCATTGACTTTTAACAGCTCCTTTGCCCTTTGACAGGTTTTGTTTTTAGTCCTGCAGGATGTCCAAAGTCACCCTCCTCACCAAGAAACCTTGGTGGGGTTGCCAGTTTAGTCGCCAACGACCCGACCATGAGACATGTTGTACTGGGATACATGTTATCAGTAGCACCAACTGGTGACCTACATACATACATACATACATACATACATACATACATACATACATACATACATACATACATACATACATACGTACATACATACATACAAGTCTATCTGCATGAAACAGATAAGATCATGAGAGTTGGGAAGGAACTCCTTGAAAGATATTCCCTGTGTAATAATCAAAAACTCACACCCAGGGAAGTCGATCAGCAGTATCGCAGTGAATCCATGGATGAAAAACTGCATGCTTAGCAAAAAAGCATGCATGGATATGTTGCCAGGAAGCTCCAGAGTGAGAGTAATATAGATAAAGAAAGTAATCTATCTTGGACCAAGAGCCGCAATATTGGCTCCCACTTTGAAGGATACGCTTTTGCAATCCAAGAACAGGAAATTAACACGAAATACCTGATTCACAATAGAGATAGGGATGCAGGCAAAACACCTAGATGTGACAACAAGTGCAGACTCTGCAAAATTAACAACGAAGATGTCACCTATATCATAAGCAGCTGTCTATAGATGTCATCGTGGTACTATCTACCTATGAGGCATAATGTAGTGGCCAAAACACTGTACAATGCAATCCGTAGAAAAGATAGCCCCGATAATAAACACATTAAAAGCTACAGTAATGTGGAAGACATACATATACATAATATGAAAGAGTACTGGTGGGATGTTCCAGTAAAATCCCCAATAAAATGCAGGCATAACAGACCAGATATAATGATATGGGACAGGGAAAAGAAGGCATGTACAGTAGTGGGAGTTAGCTGCCCAGCAGATGCCAATATTATATCAAAGATTAGCGAAAAGGAGAATAGTTATGCAGAACTAATGAGAAATGTGCAGATACTCCACCCTGATTATGCCTTCAGATTTATGCCTGTGATTATTGGGACACTGGGATATGTTAGTAACTGCCTCAATACAAATCTTGAGAAGCTGGGTTTCACAGGAACAGAAAGTACACTTGTACAGATACAAAGCATATTCTCATGCACACATACAACTCAAAACATACAATAACATCCATACCTGCACATACATGCATGCAGACATGCAGATATATCTATCTAGTTGATGTGTAAAACCGACTCTCTCTCTCTATTGGCAAACATTTGTGAAATTATAAAAGCAGAAGAACATACATATATAAACGACTAGTTAGAAAGTTTCAAGTATAGTCTGTCAATGGAATGTACAAATATGTAAAATATTTCAGAAATCCAGTATGTTATAACTGCATATACCCATGTGTGATACAGAAACATATACAATTGTACACATATAACTCAAAACACACACACAATAATACCCATACCTGCACATACACACATACACACACAAGCAGAGATACATACGTGTTTACATTGTTTATGATGTCTAAATTCCAATGAAAGAGTTTTGTTTCTATTTTAGAATCCAACTCTCTTTCTATTGGTGAAAATTTATGAAACAATAAAACCAGAATATACATACATACATGGTGGCTGCCAACTCGTTTTCGAGTACGGCCACTACTTTATATCCATGTAGGAGAAACCCTACCGATGCGCTGAACGTGTGTGACTTTTTAGTCCAGCCAGCGACTTGAAAACTTTGGTACAAACACTACACCTGTGACAATTATTGACACATAGTATGGGACCATGGTACCATGTGACGACTAGTGCAGAGAGATCTCCAGATATAAAGCAATGCTTGTGCCGTGAAGCTTTTATAGTGAGCAAAGACACTGCACAAAGCCAGTCCCACTCTCTTAACCAAGATGATATTTACCAAAAAGAAGAACAAGTCAACATCATTGGATACCATCAGGGTTGCAGGTGTTATATCAGAGTTTTCCTTCTCCTAGAATTCTGCCTTGACAAAGGCTAAGAGGTCATCTCTCCTGGTGATTTTGGATGGCCATTGACTCTTAAGAGCTCCTTTGCCCTTTGACAGGTTTTGTTTTTAGTCCTGCAGGATGTCCAAAGTCACCCTCCTCACCAAGAAACCTTGGTCGGGTTGCCAGTTTAGTCGCCAACGACCCGACCATGAGACAGTTTGTACTGGGATACATGTTACCAGTAGCACCAACTGGTGACCTGACATAACATACATACATACATACATACATACATACATACATACATACATACATGCATACATATATGCATACATACATACATACATACATGCATGGTGGCTGCCAACTCGTTTTCGAGTACGGCCACTACTTTATATCCATGTAGGAGAACCCCTACCGATGCGCTGAACGAATGTGACTTTTTAGTCCAGCCAGCGACTTGAAAACTCTGGCACAAAGACTACACTTGTGACCATTATTGACACATAGTGCAGGGCCCATGATACCATGTGATGACAAGTGCAGAGAGATCTCCAGATATAAAGCAATGCCTGTGCTGTGAAGCTTTTATAGTGAGCAAAGGCACTGCACAAAGCCAGTCCCACTCTCTTAACCAAGATGATATTTACCAAAAAGAAGAACAAGTCAACATCATTGGATACCATCAGGGTTGCAGGTGTTATATCAGAGTTTTCCTTCTCCTAGAATTCTGCCTTGACAAAGGCTAAGGGGTCATCTCTCCCGGTGATTTTGGATGGCTATTGAGTCTTAAGAGCTCCCTTGCCCTTTGACAGGTTTTGTTTTTAGTCCTGCAGGATGTCCAAAGTCACCCTCCTCACCAAGAAACCTTGGTGGGGTTGCCAGTTTAGTCGCCAACGACCCGACCATGAGACAGGTTGTACTGGGATACATGTTACCAGTAGCACCAACTGGTGACCTGACATAATGCATACATACATACATACATACATACATACATACATACATACATACATACATACATACATACATACATACATACATGCATACATACACGATGGCTGCCCTCTACGGACATCTACGGACCATTGATGAGGAGTTTACAAATCCAGTATCCAAGATACACCTTTAGCTTCATATCCATCATTATTGGTGCTACGGGTTATATACCAACCCGCTTGGACCAAAGTATGACTGAACTTGGATTTGCGGACAAAAAGCGCAGCTCCCTAATTCATAGTCTACAAATGGCTGCGATAGCTGGCACCTTCAAAATTTGCAAAACATTCTTGCGATTCAAGGGATGACAATTTCTTTTCGTTTACAACCTTGCCACCAGTAAGGTGGCCGGTCAAAAAAATATACTCGAAATTAAGAGAAAGAGAAAACATAAATACATACATGCATACATACATACATGCATACATACATACATACATACATACATACATACATACATACATACATACATACATACATACATACATACATACATGATGGCTGCCCTCTTGTTATCGTGTATGACCATTGCACGATATAACATTATTAATAATTATTAATTAAATATATACATGGGCGGTGGATTGGCAGTATCTATAGATGGTCAGACGCCATGCTTTGACGTATAGATTTACGGCCCTTGCCATTCCGAGTTCAATTCCCGTCAAGGTTATCTTTGCCTTTCATCCTTACGGGGTCGATAAAATAAAGTACCAGTAATGCACTGGGTAATTGATGGCCTTGTGCCAAAAATAGAAACAATTAATTAAATATATACATATACACATATATACACATGCATAAATGTATATACATATTTACACATTTTTGGATGGCTGTTGACTCTTATGAGTTCTTCTGCCCTTTGTCAGGTTTTGTTTTTTGTCCTGCAGGGTGTCCAAAATAACCCTCCTCACTAAGTAAACTTGCTGGGGTTGCCAGTTTAGTCACGACGACCCAAAATTCGACAGGTTGTACTGGGTTACATATTACCAGTAGCACTCAAAAGTGACCCGACATAACATACATACATGCATACATGCATACATGCATACATGCATGCATACATACATACATGATGCCTGTGCGTGAAGATATTTTTTAAAGTGAGGAAAGACTGTGCACTGAGCCAATCCCACTCTCTGAGCGACAGTAGCTATAACCCGAAAAGAAAAAACGATCAACATCATCGGTAACTACTGAGCCGCAGGTTTTATATCGGAGTTATCCCAGTTTCCTGAGTTGCCTTCTCCTAGAAGAATGCCCTGACAAAGCTAGGGGTCCTTCACTCCCAGTGGTTTAACCGCGCGGTTCATGTCTATATACATATTTACACACTTTTGGATGGCCGTTGACTCTTCCGCCCTTTGTCAGGTTTTGCTTTTTTTGTCCTGCAGGGTGTCCAGAATCACCCTCCTCATCAAGTAAACTTGGTGGGGCTGCCGGTTTAGTCGCCGACGACCCGACCATACAACATGTTGTACTGGGTTACATGTTACCAGTAGCACTCAAGAGTGACCCGACATAGACATACCTACATACATACATACATACATACATACATACATACATACATACATACATACATACATACATACATACATAATACATACATACATACATGCATACATACATACATACATACATACATACATACATACATACATACATACATACATATACACACATGACATAAAAGCGATTATGTAAGGTGTATTTTTCAAATACAATCTTTAAGAAGAATTGTAAGAAAAAATATACAGGACTTTTCTAAAGTTCAACATGTAACTCTTATTGTTTATTTTTGTTATCGAAATTCCAACGATAGAGCTTTGTTCCTGTGATAGAAACAAGACTCTCTCTTCGTGGAAATATTTCAAATGATTAAACAAGAAAGATAGCATATATTCACTGCTACCACCCTGATGTTCTCGAAAATTCCACTGAAAAGACTTGTTTCTAGGCTAGAGACCGGTTCTTTCTCTGTTAGGGAATTTTTTTTTAAATGAACACAAAAGGATATGCATAGTAACAGAAAGGGTCGATATTCAACGCAGGGAAAAGGTTAGGTGTAAAAATGTAGAAAATACAAAACAAAAGATGCAATCTATATAAGTATACTCTTATTCAAATATAGGAGGTAGTTAAATATTTGTTTTCCAGCTTTCCAGAATGCAACGAATAACAAATACAAGCTTCCATATATACATTTAGATATACATTCATATATAGTAGAGTGTGTATGTACGTTCATGTGCATATATATATATATATATATATATATATATATATATATATATATATATATATATCCATGGTATTATTATTATTATTGGTCTAAGCGGACATATTTTGCTCGCTCCCAGTAAGTCGCTTTATTTACCTGTTAAAATTATTTGTTGTTAAATATTTCTTGTTGTGTAAGGGATATAAGCCCTTAGACTTTGCCCTGTGAAGGGGAAAGTATAATATTTGGGCCTTTTGGCCCAAATATTTGAATTTTTTTTACATGCTAAAACATTTACGGAGAAAAAAGCACATGGCTGACCCCCCCCCCCCCCCCCCCCCCCCCCCCCCAGCGATATGTCTGCTGTCGTGCGACAACGACGTGGAAGTTGAGAGGAGCGCTACAGCGAAATTAACACAAATTGATAACACAAACACCACCACAAACAATGTAAACAAAGACACCAATGATACCAATGAGAACTCTAATTTAAAAGAAAATGACAGTAACAGCGACAACGAAAATACAGATAACAAAAAAAAAATTACAAATACAACAATAATATCAACACCACTAACATGAAAACAAATAGCGACAACACCAACAGCAACAATACCAGTTGCACCGAGAACAACGGTGGCAACAAAGACAACAATGATAACAGCGACAGTGCTAACAACAACACCAACAAGAACAACGACAACGACCACAACACCCTCAACGAAAACAAGAAGAACACTTTCGCTGCGGCAGCAGCAAAAAAGAGGCCACGCTTCAACATAGACCTCTCAAACAAAGATGAAAAGTTGGCCCAGGCATGGAAGCTCATCAAGCAAGAGCAAACCTGGGCCAACTTAACTGTCCCGGTAGAAGCTATTGAGGCAGTGGAGCGCAGAACGGTGCATTATAGATGCATCTCAGCACAAACCAAAAGGGCAGCTTTAATCCCACAAGAAGATGTTGAAGTCGCGCTGAGGTGCATCAGAGAAGACACCGAATACATAGAGAGGGCAGACAGTACGGCACCATTTCGGTGTTGTTCAAGTCAGAAGCCCTCGCTATGAAACACGCTATGACTCCTTGCAAAACCAGCAAGGTCATAATGTACCCCTCCCACATGGGAAAAAGAACGGCCCATCTCCGCATTCCCAGAATCCCACCAGGACTTGACATGTGGTGGCTTCTGGGATGTGTGATTGTGGAGGGGACGGATACCGTCCCTATAGAAGTGACCAGAACGGCCAGAGAGGACTGGTCCGGGGTTGACCTGGAGATCCTTCTCCAGATCAGGCCCGAGAACGTGAAGACAACCCGGACCACATCCGCCTTCAGAATGGGACGGTCATTCACATTATGACCGAAGGCAAAAGGCCGCAGTGTTTTGTTTGTGGGGAAAAACCCATTTGCGAGCCTTCTGCCCTCAACTGCTGAAAGAGGCAAGGGGTCGAAAGGCTCCACTGCTGCCGACGCCGGGGCGAGGACCACAACCAACACCAGCACCGGAAAAAACCACAAACAACACCAATAGAAAGACCACCACCAACATTGGCCACCCAGGGGGGGAAACGAGGAAAGCTGTCAAATTCCACCTCCCCCCAAAATACACACACCAATAAAACCATAAACATACATACAGACACACTTACAGACACAGACCTCTCATCTACCAGTAGTGAAGTTGAGGGAAAACCAAAATCCCCCAAAATACAAAAAAGGAAACACAAAAAGAAAGAAAAAACTCAACAAAGCACAAAATCACCCACAATAAAAAACGCAGACACCACCCACGCAAACATCTCTCCAATATCAACACCACCATCACCATCACCAGAATCCCCCAAACGCAAACAATCTAAACAGACGCAAGAACAAATATACACACAAACATCTGAAACCACAGACACCGCACTCACAACAAACACAGATACAACCGAAACAACACCACCAAAACCATCACCACCACAGCCACGCAAACAAATAAAATCACACCAACAAAACATATAAAACTTCGTGCTCGTCAGGAGGGCCAACAAGGAACTGATGGCCCTCGTAGCACGAAGTGAAAATATACAAAAAGAGGGGGAAATTTTTTAATCGAGCACATTTCGCGTGCCGGAAGATTTGGTTCTGGTGCGAATGTCGCTCGATATATTCAAAGAAATACGAGACAGCTTTCCTCGGGACGTGGGAACCCCGAACGTAAAACCCACTTCAAGACTTTTAAAGGGGTTCCCAAAAGAAACCCCACCAACTATAGAGGTCGAACAACCCGACGTTCACAAGAGCCCGGAAGGTAAGTAAACCTTCCTCTCTCTCTCTTTTTAACCTGCCAACATGGCCGTATTAAGAGTAGGATGTTTAAATGTTCGAGGCCTGGGATCGTCCTGGAAGCAAGGTCACCTGCTCAACGACATCAAGTCTATAGAAATGGATGTAATTGCCGTCAGTGAGACCAGGATTTCCGACACGCGCGCACTAGCCCTCATTTTCGACGACTATCAGATCTTTGCATCTGTTAGCCGGCCGGGAATGGGAGGCGGGGTGGCAGTGCTGTTTAGGAAAGGCCTGGATCTCGAGGTAGGGTCGATCTTCCGGGACCCGGACGGGAAGTTGGCGGTCCTGGACGTGAAAATAACGAAGGTGGTGCCTTTAGACTAGTGGCCGTCTATGCTCCTACTGGGGCAGGACTGCCGGACTTCTTTAGACGCCTGGAAGCCTTTCTGGGCACGCCTCGCCCTTTACTGTTAGCGAGGGACTGGAACGGCATCTTAGACGCATGCTGGGACTGTGTGGGAGTATCCGATAGGAGCGGGGGGTGCAAAAGCCTCAAGAACCTGATCAGCCAGTTCCAACTGTCTGACAGGTACCGACTAGATTTCCCTAATGCGCCAGTGTGGACCTGGGCTAACCGCATAGGGTCATCTAGATCGTATATAGACAGGATATTCATTAGGAAAATAGACAGAAATAGTGTAAGCTGTCCACGTTTTGGAACGGTCGCCTATTCAGATCACAAGTTTGTGATCTGTATGGTCGACCTAGATAAGACGCGTAGGTTAGGACCTGGTTACTGAAGCTAAACATATCATTTCCGGCACATAAGGCTTACAGCGACCAGGTCAACAATTTAGTTAAGAAAAAGTTGACAGGGGGAGTCGTCAACAATAGATGGTGGGCGGCTCTCAAAAGAGAGATTAGAGTAATGTCGATGGAGTTTAGCAAAGAAATAGCGTTAGAGAAAAATAGAAAGGAGGGGGAGTTGGTAGATAAGTTAGACGAGGCTATTGGTAGTGGCATTGCAACTGATGTGCTAGCGGCGAGAATGGCATTAGACCATTTCTTCAATGCGAAACACGAAGGTTGCATTGTCAGAGCTAAGGCGCGTGCTCTGAGAAACGAGGGAACCTTATCTGTTCGATGGGCCCGCGTGACAGAGGCGCAGCGTGGTAATAAAACCACGATTCAGTCTTTGACGGACCGAGACGGGCACGAGCTGAGCGATTCCGAGAGGATGTGTGAGGCCTTTCGCCAACATTTTGCTCGGTTGTTCGGGGGAAATGGCGGGTCAGAGATGGTGGCGGACTTCAGTCCCTACCTTGATGGCTTGCCACAACTCTCGACGGCTGACGCTGAGCGCTGCGAAAGGCCAATTACTTCAGCCGAGATTCAGGATGCCCTTGTCGTCTGCATGAGGCGTAAGTCACCCGGTTTGGATGGTCTGCCCTACGAGCTTTACGTAAATATGCCAGACTTGTTCTCCAATCTCCTCGAAGCCCTCTACTGCAACTGGCAGCAAAACGGGAGTATTCCCAGTTCTGTGAGCCGGGTCGTAGTGACGCTGATAAGGAAAGACGAGAACAACAGGGACACATTAGACAATTTCAGGCCCATAACTCTGCTCAACATAGAGTTTAAGATTTTGGCCAGGGTGTTAGCGAAGAGGGTGGCGCTTGTCGTCGGGGATTTGATTGGGGAGGCACAAACTTGCGCAATCCCAACCAGGTCCATACACGACAACCTCCACATAATGCGATACATCATTGAGAGGGTAGGGTGTAAACCTGGCTTCGGTGGGGCTCTGATCAATTTAGATCAATCGAAAGCATTCGATAGGATCGACCATCGGTACCTGGAGGCTGTCCTCAAGGCGGCTGGCTTCGGCCCCGTATTCAGAAGCTGGATCGCTGCAATGCACAGCGGCACCTGCTCGATGGTCAAAATTAATGGCCACCTCTCGGAACCGTTTCAGGTCACCCGATCTGTCCGTCAAGGGTGCCCTCTCTCCTCCCTTCTGTACGTATTGACTCTCGAGCCTTTACTGCGGAAGCTGGAGCTGTTGCAGGGCATCCCGTTCGAACCAGGACGCGGAAAGGCTGTGTCGGCTTATGCGGACGACATCACCGTGATGGTGTCGGATACCTCAGAAATCGAGGTGGTCAGCAACTTATTGGAGGAATATGAAAGGTTGACGGGAGCAAAACTTAACCCGGAAAAGTCAGTAGGCTTGCAACTCGGCACCTGGAGAGGCAAGTCCATGCCGTCCAACAGCGTCGTTAGGCGCTGGACGGACAGACCGGTAAAGTTGCTAGGGGTTTGGTTCGGGCCAGACCTCCAGGTGGATAAGAATTGGGACGAGGTGACGAGCAGGGTAGCCAGTCTCACCCAGAAATGGGCTGGGATTCACTGAAAGGTCGGGCGGAGGTGGCGAACGCGTACATCGCGTCCGTCATCTACTACCGTCTGACTGTCGTCCCTTGCCCCCGTTCGCGCCTCGCCATCTTGGAGCGGCTCCTCTTCAAATTCTTGTGGAGGGGTCAGGTTCCGCTGGTGAGGCGGTCCATCTGCTGCCAACACCCTCTACGTGGAGGGCTGGGCATGCCGTGGCTAATGATGCGCAGGCACGCGCTGAGGCTGCGGCATCTCCAGATATTCTGCCGAAACGGTGAACAGGTGTGGTCGCCGTTTGTCAGACGGGCCTTTCCGCAGCTCGTTTCTTTTACTGAGCTGCAGTCCTGGGTCAAGAAGAGACCGAGACTTGGTGACTGGCATCTGGAATGTTGCCAGGCACTCACTCCCCTCTACCAGGCGGGCAATGCGGTCAGTGGAACTTCCACTCTCGAGTTCTATAAAGGGTTAGTGGTGGGCAACTGCGACGACGCACTCGGAGAGGCGCTGGGAGTCAACGAAGTCGAACTAACCAGTCTGTACCGGAGGACCTTCGAGCTGGGGACGATGGATAATTTCAAAAAATCCCTCGCTTGGCAGTGCTACCGGGGGGCACTGCCGGTTCGAGATAAACTCTACAGGCACGGAAGTGCTGTCAGACGGACCTGCCCGAGATGCGCGCAGAGCGCCGAAACCGTTCTGCACGTACTCGTCCAGTGTCCGTGCATTACTGACTTGTGGAGTTATGTTGAACAGCTGTTGTGGCGTGTAGAACGGATCCGGCTATCGGCCGAGTCCATAGTGAAGATCGACCCGCCGCCTTCTTTTGGCCAGGAAGGGCAGACAATTTTCCTCTGTCTGGTGGCAGTAGCGAAAGAGGTTGTATGGTGGACGAGGTTGAAAGGACTGAAGACAGACACTTTTCTCTTCAGCCAATCCCTCATCAACTTTTTCAAGTTTTACTTGGAAAGGAGGGTGAGGGTGGAGAGAGAAGTGCTGCCCCCCAGTACATTTGCTGAAAGGTGGGTGAATGTCGCGAGAATGGCCCGTGTGAGTGGGCCTACTCTGGTCATGCGGCTGTAGGTAGGTAAATTTGAAGAGGAGAGGGGTGCCCTTCCAAGGTGCTCTCGAAGCGTCGGGTCGTTCAGGACTGGTGGGGTACCTGAGCGAACCCTAGGTGGTCATCCCTTTTATTGGGAAATTTTTCTTGTAATTTTATTGTTACTTTATTGTTATATTGTTATTGTTACTTTGTTAATGTTATTCATATTGTTTACTCGATTTTTCTGTAAAACCCCACTGTTCTAGTCTTTTGTATTGTCCCCTATATGTCGGCCCTTGTGGCCAATAAATGAAATCATTATTATTATTATTATTATTGGCTCGCTCTCAGTAAGTCGCTTTATTTACCTGTTATAATTATTTTTTGTTAATTTTTCTTGTTGTGTAAGGGATATAAGCGGTTGGACTTTGCCCTGTGAAGGGGAAAGTATAATATTTGGGCCTTTTTGCCCAAATATTTGAACAATATTTGAACATTTTACTTTGGAAAATTAAAAAAAAAATAAAAAAAAACATGGCTGAGCCACACCCCCAGCAATATGTCTGGTGTCGTGTGACAACGGTGTAAAAGTTGAGAGGAGGGTTAATGAAATTCATACAACAAACACCACCACAAACAACGTGAACAAAGACAACAACACTGAGAACACTAATTTTTTTAAAAATACCACACCAACTACAACAATAACAGCGTTAACCAAAATAAAGACAAGAGAAAAAATGACAACAAATGACAACAACGATATTAACACCACTAACAAGAAAATAAACAACGACAACACCAACAGCAACAATACAAATTGCACCGAAACATCAACAACGGTGGCACCAAAAACACAACCAACTACAACAGTGATAACAGCAACAACACCAACAACACCGTTTCTAGCAGTAGCAACAGCAACAGCATCAACAACAAGACCAATAGCAGCAGTAGCCGAAATATAGAGACAGTGCTAGTCACGGAGGAGGAGATGGCAGTCACAAGAGCCATGGTGACAAGGAATGAAAATAGTTTCCCTGAAACCACCACCCGATTTCTTCAAAGACCAGCAGCTGCGCACGGTGACTTACCGCACCGTAGGCAAAATGTAACATCGGGTGGAGAGAGCCATGGAGGCTCAAATCCAAAAGGCCTTGGGTGCGTCTGGGCGCGCAAAACCCACATCACCTGAGGCAAAAAGTACGCCACAGTTGACGTACTTTTCGCCATCCACAAGAGGCGAAGTCTCACACTTTGGAAACCCTACTACGAGCAGAAAATTGTAAGGGTCAAAGTGACCCAGGTCCCGCCCGACGTGCCCATACCTTGGCTGGCCGCATCTGTACTGGATAGTATCGAGGAGAAGACCACCATACTGCAAATACAGAGAATGGGAAGAGAGAACTGGTCAGGAATAGGCATGCAAATGCTAATACAGCCTGACCAGGAGTTCATCGAGGCTATCCCAGATATCATAGAACTCGAAGGAGGACTCCAACTCCCTATAATCGTGTTAGGAAGGCGCCCAAAGTACTATCTCTGTGGGCAGAAGGTTCACCTCAAGGCTTCTGCCCACAGAAGACAGCCAAGAATAGCCCCGCCCCTCCTTCTGACGTTTGATCCGCTGCTACAAAGAGTAGGGCAGGAAACAGGGCAGAAGACCCTTCCATGGTGAGTAGGAGGGCAACGTCCGTGGCACCCATACCAAGGCCACGGACAACTAAAGCAGTAGCTACACCGGTGGCAAAATCACCGGAGCGGGCTCCACTACCACCACCAACAGCAGTGGAGCTCATACCCCTCCCAGACGCCACTGAGTCCGACATGGAGTATGAGGCGGGGAGGGGAGTGGCAAACGGTCTACCACAGAAAACAAAAAAGAAAATATCCCTTAGCTGCACCCTCCAAAAGCGAAGGCAAACAAAGAGGGGTAAAGGCGGCAAGGAGACTTGCAGCAACACCACCACCATCACCACCACAAGCATCACCACCAACAACAACCACACCACCACCAGGATCCCCACCAACAACAACCACACCACCACCAGCATCACCAAAAACACCAACATCGGAAACAGCAACAAAATCACCCCTCCCCAAAAAAGGTATACAGCCATAAACATGGCAAATAAAGAACTCTTACAACATATAAAGCAGCACACAGACATCACAGAAAAAAACTACTACACCCCACCAACACCAACAGGGACAGGACGGCCAGATTTCTTTAGAGGTCTAGAGACATTTCTTGGAACGTCCTGCTCTTTAGTGTTAGTGGGCGACCTGAACGGTATCTTAGATGCACTCTGGGATTATGAGGGGCTAGTAGACAGGGCAGGAGGGTGTAAAAGCCTCAACAACCTGCTCAGACGTTTTGAACTGTCTGACAGGTATAGACTGGATGATCCGAATGTGCCAATGTGGACATGGGCAAACCGTATCGGGTCATCTAGATTGTATTTAGATAGGGTATTCTGTAGGGAAACAGATAAGGCTAGTGTAGGTTATCCACAATTTAAAGTAGTCGACTACACGTACCACAAATTTGTGAAGTTAACTTAGATAGACTCCATAGGCAACGGCCCGGCTACTGGAAGCTGAATACGTCGTTCCCGACGCGCAAAGCTTACAGAGACGGGATTAGCGAATTAGTTAAGCGTGCATTGACGGGTGCGATCGTCAACAACAGGTGGTGGTTTACCCTGAAAAGGGCTATGAGAGTAGAATCGATAAGGCTTAGCAAAGGAGTAGTGATAGAGGAAAATACAGTAGAGGGAGAGTTAGTTAGAAATCTAGAAGAGGCGTTAGGACAGGCATCGCAACCGACGTGCTTGCGGCGAGATTGGCACTCGACCAATTCTTCAACGCAAAGCATGAAGGCTGCGTTGTTAGAGATAGAGCGCGTGCTCTAAGACACGAGGGGACGAAAGCCGTTCAATGGGCCCGGATGGTGGAGGCGCGACGTGGCAACAAGTCCACAATTCGGTCTTTGCCCGATGAAAACGGGCGCATGTTGCTCGAACCCGAGCAAATGTGTGCGGCTTTTCAACAGCACTTTTCTCAATTGTTCGGGAGCGGCGGCGGGCCGGATCGGAGTATGGACTTCGGTGCATACCTCGACGGACTGCCGCGGCTCTCGACGACCGCAGCGCAGTGCTGCGAAAAGCCGATAACAGCAGCTGAAATACGGGAAGCGATGTCTGACGGCAAGAGGGGTAAATGGCCAGGTTTGGGTGGTCTGCCCTACGAGCTTTATGCGTATATGCCAGACTTGTTCGGTGACCTCTTGGCAGATGTCTACTGCAACTGGCAGCAGAACAGGAGCATTCCCTGTTTTGTGAGCCGGGGAGCGGTGGCGCTGCTCAGAAAATACCCAACAAGTGGTACGTTATAGACAACTTCAGGCCCATAACTCTGCTAAACGCAGAGTTTAAGATTTTGGCCAAGGTGTTAGCAAAGCGCTTGTCGTTGGTGACCTGGTGGGAGAGGCGCAGACATGCACCATTCTGGAAAGATCCATACACGACAACCTCCACCTCATGCGATACATCATAGAGAGGGTGGTTAAGGAACCTGGCACGGGTGGGGCCCTGATCAACTTGGATCAATCTAAAGCATTTGATAGGGTCGACCATCGGCACCTAGCTGCGGTCCTCGAGCCGGCCGGCTTCGGGCCCGTTTTTATGAGCTGGATTGCTGCGATGCACAGCGACATCTGCTCGATTGTGAGGGTTAATGGTCACCTGTCGCAGCCTTTCAGCATCATGCGCTCGGTCCGCCAGGGTTGCCCCCCTCTCGTCCCTCTTGTACGTACTGGCCCTCGAGCCGCTACTGCACAAATTGGAGACGATGAGGGGGGTTCCAGGCGAACTGGGTTGCGGGATCCATGTCAGCTTACGCCGACGACGTCACCGTGGTGGTGTCGCGCACCAAACACGTCCAGATGCTCGGCACAGCTCTCAAGGAATACGAAGCGGTGACACGAGCAAAGATAAACCAGGAAAAGTCGGTGGGCTTGCAACTCGGCACCTGGAGAGGCAAGTCCATGCCGTCCGACAGCGTCGTGGGGCGCTGGACGGAACGACCGGTTAAATTGCTCAGGGTTTGGTTCGGTCTGGACCTCCAGATGGAGAAAAACTGGAGCCAGGTGACGAGAAGGGTGGCCTCTCTCACCCAGAAATGGGCCGAGAGGAGGCTGTCACTGAAAGGTCGGGTGGAGGTGGCGAATGCGTATATCGCGTCCGTCATCTGCTACCGCCTGACCGTCGTACCTTTCCCCCGCCCAACTCTGACCAAAATGGAGCGCTTTCTCTTCCGCTTTTTGTGGAAGAGACGTGCTCCCATGGTCAGACGACCCATTTGCTGATAGCCCACCATCCTCCTTTAAAGAGGAGGAAGGGCAGGCAGTTTTCATCTGCCTGGTGGCCATGGCGAAAGAGATTGTATGGTGGACAAGGTTGAAAGGGTTGAAGACGGACACTTTCCTCTCCGGCCAATCCCTGATTATCTTTTTCAAGTTTCACTTGAAGAGGAAAATCAGGGTGGAGAGGCAAGTGCTGTCTTCTAGTAAGTTTGTTGAAAGGTGGGTGAAAGTGGCGAGTCTGGTCCGAGTGAACGGGCCCGCTCTGAGTATGCGCCTGTAGACTGAGGAATGGGAAAAGTGAGAGAGGGCGCTTGCCCTGGTGGTCAGGGTGGCCGTGGTCTTTTGTGTGGTTTCCACCACGAGTGACACTCGGAGGTTTCCCCCTTCTTGGGGAATTTTTGTTGTTTGAATCTTTTTGATTTCTAGCCCAATTTTGATATAACCTGTTTACACGACCAAAACCCAGTTTGTATCGTCCTGTACTGTTCTGTGCATTCTCTAATGTTTTTCTTCGTGTTAGCCCTTGTGGCCCATAATTAAACGATTATCAAAAAGCCAATAACAGCCGGTGAAATACGGGAAGCGATGGCTAACTGCACGAGGGGTAAATCGCCAGGTTTGGATGGTCTGCCCTACGAGCTTTATGCATTTATGCCAGACTTGTTCGGTGACCTCTTGGCAGACGTCTACTGCAACTAGCAGCAGAACGGGAGCATTCCCAGTTTTGTGAGTCTTGGAACGGTGGCGCTGCTGAGAAAAGACTCAAACACGGGGGATGTTATTGATAACTTCAAGCCCATAACCTTGCTAAACACAGAGTTCAAGATTTTGGCCAAGGTGTTAGCAACGAGGTTGGCGCTTGTTGCCGAGGTCTGGTGGGAGAGGCGCAGACATGCGCCATTCCGGAAAGATCCATACACGACAACCTCCACCTCATGCGATACATCATAGAGAGGGTGGTTAAGGAACCTGGCACGGGTGGGGCTTTGATCAACTTGGATCAATTCAAAGCATTCGATAGGGTCGACCATCGGTACCTGGCGGCGGTCCTCGAGGCAGCCGGTTTCGGGCCCGTTTTCAGGGGTTGGATCGCTGCGATGTACAGCGACATCTGCTCAGTTGTGAGGGTGAACGGTCACCTGTCGCAGCCGTTCAGCATCATGCGCTCAGTCCGCCAGGGTTGTCCCCTCTCGTCCCTTTTGTACGTATTGGCTCTCGATCCGTTACTGCACAAACTGGGGGCGATGAGGGGCGTCTCACGCGAACTAGGATGCGGGAAATCCGAGTCGGCTTACGCCGACGACTTCACCGTGGTGGTGTAGAGCACCAGACACGTCCAGATGCTCGGCACCGCTCTCAAGGAATACGAAGCGGTGACACGAGCAAAGATAAACCAGGAAAAGTCGGTGGGCTTGCAGCTCGGCCCCTGGAGAG
This sequence comes from Eledone cirrhosa, assembly GCA_964016885.1. Taxonomy (NCBI): domain Eukaryota; kingdom Metazoa; phylum Mollusca; class Cephalopoda; order Octopoda; family Eledonidae; genus Eledone; species Eledone cirrhosa. The sequence goes on along the minus strand of OZ024741.1, from coordinate 322,446,195 downwards.
GCAAGTCCATGCCGTCCGACAGCGTCGTGGGGCGTTGGATGGACGGACCGGTTAAATTGCTCGGGGTCTGGTTCGGACCGGACCTCCAAATGGAGAAAAACTGGAACGAGGTGACGAGCAAGGTGGCCTCCCTCACCCAGAAATGGGCCGAAAGGGAGCTGTCCCTGAAAGGCCGGGCGGAGGTGGCGAATGCGTACATCGCATTCGTCATCTGCTACCGCCTCACCGTCGTCCCTTGCCCCCGCCCAACTCTCACCAAAATGGAGCGCCTCCTCTTCCGCTTTTTGTGGAAGGGACGCGCTCCCATGGTCAGACGATCCATCTGCTGTCAACACCCGTTGCGTGGAGGACTGGGCATGCCATGGCTGATGATGCGCAAACATGCGCTAAGGCTGCGACATCTCTGGTGCTTCCTTGACGGTGAACAGGTGTGGTCGCCGTTCGCTAGACACGTTTTCCCACAGCTCGTCTCCTTACGGAGCTGCAGTCCTGGGTCAGAAAAAGACCGAGGGATAGCGCTTGGAAACTGGAATGTCTCCAGGCGCTCACTGCCATCTGCCAGCTGGGCACTAGTATCGGTGGAACATCCACCTCGGCGTTCTATAGAGGACTAGTGGAGGGGAAGAGCGACGACGTTCTCGGAGAGGTCCTGGGCGTCGAAGAAGATCAGCTGTTTGCTCTCTTCCGGAGAACTTTCAGCCCAGGGCCTATGGATAACTTCCAAAAATCCCTGGCCTGGCAGTGCTACCGGGGAGCGCTGCCGGTTCGAGATAAGCTCTACAGGCACGGAAGTGCCGTCAGCCGAGTCTGTCCGAGATGTGCGCAGAGCGACGAAACCGTCGTGCACGCACTCGTTCAGTGCCCGAGCATTGCTGACTTGTAGAGCTATGTCGAACAGTTGCTGTCGCGTGTAGGACTGATCCGTTTATCGACTGAGTCCATTGTGCAGATAGTCTCGCCGTCTTCCTTAGAGGAGGAAAGGCAGGCGGTTTTCATCTGCCTGGTGGCCATGGGAAAGAGATTGTGTGGTGGACAAGGTTGAAAGGGTTAAAGACAGACACTTTCCTCTTCGGCGAATCCCTAATTAACTTTTTCAAGTTTCACTTGAAGAGGAAAATCAGGGTAGAGAGGCAAGTGCTGCTTTCTAGCAAGTTTGTTGAAAGGTGGGTGAATGTAGTGAGAATGGTCCGAGTGAACGGGACCGGTCTGAATATACGTGTGTAGTTTGAGAAATGGAAAAATTGATAGAGGGCGCTTGCCCTGGTGGTCAGGGTTGCCGTGGTCTTTTGTGTGGTTTTCGCCACGAGTAACCCTCGGAGGTTTTCCCCCCCCCTATTGGGGAATATTTCATTGTTTCAATTTTCATTTTTATTGTTTACTAGCATTAAAGCCCAGCGTTGCTCGGGGTCAGTAAGTTACCAAAGTTAGGTTGCACCACCCATTTTATGGCAGCACTTTTTTGTCTGCCAGGCACTGGGTGAATGAATTGCAGACCTGGACTGCCAAAGCAGGAGCTGCACCAGCAGTGACAATTGTAGTTTCGCCTATGGATATTATCTCTGTGCAAAGAAGTGTTGAAATTTATTGTTTCACAGTACTTGCGCAACACGCGCGTAGACGATGCCAGCCGAAAAACAGAGCTGCGATGGAGTTGTTTTGCATGGTTGTCTAATGTGTGTTTTCTAAATTCAAGACAGTGGGGAGGGGTGTGATATGGGGAGAGTTAGCTGTTGTTTCTAGCAGGTTTAGTGACCTCATAGAGGATATGTTTTCTAAATTTAAGACAGTAGGGAGTGATGTGATATGGGGGAGAGTTAGCTGCTGTTTCTAGCAGGTTTAGTGACCTCATAGAGGATATGTTTTCTAAATGTAAGACAGTAGGGAGGGGTGTGATATGGGCGAGAGTTAAGTTCCCTTTGTCATTGAAGTAAATAAATGTTTGACCGTTCGACACTCAAAATCAAACGTTCTCTCTCTCTCTCTCTCTCTCTCTTCTCTCTCTCTCTCTCTCTTCGGCGTTCCTAAAGGAAGTTTGTAAGCATGTATGTAGTTTTATCGAATTTGAAGGGGAGTAGAGAGAGGTAAGCAGATTCTATTAGCGTCATGTATTTAGTTTTATCGATTATTTCCATAATTGTGGGTGAGTTTGAATGGAATAAATAGTCGTTGACCTAAGTTAGACCATTTACAACATTCTCACAGACGTTGAGTCGAATCGGTTTGAAATTGTGCAAATGTATAAACATGGAACATGTGCACACACACACAACAACAACAACAACAATCTGCCTTTTTTGATAACTGTTTCTACTTTAGGCACAAGGCCAGCAATTACCCAGTGCATTACTTGTACTTTATTCTATCGACCCCGTAAGGATGAAAGGCAAAGTCAACCTCGGCGGGATTTGAACTCAGATCGTAAAGGGACGTAACTATGCTGGAAAGCATGGCGTCCGACCCTCTACCGATACTGCCAATCCACCGCCCTTTGCCTTTTTTGATAATGATATATATATATATATGTTTCTATGCCTTTTTTTTCTTTTCAATAAAAATATTTACACGCACAAAACCCACATCGTACCGTCCTGTACCGTCCTGTGCCGTCTGTAATGTTTTTCTTGATGTCAGCCCTTGGCCAATAAAGAAATCTTTATTATTATTATTATTATTATTATTATTATTATTATTATTATTATATATACATAATATATATATGTAATATATATTATATATATATATTTATATATATATATATATATATATATATATGCATATATATAATGCGTATATATAATGCATATATATATATATATATATATATATATAATGCGTATATATATATATAATGCGTATATATATATGATGCATATGTATATATAGTAATAATAATAATATTTATACTTATATATGGCATATATATAATTATAAATATGAAGGGTAGTACTAAGCACTAGCCAATTACCGGTAAGAGAAAAGACTCAATGTAAATTATCAAATGTATTACAGAGCCGAGATACAAAATATAAAACAATCAAATCTTAGTTTAATACATTTAATTGCTGACAATTGTTTCTTCCAGACGAATGTCTGGAGTCATCGGAGCATAGAGAATGTTTAAACGGGTAATTAAAATCCTAGTCTGCAGAACATTTATATAGATACATAACTATTGCCAGTGTCAGTGACATCATATTAAAAAGCAGGAGTTACAAAAGGTTGTTATGCTACAGAAAACACAGTATAAGGAGCAATGGTGAAAAGTGACTTGAGCATATTATATATAATGATATTGTTTGAGGTAATACATGTGCAAAAGATACAAGCAAAAAAGATGTAAGATAAGATAGATAAAAGATATCATAGCATTGAAAAGCAGGTAATGTTAAGGGTATATAAGGCAAAAGTTAATAAAATTAATAAGGCATGCATGAGGTAAGAGTTATATAATAAATGAATCAAACATATTTCATATAGAATGTAAATGCATATTAAAAGTGTTAGAAATGTTTAAAATTGTTTAAATGGCATGCAATATGGTAGAGAGATATAGGGTGATAAAATGGATAGATGTTGTGTAAAGTATAATGCAAAAAACGTAATTAAATTAGATAGGTTATTGTCATTCAAGAATTTTTATATTGGAGTTCGTATATAGATGTATATGTTGGGGGTAACACAGATGTATTACCAAACACATATTTTTAAACTATACACATCTCAAACACATTACATCTAAAATTTAAAAAATTCCATGGTTAATACCTTTGTGTTACAAACAAGAATGGTTGCTAAAACACCCAAATGCCATCAATGACATGCATGTCTGGTAAAAAAACTTCAAAGTAAGGAAATCAGTGGCCAGTGGTCGGTAAAGAGAAACGTGCGAGGTGAGTGACAGGCAGATGAAACATAGAACATATTGGCAGAGTAGGTAAAGAAGGAGAAGTGTATTAACATGTTGTAGTGATAAGAAAACAAATGTAGAATTGGGTGACAATAAGAGTTGAAATTAACAATACAAAATTCACAAATTCATCTGACCTCCTCAGCTCTCAAACAGGGCTGCGATTTCGCGCGAATTTCTCTCCTTTGAGCTATCTTTACCCACGTTGGATGCTGTCATTGATTGCGCTTAGCTGTTTTAACAGCTATTCTTGCGTTCAAGTTTTCAAATTATTTTTATGTATATATATATATATATATATATATATATATATATATATATATATACATATACATATGTGTATGTGTGTGTGTAAAAGGTAAACAGAAATAACAATACAATCAGTGCAGTACATGGAAGGAATACATTAGGTTAACGTTTGAAATAGCAGGAAGATGGTCTTAACGTTTCGGACGCTAGTCTTTCATCAGAAGAAAGAATGAGAAATTAGATAGATTGTATGGACGGGTGGGGTGGAATTGGAAAAAATGTCTTTAGATAAAAATAACAGGTCCATTCATGTTGACATCTCTTGGAAAACGTGTGTGTGTGTGTGTGTGTGTGTGTGTGTGTGTGTGTGTGTGTGTGTGTGTGTGTGTGTGTGTGTGTGTGTGTGTGTGTGTGTGTGTGTGTGTGTGTGTGTGTGTGAGTGTGTGTGTGTGAGTGGGCATATATATGTATCTCCATGTGTGTATGCAGGAAATAAATTATTTGCTACTGAAATACAAAACATCTCAATGAAAAGATTGCTAAAATATATCAAATTTAGCCTCGCTTCTGAAAACACAAGCGAAAACTAATTGGCGCCGCGGTTGGGATTATACCTATCTCTATACCCACATTGCATCTCCCCATGTGTGGTCTCTTCAGACTCAGCACACACACACACACACACACACACACTCTCTCTCTCTCTCTCTCTCTTCTTTCTCTCTCTCTCTCTTCTCTCTCTCTCTCTCTCACTTCTCACTCCCTCTCTCTCTGTATATATATATATATATATATATATATATATATATATATATATATATATATACGATGACGACGATCACCACCAACACCAGCATCACCATTACTACTACTACTACTACTACTACTACTACTACTACTACCCTCATTTTCTCCCGGCAATTCTCCCACCAGATGTAATGCCAGATAAGTTAGAAATCTTCAATGCGGAAAATCTAACCAATCTGAATGTTAGTCGAATATGCCTGTCAGAATTTCACCTGTACATTATCAAATTGAACCCTTTCAGTGCCTATGTCCGCCGAATATACCTGCCAGAAGGTCGCCTGTAATCTCTCAAAATTAACCCTTTCATTCGAATGTATATGTCTGAAAGTCAGCTGTATTCCATTGAATCTATCCGTCACATACACATAGATATATAATTTAACTCACTCAACTAAATCCAGCATTGGCTTCAGTTGACCTAATTAAACCATTAATTCTATAATTATGGTATTGAGTTCTCTCACTACACACATACAACCCCATGATATATATATAGTGACGAAAACATAAGTCAATTGCATGAACTCATAATCCTTTATTTACTGCTATATATATTTCGATGATAACCATTGAATGGCTATGACCTCATCAGGCAGTTAGTCAGTTCTTAGATATGCCAGCTCTGTGTTTATAGTGTTGATGGTATCAGAGCCTTAGGACATATGAGCTTGTTAGGGATAATTTAATGTTGTCAGCAGGAATAGTCTTAATTCTCATTGGTCAGTTTGTAGGTGCTAGTAGGGTTGGTATTTGACCTCAAAGAGGCAGGTGGTGTTGTAAAGTTCATATATATATATATATATATATATACACACACTATAGAAAGGTTTCGTAGAAATATCCAAGGGTAACTCCACTCAGTCCATAGGACGAGTTAAGTATAATTAGTTAGACAACAGTGACATATACAGGTACTTCGGTTTCGTTGGGTTATGCACCCCAACTCATTCGGGCTGAATGAGTTCGGGTGCATAACCCAACGAAACTTAAGCGCCTATAAAACACTGTTTTAACTAATTATATATATATTGTTATACTTTGTGTTGGAGGGGGTCATGCCGCCAATAAAAATCACACGCACATGTTGGGGTTCACTTTTATTTATTATAATTTCCTAATCGGTTTGTTTAATAAATGGGTAGTTGTTTAGTTATAGATTACACCGTGTAGCAAAAAAAATGTTTTTTCTGTTCCTGACTTGTAATCACTTTTTTTGTGTTGCTTAGGTCCCAAATAAAAAAAAAAGTGCTATTAAACAGTTAAAAGTTTGGGTTTGTAAAAATTCTAAGCTATTCACTAGAATTATTTGTATGCTGGATTTTACGTTGTATGTAAGTTTAATTTGCTTATGTTAAATGATTTTTTTTATATATGTTTCAGGTTAAATTAAAATTATAAAATAAAGAGTAATACCTAAAGAAAATTATAAAAGTGCAATAAAGTATAAAATTGTTAAAAAGTGGATTAAAGAGATTTATTGATACTGGATTTTCGCACCCTGAATAAAGGATAAGTTGTGTTTTAAGCATTCGTCTCCAGGATGAAGCAGAGGAACTTGGTCAAGGAGGAAGTGCAGGTGACAAGTCAGAGGAGTCGACACGAACCTTTCTCAGGCTTTTACACTCTTAGGGATGGCCTCTGCTTCTGCCATGACGTGCCTGGACTGTTTGACGTTATTGGGGTGCCGTTTGTGCCCAAAGAGTGGCGGCTATTTATAGACAGCTCAACCGCAAGTTTGAAGGCTGTCCTCCTCCACAATGGAAACAAGTTCCCGACACTGCCCCTAGCTCATTCAGTCTGCCTGAAGGAAGATTACTACAGTCTGAACGTCCTCTTGGAAGCTCTGCAATAAAACCAGTACAATTGGGAAATCATTGGAGACTTCAAGATGGTGGCTTTCCTGCTTGGACTCCAAGGAGGCTTTATCAAATTCCAATGCTTCCTCTGCCTTTGGGACAGCAGAGCCACCTCTGACCACTACAAAAGAAAGAACTGGGAGCAGCGAACAGAATTTGTAGTTGGGACCCGGAACGTCATGTGGGAGCCACTGGTTGATCCCAGGATTGTGCTCATTAAGTTGGGGTTGATGAAGCAGTTTGTGAAGGCTCTCAACCAAGAATCAGCCGCTTTTAAGTACCTTCTTGAGTTCTTCCCTAAGTTATCTGAGGCTAAAATCAAAGGTCGAATTTTTGTTGGACCTCAGATAAAGAAGGTGTTTAAGTCTACCGAGTTCTCCAATAAGCTCAATAGGATTGAGAGAACAGCATGGAACTGTTTCAAGGCAGTTGTTAAGGGCTTCCTGGGCAACTACAGAGCTGAAAACTACCAGCAACTGGTGCAGGATCTGATAAAGGCTTTTGGTGCCATGGGATGCAGGATGTCGCTTAAACTCCATATGCTGGACGCTCACCTGGAAAATTTCAAGGACAATATGGGTGCCTACTCAGAAGAACAAGGTGAACGATTCCACCAAGATGTGAAAGAGATAGAGCGGAGGTACCAGGGCCACTACGATGAAAAGAATGATGGGGGGCTATATCTGGGGGATAGTGCGGGAATGCGACCTGGACTACAACCGCAAATCCAGGAAATCCAGTCATTTTTGACGTGTATAAGTTGCTTTATAAGTGTTATTTGTTTTTACTTGTTTGCTTTTGATAAGCTTGTGTAATAAAATAAATAAATATATACTCTGTTGATTTAATTATATGAACTGATAAATTTTTTTTAAATATGTTTTTTTCTTGAAAAATATGAAAATTTCGAAATATCAAACTCCTGACCACAAACCCAAACTTCTGATTAAATAATAGTGTTTTTTTATAATAATTGTTTCTACATTTGACACAAGGCCAGCAATTACCCAGTGCATTACTGGTACTTTATTTTATCGACCCCGTAAGGATGAAAGGCAAAGTTAACCTCGGCGGGATTTGAACTCACATCGTAAAGGGACGTATCTGTGCTGTAAAGCATAGCGTCCGACCCTCTACCGATACTGCCAATTCACCACCCTGTTTTTTTTATAATAATGGGATATAACAAACCATGAAATGACACTTAGAACCGGGGAACAAAAAATATGTTACACGGTATTATCAGAGTTGTTTCGTCATACATTCTGTGACCCCCTTGTTGAATACTTTTGCTGTTTCTTTGTGTCTCTCCTTTGTTCTGTCTTACACCATCTAGCTTTTGTGAGCTGTGTACTTGGGCTACGCATGTGCTATACTGGGTGTATATCTGTATATATATAAAATTAAGTATGTGTGTGTGTGTCTGTGTATTACCTATAGGGGCCTACATCTTACGACCGATTTTCATGAAACTTTAAAGGCTCATAGATTAGTCATCGGGGAGTGTTTTCTATATATCAGCGTACCGTTTTTTTTTATTCCGGGGTCATTCTGCAGATAAAAATAAGATTTTTGGCTCTAGCTCCCACATTTTGCCACCGATTTCGTTCAAATTTTAAAGCAAAATAGAATTTATCATTGCACATTCTGTAATGGCTTTATATTTTGCATTTGTTGTTCAGGAACGGCATGGCAGCCGCTTAAATATTCAAAAATACCACTTTTAGACTCAAATTTCCGCTCTATCTAACTTTTTCGGCTCTATCTCCCACATTAATCAACCTACTTTGTTCAAATTTTACACCACGCTAGATCTGATTATTTCACGTCTTAAAGTGGCTTTACATTTTGGATTTTTGGATTTTTTTGTTCAGGAACGGCGTGGCAGCCGCTTAAATATTCGAAAATACTACCTTTTCGCTCAAATTTCCGCCTTTTCGGCTCTAGCTCCCACATTTTTCAACCAATTTCGTTCAAATTCAAACTTCGGCTCCACCTCACACATAAATCAATTTATTTGGTTCAACTTTTATACTACGATAGAACCTATTATTGCACATCTTATAGTAGCTTTACACTTTTCATTTTTTGTTCAGGGACGACGACCTATCATTAGCTCCCACATTTTTCAACCGATTTCGTTCAAATTCGAAACTTTGGCTCCACCTCACACATAAATCAATTTATTTGGTTCAACTTTTATACTACGATAGAACCTATCATTGCACATCTTATAGATGGTCAAAAGCAAAACGATAGCCTGACATCGTCTGAGCTTTTAGTTGTGTATTTGAGAATTCATCGGTTTCCAATCAAGTAGCGTGAGGAAATTTGGCTTAGTGTTAGAGGTCATTACCTCCCTCCCCAGAATGCCCCTTCGTCAGTCACCCGCGTTTCTCAGTGATACAGGTCATCACTACCCTCCCCCGCATGGCCTGTGTGTGGCCATAGATGAGTCATCGAGACGCAGTCGCTAAGATCGACACCTTTTCATCAAAGCAGATATTATTTTACCTACCCAGGCAACGCTGGGTACTGCTGCTGGTATATATATATATATGTGTGTGTGTGTGTGTGTGTGTGTGTGTGTGTGTGTGTATGTGTGTATGTGTGTATGTATGCATGTATGTATGAGTATATAGATATAGATATATATGCAAGCATACACGAAAAGAGCCGTGACGATATAGAGTACATAAGATGAGTGATTAGCTTCAATGTGAAGATGTTATGTTAGAAATGAAGTTTATTTTGAACAGTTGTCTCCAGGAAACCAAGATATTATATATCTAACTATCAACACAAGTACTGAAGACAGAAGGAACCAATAGACTGGTATCATATGTGTGTGTTAATCGAATGTACCTGTTAGAAGGTCACCTGTAATCAATCAGGTTTTACCCTTTCATTACCTACCATATTTCTAATGAAATACTCATTGTTTGAATGAATTAATGAAATATTTGGAGGCGCAGCAAATTGGGCGAGTCATTAAAGTGTCTGATTAAGGACTTCGATATATATGTTCCGGCACAATGTGTTCTGTGTTCAAATTCCATTCGTGTTCAACTTTACCATTTATCTTTTCAGGGTCGATAAACTAAAGTATCTATCCAAGGGCAGTGGATTGGCAGATTTGTGAAAGAGAGGGGTAAAATGCGATGTTGTAATTCACCCGTCTCTGTGCATTCTAAATTCAAATTCCACCACCTTCTGCCAGGAGTTGCGACCAGAAGATATTACCAGCAATGGAAAGACCAATGAAAACATAGTGTTCTTGGCCTGATCTGACGATTGACTCCCCCTTTTTTATGTATTTAGTAAATTTACTAATTATTTCTTTATTAAAAATAGTGCTTCTGATATATTGAAGGCACATGCCATAGTGGTTAAGGTGTTTGGCTCAGACTTGGTGAAATAAAAGAAAAGTGTGTGTTATTCCAGCAATCAAGTTTAGCATTTAAATTCCAAGGAGCAGTACATCATTTACGCACGCACACACACACACAAATTACGCACACACGATCAAACTGAAAGAGGTAAAGAGTGAATTGCTAGTCAAATTATTTTTATGACATGGTATTTTAGTAATATACATACAGATATATATATATATTAGTGAAAAAGAACAAAGGAACTATTATGACATTATAACAAGTTTATTGCCGACAGCCGTTTCGTCCGATCCCATGGTGGGACTTATCAAGGCATATAACATGTGATTGCAAGATCATTATTTACATCAACGTATCACTCAGGGCTAGCAGTTTGAAATTGTTGTATACATCAGCAACTCCGCTTTAAGGGGGGCTCTTTTATATTAGTTGTCGGGGTCAGGGACTGAAGTTTAAAAATTAGACAAAAATATATAATTTACGCATCAACATTAAACTAAAAGACTTGGGGTCCCGCAGAAGCACCTTAGAAAATCCCTCAATGAGTGCATAAAGCTTACAGGCTCCAATAAACCTATTAGTCTAGAAGAAAATTAGGAGGCTAATAAAATAAGAAAATAAAAATATAAAGTTTCCCTAAAAAATATATAAAGTTCCTATGAAATTTCTTCTAGAGAAAAAAAAAATTTTTCCGAAAGAAAAAAAACCTTCTTTCCCCGAGATCACGTTTACAAAATTCAGAAAACTGAATTGAAAACTAAGTTGAAAGAAACTAATCAATTAGAGGTTAATTCAGAGAGCCTTCCATAAATCTCTCAGAAAAGGCCCCTTTAATATTTGCAATAGGAACTTCTTCCGAGAGACCCTTCGAAGAATTAAAATTTTAGAGAGCCTTTAAGGATAAATATAAAAACGAATTGAGGAAAGTTATACATTAAAAGTTAAAAATTAAAAATTACGGTATTTGGGATATCCGAGGAATTTTCAAAGGGCTGCTTCAACAGATACAACTTAGGCATAATAGATACAATAATCTAAGCAATTTAAGTAATTTAATTAGGGAGCAATTCAAGGAGTTTATCAAGTTGGGCAAGATT
>OZ024741.1:322424884-322429884 GCA_964016885.1 Eledone cirrhosa | reverse complement strand
CAAAGAAAAGAATCCCCAGTCACTGAAGAGGTCACAGAATGTGTGACGAAAAAACTTTGACAATATATGAACAACTGTCCGGTTGTGGAACCAACCAACCAACCGGAAATTTATAAATTCTTAAATTTATAAATTTAACTTATAATAAATTGGAATGAAAGCAACTGGTGCGTGTGTTTCTTATTGGCAACATGACCCTCCCAAAGCATAACAATATATATATATATATATATATATATATATATATATATATATATATATATATATATATATATAAGTATTGAAGCTTCCGTTGAAAATTGAAAAAGTCATAGGAGTGAAGAGTGCTCTATGTAAGTACCAGAGCTAAATTTAATGTATAATAAACAATACAATATAATTACCTCATTACCAGAGGTTTCCCGAATAAGACGAATACGAAAAACGCCCTCATTCGTTCATCGGACAAGGCAATTTAAAATGTAGTGAAATGTTTAAAAATCTCCCCAAGAAAGGCAAGAATTTAACTGGCAAAAAAATATAAAGAAAGAGATATATAAAAATAAGGAAATATAGTTAGGGTATATGTATAAATGTGTATATATTCACTCACAAATGTACATATGTGTGTATGTACAAATGCATGTGTATAGTGAAAATGTGTATGTGCGTAAGTACGTATATGAGGGCAAGCATAATAGTGTATGCGTGACCAATACGTATATAATATAAGTTGAAAAATAATGTACATCCAGATTTAGTTATTAAATATATACACATACAAGTACGAAAGCACGCGTATAAACACACACACACGCGCGCTCATTTATATGCGGAAGATAAAAAGGGAAGGGAATGTATTAGTCAAAAAGAGTGTCATATTCGATACATATAAAAATGAAACAATATATGAGAAAGAAAAAAATTATGTTTAAATCAAAGAGAACGTAAGAAGGAGGGGTTATCAATTATAAATTAACACTAGAGAAAAAGAAAACAAACAGAGGTTCGCACGTACGCACACATACGTATAAAAATATATATATATGAATACGTACGGGAAAAAGTGCATGCATACGTACATACATACACACGAAGCACACATATATATATATCGGCACACGTATATCTAAGCACACGTACGTACGCGACTATATACATACATATATGCATACACACACATACATACATATACATATACATATATATATACTACTTATACACATACGTTCACCCACATACACACACTCGTATAAATATAGATATAAAAACACACATGCTACACATTTAGACACACACACGCACACATACGGAGGCGCATACACATTCACACGCATAGATACAAATTATAGACCAGCCATATGAAAAAAAGAAATACAAATATAAAAGCGGCTGAGAAACAACAGGATATATCTGGAGTTGAAAACGCAAGTGACAAGATATCAGGTAGTGAAAGAAAATGGGGAAGTAAAGTGTGGAATGTGAAGATATTAGGTAAGTGAATCAAAAAGTAGGGATGGGGGGTGGGTCACTTGTGGATGTGAAGTGAAAATAAAAATAAAAATGAAAATAAAGTTAAAAATGAAAGTAAACCAGCTGGAATTCTCATCAGAGTTGTCAAAGACCAGATTAAAATTTCATTTTGGTTTGACTGAAATTTTCAGTAGTTCTTTCCTTTGAGAGAACAATATTTCGTAACGCTAATGACGTTTTCTAATTATTAGGACTCTAATTTCAATTAATTAAATTCTTATTTTCGGCTCACTAGTCTGTATCTAACTGTATGTTCTTCGTGCAGAAGGCACTCTTGGGAAACTTTCCAATGTCATTATATCTATTTAACTAATCAGTAAATGTTCTTCGCACATAACACTACACTTGTTTGTCGTTCTAACTACTTGGATACTGTGCGTGGGTTAAGCTTCGCTGAGGAAACATGGCTGCCAAAAATCAAACTTGCTCCACCACCTCCACCGCTTCCATCACCCTCACCACTTCCATCCTCTCCATATTATCACCATTAAAATCAATTTTTGGTATTCATTGAAGTGTTTGAGAGTTCTACCAACCACATGTGAAGGAAACTTCATTAACGCTGATGGCTTTCTTTTTTCATCATTAAACCTGTAATTTCAATTAATTAAATGTTAATTGCTGCTCACCACCTCAAGCAGAGTAGATATTGGATAAGCCAACAATGCCAGCAAAATAGCAAAATAAATAGTCACCATTATATATATATATATAGTTTTGCGAGGTTTTTGATATGAAATGGTGTGTCGAAACAAATATTGTTATACTTGGGGAGGGTCATATTTGTGTAATAATATTGCCAGAATTAATAACAGAACACACTCACTGTTTAGTTGGTTTTCGATTCTGTGTCTTTCATATCGGTCAATTTAATTTATTCGGTCCTCAATGTTACCATTGACTGCCCAACGGTCAAAATTACAGATATAATATAGACACAAACACATATATATATAGTGTATTAGACTATATATATGTGTTTGTGTCTATATTATATCTGTATTTTTTACCGTTGGGTAGTCAATGGTAACATTGAGGACCGAATAAATTAAATTGACAGATATAAAAGACACAGAAGCGAAAACCAACCAAACAGTGAGTGTGTTCTGTTATTAATTCTGGCAATATTATTACACAAATATGATCCTCCCCAAGTATAACAATATATATATATATATATATATATATATATATATATATATATATATATATATATATATATATATATATATATATATATTGTAAAGAATATTTTTAGAGAATGAAACATATTTAGATCAAATAAAAAATCTATTAATTATTGAACCATGGCGATCTATGACTTGTGTTAATATATGCTTTGTGATTATAAATCTAAGATCACCGGAAGTATACTAACTGGATTTACTTCTGAAATACTTTCACTAATCTTGATATAGAATGCGCCACATGTGAGCTTCAAATATCTGAATGCCTTACTATCGTATTATCAACTCATAGAATTTACCGCATATATATATATATAATAGTCGTTTGGGAAGCCTCAACAACGCAGATGGGTAAATCTCCGGGTAACAAAATCAGGTGATATTGAGCTGAGAGAGGGAGAAGTAGGAGGAAACGTAGAAAGAGACGTAGAGAACGTAAAAGAACGTAAGAAAGGTGTAAAAAAAACAACAAAAGATAGAGTTAACTTGGAAGCGATTTAATAGTCCCTATATTTTGGATTTTATATCCATCGACAGGGGGATTTTCCGAGGGGAGAAGGACAACACGTGGCCTTCGTTGTTTACCTACTTCTCCCTCTCTGAGCTCGATACCAAGAAATCTTCCAACATAAACCGATATGAAAGCCTTTTATCATGTTTAAAATGTTGGACCTCCCTCTGCTTCGACCATGAGTATTCCAGATATTGGATCAACGGAACAGTCTACACGAAAAATTAACTTGCAAGTGGTTGAGCATTTCATTCCACAAACACGTGTACTCTTAACATACTTCCAAGGGATAATTACCGTAACTTACTGTGTGACAAGGCTGGTCTTTTGAAATACATGTAGCGTATAAAATGTTATTCTGAGTGTGGATGTTTGATGAAAAGAATAATGCCCTGATTGTGATGTTAACAATGTTTATTTTGCAATAACAATATGTGACAGAATTTATCGCTACATTAATTACTGGCTAGCTACTACGAGCTAGCGTGAATGTATGTATCAATACGACTTTACAATATCACAGTGAGGCGGAAGAATAGAATGAGCGTAGAATGTAGTAAACAATAGGAACTTGCTATATATGTGTGTATGGGGGGGGGGTCTATTCTTAGAATATATTATTCGTCTCAAGGACTGCTGCTTCATGTCCGGCTGTCTGGCTGTGTCTGTGGCCGATCAGGTGAGAGCCAGTAAGGGCCAGGAGAGAGAAAGAGTAAAAGGTCTGCTGATGCCTACATGGCTATCTCTCACCGACTGTTCCTTCGGTCTGTCTCTTTGGTTTCCTAAGTCGTTGTATTTATAATAACCTTATAGCTAGAAGGGTGTGTATATGAGGTTGATTTATGATCAGCAATGTGGATATCGTCTCCCAGGAATCTGGGGTCACAGGTCAAGTAGTATGTACGTTTATCATCGTTGTCTTGACAGGACAATGGTGGGAACCTTCCAATAATGGGTGGTCCCAGAGGCGAGAAACCTCAGATTCGGTTTCGAATCTTCGCCGGTAAAATGAAGGAGTATTCCGTTATACATAGGTACACGTACATCTTATTTTCATCAGCTAGTTATATTAAAAGGTCTTGCTCAAGGACAACGCACCGCTGAGAATCATCCAACTCATTCCATTCACTCCAACCACTAAGCCACGCCTAATCACAAGTATGTATGCAGGGCCAACATAACTGTATTACCTATGTAAAGCTTGGTGGACTGTACATTACTCTGCTTAGTATTTAAAGCTAAGAGGACTTCGTTATGAGTTAAGTAACTTGGCCAACCATACACACATATACAGAGAAAGAGAGAGAGAGAGAGCGAGAGAGAGAGAGGGAGAGAGAGAGAGAGAGAGAGAGAGAGAGAGAGAGAGAGAGAGAGAGAGAGAGAGAGAGAGAGAGAGAGAGAGAGAAGATACACACAATGCAGCACTATCATTGACTGAGTGCTAGTTCTCTTACACCATAACAAACTATATATGTATATATATATATATACATATAAGTGTGTGTGTCCATTCTTGCTAGCCTTGCAACAACAACAATAACAACAATAGTAATGAGAAAAATGAAACAAACAGCAACGTTGTTTAGCTTTATTTGTTGTTGTTTTTTTCTTAGTTGGTGTAGTTGTTGTTGGTGTAGTTGTTGTTCTATGATTGTGTTTTAGTATGTCAATATAGCCAGTAAATAAGCCTGTTCAGCAAATAGTGTTTTAGCGCCCATTTCCTTTTATTTAGTGTCGATCTTTTTGACGCCTTTCACAGAACAAAGATGGCGGCCTCTGTCGGCTGGTGA
>OZ024741.1:322399884-322419884 GCA_964016885.1 Eledone cirrhosa | reverse complement strand
CGTGTAAAAAAAACAAAAACAGAGGATGTAACAAAAATAACAATGAAAATAACAATGAAAAATTCCCCAATAGGGGGGAGACTTCGGAGGGACATTTGTGGAGAAAGCCCAGTAAAAAGCCACAATGACCCTGACCACCAAGGCAAGTGCCCTCTCCCAGTTTTCCACCTTTAGTTTACAGATATATACTCAGAGTCGGCCCATTCACTCGGGCCATTCTTGCTTCTCTCACCCATCTTTCAACAAAATGCTGGGAAGAGAGCACTTCCTTCTCTACTCTGATTTTCCTTTTCAAATGAAATTTGAAAAAGTCAATCAGAGCATCACCGAAGAGGTAAGTGCTCGTCTTCAGCCCTTTCAAACGTGTCCACCATACTATCTCTTTCGCCATGGCCACCAGACAGATAAAAACTGCCTGCCCTTCCCGGCTAAAGGAGGAGGGCGGGGCAATCCTCACGATAGACTCAGATGATAGCTGGATCCGTCCTAAACGCGACAGCAGGTGTTCGACATAAACCCACAAGTCAGCAATTTTCGGACACTGGACGAGTGCGTGCAGGACGGTTTCGTCGCCCTGCGCGCATCTCGGACATGCCCGGCTGACGGCACCTCCATGCCTGTAGAGTTTATCCCGAACTGGCAAGGCTCCTCGGTAGCATTGCCAGGCCAGAGATTTCTGGAAGTTGTCCATAGGCCCTGGCCCGAAAGTTCTTCCGAAGAGATTGGCTAGTTGATTTTCGTCGACGCCTAGAGTTTCCCCAAGTACGTCGTCGCTCTTCCCCTCCACTAATCCTCTATAGAACGCCGAGGTGGAGTTTCCACCGATCACATTGCCCGATTGGTCGAGGGCTGTGAGCGCCTGAAGACATTCCAGTCTCCAGGCGCTCCCTCTCGGTCTTCGCTTGACCCAGGACTGCAGCTCCGTCAAGGAAACGAGCTGGGGAAAAACGCGTCTAGCAAACGGCGACCACACCTGATCACCGTCGAGGAAGAGGTGGAGATGTCGTAGCCTGAGCGCGTGCCTGCGCATCATCAGCCACGGCATGCCCAGCCCTCCACGTAGCGGGTGTTGACAACAGATGGACCGCCTGACCATCGGAGCACGTCCCTTCCACAAAAAGCGAAAGAGCAAACGCTCCAGCGCAGTCAGGCGAGGCTTAGGACAAGGTACGACGGTTAGGCGGTAGCAGATGACAGACGCGATGTACGCGTTAGCCACCTCCGCTCGACCTTTCAGGGATAGCTTCCTCTCCGCCCATTTCTGGGTGAGAGAAGCCACCCTGCTCGTCACCTCGTCCCAGTTTTTGTCCGTCTGGAGGTCCGGACCGAACCAGACCCCTAGCAATTTAACCGGTCCGTCCGTCCAGCGCCCGACGACGCTGTTGGACGGCATGGACCTGCCTCTCCAGGTGCCGAGCTGCAGGCCCACTGACTTTTCCTGGTTGATCATTGCTCCTGTCACCGCTTCGTATTCTCTTAGTGTAGTGCCGATCGCCTCGATGTGTTTGGCGTTCGACACCACTACGGTGACATCGTCCGCATATGCTGACACGGATCTTCCGCATCCTAGTTCGCGCGGGACTCCCCTCAACGTCTCCAGTTTGTGCAGTAATGGCTCGAGAGTCAATACGTACAAGAGGGACGAGAGGGGACATCCTTGGCGGACCGAGCGCATGATGTTGAACGGTTCCGACAGGTGACCGTTCACTCTCACCACAGAGCAGATGTCGCTGTGCATGGCAGCGATCCAGCCTCTGAAGACGGGCCCAAAGCCAGCCGCCCTCAGGACTGCCGCTAGGTAACGATGGTCGACCCTATCGAAAGCTTTCGACTGATCTAAATTGATCAAGGACCCACCCGTGCCAGGTTCCCTAGCTACCCTCTCTACGATGTATCGCATGAGGTGGAGGTTGTCGTGGATGGATCTGTCGGGAATGGCGCATGTCTGCGCCTCTCCCACCAGACCACCAACGACAAGCGCCAACCTCTTTGCTAGCACCTTGGCCAAAATCTTAAACTCTGTGTTTAGCAGAGTTATGGGCCGGAAATTGTCTATGTTATCCCCCTTGTTCGGATCCTTTCTCAGCAGTGCCACCGCTCCTCGGCTCACAGAACTGGGAATTCTCCCGTTCTGTTGCCAGTTGCAGTAGACGTCCGCCAAGAGGCCTCCGAACAAGTCTGGCATCTGTACGTAAAGTTTATAGGGCAGACCATCCAAACCAGGCGATTTACCCCTTGTGCAGCCAGTCATTGCCTCCCGTACTTCAGCGGCTGTTATCGGTTTTTCGCAACACTTCGCCTCAGTGGCCGAGAGCCGCGGCAGTCCGTCGAGGTAGACACTAAAGTCCATCCCTCTACCCGGCCCCCCGCTGCCCCCGAACAGCTGAGCGAAGTGTCGCTGAAAAGCTTCACACATTTGCCCGGGATCGAGTAGCATGCGCCCGTCGTGGTCCACCAAAGACCGGATCGTGGCTTTGTTGCCACGACGCGCCTCCGCCACTCGGGCCCATTGAACGGCTTTCGTCCCCTCGTGTCTGAGAGCACGCACCCTAGCTCTGACAACGCAGCCTTCGTGCTTTGCATTGAAGAATTGGTCAAGGGCCAATTTCGCCGCAAGCACGTCGGTCGCAATGCCTTTGCTAAGCGCCTCGTCTAATTTTCTAACTAGTTCTCCCTCTGCTCTATTTTTCTCTATTGCTAAAGCCTTACTAAACCTAATCGATTCTATTCTAATCGCTCTTTTCAGAGCAAACCACCACTTGTTGTTGACGATGGCCCCCGTCAACGCCCGCTTAACTAGTTCGCTAATCCGGTCTCTGTAGGCCTTGCGCGCTGGTAAGGACGCGTTTAGCTTCCAGTAGCCGGGTCCTCGTCTATGAAGCCTATCTAAGTCAAGCACACAGGTCACGAATTTGTGGTCCGTGTAGCTGACTATCTTGAATTGTGGACAGCCTATGCTAGACCTATCTATTTCCCTACAAAATACTCTATCTAGATATGATCTGGATGACCCTATGCGGTTTGTCCAAGTCCACATTGGCACATTCGGGAAATCCAATCGGTACCTGTCAGACAGTTCAAAACGCCTGAGCAGGTTGGTGAGGCTCTTGCACCCTCCACCCCTATCCGCTAATCCCACACAGTCCCAGCGTGCATCTAAGATCCCGTTCCAGTCGCCCACTAACACTAAAGAGCGGGACGTTCCAAGAAAGGTCTCCAGACGCCGGAAGAAATCAGGCCGCCCTGCTCCTGTCGGGGCATAGACGGCCACTAGCCTGAAAGCTTGCCCGTCTCCGCTGGTCACGTCCAGCACCACCAGCTTACCCTCTGGGTCCAGGAAGATGGCCCGTATGGCGAGATCCAAACCTCTCCGAAAAAGCACAGCAACTCCTCCACCGGATCCAGGACGGCTGGGAGATGCGTACACATCGTAGCCGCCGAAGATCGGTGCGAAGGCCCGTGCTTCGGAGATTCTGGTCTCGCTGATGGCCACTACATCTATGTTTAGTGACCTGAGGTCGTTGAGCAGGTGACCCTGCTTCCATGACGACCCCAAGCCACGCGCATTTATGCTGCCTATTCTGAGTGAGGTCATGTTTAAAATAGAGTGGAAAAGATGGGAAAGACCACTTACCGTACTTTTGGTAGAGGAGGGATGGTTTTTACATCCCTTTTCACTTGATCGTCTGGTGAAGGGACCGTTGAATCGTCCCTTCGGCTGGTCGTCGGCTCTTCTAAGAGAATGTCTGAGTATACTCTTCGATTGATGGTTCCTCCTAGGTCCCTGAAATCACCAACTGCGTTGGGGAATTTCGTTTTAATGTTTGTGTATTGTTTCTGTGCTATTTTTAGCAGTCTTATGTTAGTTGGCGTTTTGATTGGTGCTGGTATTATGTAGTCCTGTTGTGAAATGTCTGTGTGTTCAATTATGTAAGTCATTAGTTTCTTGTTGTGTGTATTTATTGCCGTGCATTTGTTTTTCTGGGGGTGGGGTGTGGTTCTGCTATTTTCTTGTCGTTGTTGCTGGGTGTGTGTGTTTTGTTGTTGTGTTTGCGATGTTGGTGCTTGTGGTGGTGGTGTTGAAGGTGTTGTTGGCGGTGGGGTTGTCGCCGGTGGTGATGGTGGCG
The DNA here is from genome assembly GCA_964016885.1 of Eledone cirrhosa. NCBI lineage: Eukaryota > Metazoa > Mollusca > Cephalopoda > Octopoda > Eledonidae > Eledone > Eledone cirrhosa. The sequence continues at coordinate 322,415,757 of OZ024741.1, read as the reverse complement.
CTAGTGTGGGTGGTGATGGTGTTGGTGTTGTTGCTGCTGTGGGTCTCTTTGCAGTAGACTTTACCCTTTTCTCATTTCTTTCCTCCCTTTTCAAAGGCGACGATGCGCTGCTTCTGCGTTTGTGCCTTCTTACGACCTTTTGCCATCTCTCTCCCACCTCACACTCCATGTCTGATTCTGTGAGGTCGGGGAGGGGTACCAACTCCACTCTTTCACTTGTTGTTGTTGGTGATGTTTGCACTGGAGTCTCTGTTGCAGCTGCATTTGGTATTGCTGTTGTTGTTGTTAGTATTTCCACTGCTGCTGCTGTTTTTGATTTCCGTGGAGTGGGTATGGGTGCCACGGGCCTATCGTTCCTGGTTGCCGCTTGTCCTGTTGCTGGTAGCCGTGGAGCCGGATTCGGAAGGAGGGGGGTTTTCTCCTTTCTCAGGGTCTTCTCGTTGCAGAAGGCCCTGAGGTGGGTCTTCGATCCACAGCGAAAGCATTTCGGGCGTTTGCCCTCAACACTTATGGGCAGTTGAGTGCCGTTATCGAAGTCTATCACATCCGGGATAGCTTCGATGCACTCCTGGTTGGTTTGGATTAGCATCTCAATGGAGGAGCCGACCCAATCTTCTCTTACTTTTTTCTGTACTTGCAGTACAGTTGTTTTGTCCTCGATTCCGACGAGGACAGACGCGGCCAGCCAAGAAGGGGTCATTCCGGGGGGGACGTGGGTCAGTTTGACCCTCCCTCACAATTTTTTGCCCGCAGTAGGAGGGCACCAACACCATTTCCTCGCTCCTTAGGGTCACTACTGATTGGGCCTTTGCCTCCTGGGGTGTGGCAAAAAGTACGTCTACGGTGGCGTATTTTTTGCCTCGGGTGATGTGCGTTTTCCTCTGCCACACAGACCCCAAGGCTTTTTGTATTTGGGCCTCTGTGGCTCTTTCCACCCTACGGGATTTTGTACTTACTGTACGGTACGTGACCGTACAGTGCTCTTGGGTTTCGAAAAAACTTTTCGCTGCCTTGCAGATTGCTCGGTGTCCGTTCTTTGTCACCATCTTCTTCGCTTCCTCTAATTCCTCATTTGTTATGAGGATTGTTTCCAAATTTTTCGAAATACCTGCAAATGAGATTGGTTTTTCTCTGCTGTTGTTGTTGTCGTCAGAGCTGCTGGTACTTTTGTTGTTGCTGCAGGTACTACGACTACTGCCTCCGCCGCTGTTGCTGTGGTTGTTGTTGGTGTTGCTGCTGCTAATGCTGTTGTTGTTTATGCTGCTGGTGATGCTGTTGCGGCTGCTACTGTTGTTTTCATTGTCACTGTTGCTGTTGTTATTACGGCTGCTACTGCTATTATTCCTGACGTCAGACGAATGAACTGGGTTTTCGTGTTTCCCGCACACCTGTTTCGTCGCTGTCGTCGTCGTCGTGGAGAAACCTTGCACGCTTTGCACGAGACTTTTCTTTTCTTTCGTCGCTTGCGAAAGAGAAGGGAGGGAGAGAGACACATTTAAAGAAGGGAGGGAGAGAGACAATCTTCTCTCTGCTGTAGTGATGATTGAGGAAGAAGAAGACGGAATGAGTGGGAGTGACGTATGAAATTTCTTTTTCGTAGCCATGTTGTTTTTTGTTTAAAATGAATATTGGGTACAAAACCCCAATAACTGGTTATTTAACCCCGAAGGGCCAAATAACGGACAGAAAGACCCCTCTCACGAGGAGGAGGGTGTCTTTATCAACAATTTGGTTCAAGTTTTAAACAATTTACAATTGTTTTAACGGTTAAAAATTACTATACCTTACAGAGCCGAGCCTCCGTCAACCATGGCATTCAATAATAATAATAATAATAATAATAATAATAATAATAATAATAATAATAATGATTTCATTTATTGGCCACAAGGGCCGACATATAGGGACAATACAAAACACTGGACAGTGGGTTTTTACAGAAAAATCGAGTAAACAATATGAATAAACAAAGTAACAATAACAAAGTAACAGTAAAGTAACAATAAAATTACAAGAAACAAATTCCCCAATAGAGGGGGATGACCAACTAGGGTTCGCTCAGGTACCCCACCAGTCCTGAACGACCCGACGCTTCGAGAGCACCCTGGAAGGGCACCGCTCTCCTCTTCAAATTTACCTGCCTACAGCCGCATGACCAGAGTAGGCCCACTCACACGGGCCATTCTCGCCACATTCACCCACCTTTCAGCAAATGTACTGGGGGGGGGGGGGGGGGCAGCACTTCTCTCTCCACCCTCACCTTCCTTTCCAAGTGAAACTTGAAAAAGTTGATGAGGGATTGGCCGAAGAGAAAAGTGTCTGTCTTCAGTGCTTTCAACCTCGTCCACCATACAACCTCTTTCGCTACTGCCATCAGACAGAGGAAAAAGGCCTGCCCTTCCTGGCCAAAAGAAGGCGGCGGGTCGATCTTCACTATGTACTCGGCCGATAGCCGGATCCGTTCTGCACGCCACAACAGCTGTTCAACATAACTCCACAAGTCAGTAATGCACGGACACTGGACGAGTGCGTGCAGAACGGTTTCGTCGCTCTGCGCGCATCTCGGGCAGGTCCGTCTGACAACACTTCCGTGCCTGTAGAGTTTATCTCGAACCGGCAGTGCCTCCCGGTAGTACTGCAAAGTAGGGATTTTTGGAAATTATCCATCGTCCCTGGCTCGAAAGTCCTCCGGTACAGACTGGTTAGTTCGACTTCGTTGACTCCCAGAGCCTCTCCGAGTGCGTCGTCGCATTTGCCCACCACTAATCCTCTATAGAACTCGAGAGTGAAAGTTCCACTGACCGCATTGCCCACCCGGTAGATGGCAGTGAGCGCCTGGCAACATTCCAGATGCCAGTTACCCAGTCTCGGTCTCTTCTTGACCCAGGACTGCAACTCAGTTAAAGAAACGAGCTGCGGAAAGGCCCGTCTGACAAACGGCGACCACACCTGTTCACCGTTTCGGCAGAATATCTGGAGATGCCGCAGCCTCAGCGCGTGCCTGCGCATCATTAGCCACGGCATGCCCAGCCCTCCACGTAGAGGGTGTTGGCAGCAGATGGACCGCCTCACCAGCGGAACCTGACCCCACCACAAGAATTTGAAGAGGAGCTGCTCCAAGATGGCGAGGCGCGAACGGGGGCAAGGGACGACAGTCAGACGGTAGTAGATGACGGACGCGATGTACGCGTTCGCCACCTCCGCCCGACCTTTCAGTGATAGCTTTATCCCAGCCCATTTTTGGGTGAGACTGACTACCCTGCCCGTCACCTCGTCCCAATTCTTATCCACCTGGAGGTCTGGCCCGAACCAAACCCCTAGCAACTTTACCGGTCCGTCCGTCCAGCGCCTAACGACGCTGTTGGACAGCATGGACTTGCCTCTCCAGGTGCCGAGTTGCAAGCCTACTGACTTTTCCGGGTTAAGTTTTGCTCCCGTCAACCTTTCATATTCCTCCAATAAGTTGCCGACCACCTCGATTTCTGAGGTGTCCGACACCATCACGGTGATGTCGTCCGCATAAGCCGACACAACCTTTCCGCGTCCCGGTTCGAGCGGGATGCCCTGCAACAGCTCCAGCTTCCGCAGTAAAGGCTCGAGAGTCAATACGTACAGAAGGGAGGAGAGAGGGCACCCTTGACGGACCGATCGGGAGACCTGAAACGGTTCCGAGAGGTGGCCATTAATTTTGACCACCGAGCCGGTGCCGCTGTACATTGCAGCGATCCAGCTTCTGAATACGGGGCCGAAGCCAGCCACCTTGAGGACAGCCTCCAGGTACCGATGGTCGACCCTATCGAATGCTTTCGATTGCTCTAAATTGATCAGAGTCCCACCGAAGCCAGGTTTACACCCTACCCTCTCTATGATGTATCGCATTAGGTGGAGGTTGTCGTGTATGGACCTGGTTGGGATTGCGCAAGTTTGCGCCTCCCCAATCAAATCCCCGACGACAAGCGCTAACCTCTTCGCTAACACCCTGGCCAAAATCTTAAACTCTGTGTTGAGCAGAGTTATGGACCTGAAATTGTCTAATGTGTCCCTGTTGTTCTCGTCTTTCCTTATCAGCGTCACTACGCCCCGGCTCACAGAACTGGGAATACTCCCGTTTTGCTGACAGTTGCAGTAGAGAGCTTCGAGGGGATTGGAGAACAAGTCTGGCATATTTACGTAAAGCTCGTAGGGCAGACCATCCAAACCGGGTGACTTGCGCCTCATGCAGCCTACAAGGGCATCCTGAATCTCGGCTGAACTAATTGGCCTTTCGCAGCGCCCAGCGTCAGTCGTCGAGAGTTGCGGCAAGCCATCGAGGTAGGGACTGAAGTCCGCCACCATCTCTGACCCGCCACTTCCCCCGAACAACCGAGCAAAATGTTGGCGAAAGGCCTCACACATCCTCTTGGAATCGCTCAGCTCATGCCCGTCTCGGTCCGTCAAAGACCGAATCGTGGTTTTATTACCACGCTGCGCCTCTGCCACGCGGGCCCATCGAACAGCTTTGGTTCCCTCGTTTCTCAGAGTACGCGCCTTAGCTCTGACAATGCAACCTTCGTGTTTCGCATTGAAGAAATGGTCTAATGCCATTCTCGCCGCTAGCACATCAGTTGCAATGCCACTACCAATAGCCTCGTCTAACTTATCTACCCCCCCCCCTCCTTCCTATTTTTCTCTAATGCTATTTCTTTGCTAAACTCTATCGACATTACTCTAATCTCTCTTTTGAGAGCCCCCCACGATCGATTGTTGACGACTCCCCCTGTCAACTTTTTCTTAACTAAATTGTTGACCTGGTCCCTGTAAGCCTTACGTGCCGGAAATGACATGTTTAGCTTCCAGTAACCAGGTCCTAACCTACGCGTCTTATCTAGGTCGACCATACAGATCACAAACTTGTGATCTGAATTGGCGACCGTTCCAAAACGGAATTTGACAGCTTTCCTCGTTTCCCCCCTGGGTGGTCAATGTTGGTGGTGTTTTTTCTATTGGTGTTGTTGTTGGTGGTTTTGCCGGTGCAGGTGTTGGTTGTGGTCCTCGCCCCGGCGTCGGCAGCAGTGGAGCCTTTCGACCCCTTGCCTCTTTCAGCAGTTGAGGGCAGAAGGCTCACAAATGGGTTTTTTCCCCACAAACAAAACACTACGGCCTTTTGCCTTCGGTCATAATGTGAATGACCGTCCCATTCTGAAGGCGGATGTGGTCCGGGTTGTCTTCACATTCTCGGGCCTGATCTGGAGAAGGATCTCCAGGTCAACCCCGGACCAGTCCTCTCTAGCCGTTCTGGTCACTTCTATAGGGACTGTATCCGTCCCCTCCACAATCACACATCCCAGAAGCCACCACATGTCAAGTCCTGGTGGGATTCTGGAAATGCGGAGACGGGCCGTTCTTTTTCCCATGTCGGAGGGGTACATTATGACCTTGCTGGTTTTGCAAGGAGTCATGGCGTGTTTCATCGCGAGGGCTTCTGACTTGAACAACACCGAAATGGTGCCGTACTGTCTGCCCCTCTCTATGTACTGGGTGTCTTCTCTGATGCACCTCAGCGCGACTTCGATATCTTCTTGTGGGATTAACGCTGCCCTTTTGGTCTGTGCTGAGATGCATCTATAATGCACCGTTTTGCGCTCCACTGCCTCAATAGCTTCTACCGGGACAGTTAAGTTGGCCCAAGTTTGCTCTTGCTTGATGAGCTTCCATGCCTGGGCCAACTTTTCATCTTTGTTTGAGAGGTCCATGTTGAAGCATGGCCTCTTTTTTGCTGCTGCCGCAGCGAAAGTGGTCTTGTTTTCGTTGGGGATGTTGTTGACGTTGTTCTTGTTGGTGTTGTTAGCACTGTCGCTGTTATCATTGTTGTCTTTGCTGCCACCGTTGTTCTCGGTGCAGTTGGTATTGTTGCTGTTGGTGTTGTCGCTATTTGTTTTCATGTTAGTGGTGTTGATATTGTTGTTGTATTTGTTATTTTTTTTTTTTGTTATCTGTATTTTCGTTGTCGCTGTTACTGTCATTTTTTTCAAATTAGAGTTCTTATTGGTATCATTGGTGTCTTTGTTTACCTTGTTTGTGGTGGTGTTTGTGTTATCAATGTGTGTTAATTTCGCTGTAGCGCTCCTCTCAACTTCTACGTCGTTGTCGCACGACAGCCGACATATTGCTGGGGGGGGCGTGGCTCAGCCATGATTTTTTTTCTTCGTAAATTTTTTAACATGTAAAAAAAGTTCAAATATTTGGGCCAAGAGGCCCAAATATTATACTTTCCCCTTCACGGGGCAAAGTCTAAGGGCTTATATCCCTTACACAACAAGAAATATTTAACAACAAATAATTTAAACAGGCAAATAAAGCGACTTACTGTGAGCGAGCAAAATACGTCCACTTAGACCAATAATAATAATAATAATAATGATTTCATTTATTAGCCACAAGGGCCGACATGTAGGGGACAATACAAAGACAGGGACAGTGGGGGTTTACAATAGGTCGAGTAAAAGTGCACAATAGCAAGACTAATTTAACAATGAAGATGTAAGAATATAAAATAAACTATGCACAACAAAATGAATTCCCCGATAGGGGTGGACGACCCTGGGGTGACTCGGGTACCCCACCAATCCTGAACTACCCTGCGCTTCTAGGGCACCCAGGGAGAGCACCCCTCTCCTCAAGTTAGCTAGCCTATAGGCGCATGGTAAGAGTAGGCCCATTCACACGAGCCATTCTCACCACATTCATCCACCTTTTAGCAAATGTACTGGGGGAGGGGGGGTGTCAGCACTTCATTCTCCACCTTCACCTTCCTTTCCAGGTGAAACTTGAAGAAGTTGATGAGGGATTGGCCGAAGAGAAAAGTATCTGTCTTCAGTCCTTTTAACCTGGTCCACCATATAACCTCTTTCGCAACTGCCTCCAGACAGAGAAAAATTTCCTGCTCTTCCTGACCTAAGGAAGGCGGCGGGTCGATCTTCACTATGGACTCGACCGATAGCCAGATTCATTCCACATGCGACAGTAGCTGTTCGACATAACTCCACAAGTCGGTAATGCACGGATATTGGACAAGTGCGTGCAGAACGGTTTCGTCGTTCTGTGCGCATCTTAGGCAGGTCCGTCTGACAGCACTTCCATGCCTGTAGAGTTTATCCCGAGCCGGCAGTGCCCCCCCCCCCCCCCCCGGTAGCACTGCCAAGCGAGGGATTTCTGGAAATTGTCCATCGTTTTCGGCTCGAAAGTCCTCAAATACAGACTAGTCAGTTCGACTTCGTCGAGGCCCAAAGCTTCTCCGAGTCCGTCATCGCACTTGCCCACCACTAATCCTCTATAGAACTCGAGAGTGGAAGTTCCACTGATCGCATGGCCCGCTTGGTAGAGGGCAGTGAGTGCCTGGCAACATTCCAGGTCCCAGTCACCCAGTCTCGGTCTCTTCTTGACCCAGGACTGCAGCTCAGTCAAAGAAATGAGTTGCGGAAAGGCCCGTCTGATAAACGGCGACCACACCTGTTCACCGTTTGGCAGAATATCTGGAGATGTCGCAGCCTCAGCGCATGTCTGCGCATCATTAGCCACGGCATGCCCAGCCCTCCGCGTAGAGGGTGCTGGCAGCAGATGGGCCGCCTCACCAACGGAACTTGTCCCTTCCACAAGAATTTAAAGAGGAGCCGTTCCAACTTGACGAGGCGCGGACGGGGGCAAGGCACGACGGTCAGGCGGTAGTAGATGACGGACGCGATGTACGCATTCGCCACCTCCGCCCGATCTTTCAGTGATAGCTTCTTCCTAGCCCATTTTTGGGTGAGACTGGCTACTCTACTCGTTACCTCGTCCCAATTCTTTTCCACCTGGAGGTCTGGTCCGAACCAAACCACGAGCAACTTTACCATTCCGTCCGTCCAGCGCCCCACGATGCTGTTGGATGGCATGGGCCTGCCTCTCCATGTTCCGACTTGCAAGCCCACCGACTTTTCCGGGTTAAGTTTGGCTCCTGTCAACCTTTCATATTCCTTCAATAAGGTGCCGACCACCTCGATCTCTGAGGTGTTCGATACCATCACGGTGATGTCGTCCGCATAAGCCGACACTGCCCTTCCACGTCCCATTCGAGCGGGATGCCCTGCAACAGCTCCAGCTTCCGCAGTAAAGGCTCGAGAGCAAATATGTACAGAGGGGAAGAGAGAGGGCTCCCTTGACGGACCGATCGGGAGAGCCGAAATGGTTCCGAGAGGTGGCCATTAACCTTGACCACCGAGCGTGTGCCGCTGTGCATTGTAACGATCGAGCTTCTGAACATAGGGCCGAAGTCAGCTGCTCTGAGGACAAACTCCAGATACCGATGGTCCAACCTATCTAATAATAATAATAATAATAATAATAATACATATATATATATATATATAATATATAAATAAGAGGAAAGCACAAACGGGAGATATTTCCCATCATCAGTTGTCCGCTGGAGATTACGGACGTTTCTACGCATTATATATATATATATATATATATATATATATATATATATATATCGTTTGACTGGTGCTGCGGGCCTATACATTCATGAAACCCAACACATCCCAGCCATCAGTAAATGTTCGTTGTTCCTTATGATATGATACTATATAACAGGTACGATAGAATGTTCACAGAGAAATACAAGTTAACCAAAGATAATCTTTAGTTTCACAATTTGGACGAAATACTAATATCCTTCGGACAGCTGACATCTACAACTGCACAGGACTTTTCTCCTTCATCCTATAACATCATTATCAGATCTATTGTAGTTCCTTCAGACTGCTGTGTTTCTTGGAATATTCCACCACCACAACCACCGCCACGGTCACAATCATATCCACTACCAACACTACTACCATACCCCATCACCTGCACCTAACATCACCATCCAATTAACACTATCCCACCAACACCATCCGACTACCACCACAACCACCGCCACCACCAACACCATCCGACTACCACCACAACCACCACCACCACAACCACCACCAACACCATCCGATTACCACCACAACCACCACCAACACCATCCGATTACCACCACAACCACCACAACCACAACCACCACCACCATCCGACTACCACCACAACCACCACCACCATCCGATTACCACCACAACCACCACCAACACCATCCGACTACCACCACCACCACCACCACCACCACCAACACCAACCACCACCACCACCACCACCACCACCACCAACACCATCCAACCACCACCACCACCACCACCACTCCATCAAACCATCCAGTATGTCACACACGTATCCTAATCAATGTTTTTCAACAAACTAGAACCGTGCCTTGCTTTAGAAATAGCTGAATACCGATTTCCTCACCATAATTCTGTTTGTGTATATAGTTGTATATATACATACATTTACACATATACATATATACACTAACAAAAACACACGCATATATGCATATATATATATATATATATATATATATATATATATATATATATATATATATATATATATACACATCTATATATATAAATATGTATGCATACACACACACACACATATATATGTGTGTATATATATATATATGTGTGTGTGTATATATATATATATATATATATATATATATATATATATATATATATATATATATATATTTATATACACATATATTATATACATACATATATATTACACACACACACACATATATATATATGTGTGTGTGTATATATATATATATATATATATATATGTGTGTGTGTAAATATATATATATTTATATACACATATATTATATACATACATATATATTACACACACACACACACATATATATATATATATATTTATATACTCTTTTACTCTTTTACCTGTTTCAGCCATCCGGCTGAGGCCATGCTGGGGCACCTCCCTATATATATATATATATATATATATATATATATATATATATAGAGAGAGAGAGAGAGAGAGAGAGAGAGAGAGAGAGAGAGAGAGGAAGGGAGAGAGAGACACATGTGTATTTGCGTATACATGAGTACATATGTGCATATACAGATGCATATCCTTAAAAATAGCTAGTTTATAAAGCAATCAATTATATATCTGTGAACGTGTTTTGTTTGTGTTTTAAATGTACGTGGATATGCGTATATAATATCTATATCACTAAATATAAATGAAATATTTAACCTTGTTTGCAGTTCCTTCTCGTCCCAACTGTGATATGCGATCAACAGCAATGCCAAAAATAGAAAGAAAGGTATTTTTTAAAAGATTTTGGTAAATCGGTAGGTTGCTGGCCGTGGAGGTTAACGCCACTATGGACTGGCTTCGTGTCGAAGAGGGTGCCTTGTACTTTCAGTCGCTTAATGCCAATGAAATGTGAATAAGCTCAGGCTTATGACATTCTTTAACTTTAAACAGTTTGATATTTTGATGCCAACAACAGAAAGCAAGCTGATATGGATAGAGTATATAATTTAACTTCACAGAAGCTTGCTATGCAACGAAACATTGTAATGGAGATGGACTAGGAAGGGAGAAAGCACAGTTTATAAAGCAAAAAATTCGAAGAAATGTTAAGTGGGCTTACCTTGCTTGGACGAATGCTCCACATAGCATACCCAATAGTCTATCTTACGCCAGAAGGCTCGTTATTCCGGTGTTTATCCCAGTTTCATGGTGTGAAGCGATTGAGAGTACACTTGTGAATGAAATGTGATAGACGGAAAATATGTGGATGCCTATCAGATGGATGTTACTTGTAATTGAAAGTTCCAGCCGTGTCACATATTGAGTTGACCTGGGAATTCCATTACAAATACACATGACGATGTTGCAAGGATCTTATGTAACCAGGCCATTGAAATATATATATATATATATATATATATATATATATATATATATATATATATAGTGTTTTTGCTATGAAACCGGCTATGAAAACATTTTTTATTTTATCCATTCCCTTGTATTTTGCATTTGGTTTGGCTTGCCTCGGAAACGTAACCTTATTACATAATGATGCTGTCTGATGAGATCACGCGACTGGTTACACGATTGAACAATCACGTAGCCACGATCGTCATTGAAATATGTATCACAGCTTCGATAATAAAGTACGATTTTTACGATTTTATTTCTTTCTCTGATTTTTTGTCCACGATTTCCTGTGTTTTTACGTTTATGATTTTTTGTCTTTGATTTTCCTGTGTATACTCTCCCCTCCTTACGTTTTTTCTGTTTCATTTTCCCTTCCCCGTCTCTGCCTATCCTTCGCACTCACTCCTTCGTTCAACACCACCCCGCTTCACACACCTGCCCTCTCATCCCTCCCCCTGCTTTCACCCAAACGCCCACCATGCCCAGCCTGAGATCCTTTCTCCACCAACTACACACAAGTTCAAACTTTTCCTCACCCCCCTCCTCCCACCCTGCTATCTCCCCTCTGCACTTCAACTCTCCTACCTTCTCTTCGCCAAAACCCGGCACTCCAGCCATATCCATTTCCTCAGCCACTGCCTCCGCCTCCACCTTATCCCCCTCGGCTTCCATCTACACTTCCACACTTCCCACCCCGCTTCCCCCTCCACGCAACGTATCCTCACCCGATCCTCACGCCTCCTAATGCGCAACTCCATCCGCGCCTCCCGCTCCACCCTCCGCAAACTTGACCACCAACTGACCCCCACCCTTCTCCGCCTTAACTCCACCTGCCACCCCCTCCTCGCCCACGCCATCCTCCTCTTCATCCAAAACCTCAACCACGACCTCTTCTCCTTCCTCACCTCCACCAAAGCTCGCAAGCTACACTCACGCCTCCCAACCACCCCCATCCACCACCACCCGCCCATCCCTATGAGACACTCACACCCCTACCCAATCTCCCCCTCCACCTCACCTCACCCCCCCCCCCCCCTTCTCCCCTCACACACCCAAACCCCACCACTTGTTGTCACCATACCCCCTGACCTCCCCCTCTCCGCACCCGAGCGCTCACTCCTTAGTAGAGGCCTTCGCTTCATACCCCACACTCCGCACAGCGACGAGTTCCGCACCCGAACGGAAGTCGAGCGATTCGTGCGACGCACGAAGCTACAGGCACATTTCGGCCGAACGCCACCGGCTTCGAACGCCCCAGACCCGTTTCTCGCCCTGGGCCGACGACCATCTTCTTGGATTTAGCACCCTGGACGCGTTCGTCGATGCCAGCCGTAGCGCCGTAAATCGTTTCGACTTCCGCCACCGTTCCAAACGGAATAACATCTCACGGGGCGAACTCTTCGCTCTCCGCTCCCTCCGTAGCCGAGATGACATCGTCATCAAACCGGCGGACAACGGAGGCGCCGTGGTGGTGTGACGCGCGGACCTCTACACGGCCGAAGCCCTCAGGCAGCTCCGTAACCCCCTCTTCTACCGCCCTCTACCCTCCGATCCCACACCCCTCTACCAACAACAAGTTTCCTCCACCATCCAACACCTTGTCTCCTCCTCCCCCCCCCCCGCTTCCCACCTCATCCCCCCCCCCCCCCCCCCGCACCCCCACCATCTACTTCCTCCCCAAACTCCACAAACCCGACAACCCCGGCCGCCCCATCGTCTCCGCTTGCAACTGCCCCACCGAACTCATTTCCGCCTTTCTCGACTCCATCCTCGCCCCCCTTGTCACCACCCGCCCCTCCCACATCTCCGTCACCAACCACGCCCTGCGCCTTTTCGACTCCTTCACCTACCCACCCGGCCCACTACCCTTCCTCTTCACCCTAGACATCAAGTCCCTCTATACCGTCATCCCCCACGCCGACGGCCTACGCGCCCTCAAACACTAACTCGACCTTCGCCCCTCCCCCATCCCCTCCACCCCCACCCTCCTTCGCCTCGCTGAGCTGGTCCTCACCCTCAACTGTTTCTCCTTCTCGGGTGAGTTTTACCAACAGGTAGCCATGGGTACAAGAATGGGGCCAAACTATGCCAACCTTTTTGTTGGCCATGTTGAGGCCCAAATCTTTGCCCAGTACACCGGCCCCACGCCCGAACTGTACGGTCGTTACATCGACGACTGTATCGGAGTCACGACCCTCGCCCGAGAAAGCTCGACTCCTTTCTTTCCTTCTTCTGCTCCTTCCACCCCTCCCTCCACTTCACCACCTCTATCTCCACCACCCACGTCCACTTCTTAGACATCTCCGTCGCCTTCGACCCCTCCCACCACTCCCTCGTCACCTCCGCCTTCTTCAAACCCACCGACTCCCACTCCTACCTCGACTTCACCTCTTCCCACCCCACACACACTAAACACTCTATTCCCTACTCCCAACTCCTCAGGATCAGCCGCCTCTGCAGCCGAGATGCTGACTTTGAGTCCCAGGCCCTTTCCCTAGTCAGCCATTTCATCCGCAGAGGTTCCCCCCCCTCTCTTGTCCCTACCGCTCTCACCCGCGCCCGTGGTGTCCACTGCTCCACCACCCTCACCCCACGCCACCGTACACCCACCCACCGTCTTCCCTTCCCCATCACCTACCACCCCTCCACCATACCCCTCCACCGCACCATCCTCTGCCTCTTCCTCTGCCTCCAGTCCGACCCCTCCACCTCCCACATCTTCCCAGCCCCACCACTCCCCTCCTTCAAACGCGAACGCAATCTCCGCACCCTCCTTGTCCACAGCTCCCTACCCCCCAACCCACGCTCTGTCCCCCCCGGTTCCTTTCCCTGTTCTAGGCCCCGCTGCAACACCTGTCCTCACATCACCAACACCACCACCTTCCAGGGTCCCAACGGCCACTCTCTCTCTGTCCGGCATGCCTTCCGCTGCACCTCCTCCAACCTGGTCTACGGACTTCGCTGCACGGAGTGCAGCGCGACTTACGTCGGACAGACTGGACGTCGCCTGGCTGACAGATTTACTGAGCACTTCCGGGATATTCGTCTCGGTGGTAGTTCCCCCATCGCCCGCCACTTTGGTGTCCCTGGACATTCCGCACACCACCTCACAGTCTGTGGCCTACTCCAATGCCACGGAACACCCGCCACTCTCCTAAGGGTCGAACAACGAACGATCTTCACCCTACAGACCCACACTCCCCCCGGCCTAAACTCCCCACCCTTATTCCTTTAGCCTTCGACCCCCCCCCCACACACATATACTCCACTAACACTACTAACACACCCCTCCTTTTCACCACCCACCCCACAACTAACAATACTAACACCTCCACCCCACAACCGACCACCCTTCCCCAACTAACATACTAACATCCCTCCCTTCTTCTCCCCCCTCCTTATCACACGCACACACCCACCGGTACATATATACACGCGCTCACACTAAACACACACCCTACTACCACCACTAACCCTCACCCCCACCCATCCACCCCACCACCCCGCAACTAACATCACTAACACATCCCCTGACCCCAAGCACACGAACACACATACCCACTTATACCACCCACTCTACACGCAACTAACATCACTAACACCCCCAAACCCTACTACACGAACACACACACCCTCTTACACCACCCACTCTACACACCTACCACCACTGACCCCCACTCACACCCGCATTCAACCCTTTCTCCACCTCCAGTATACTAACACACACTAACACCCCCTTCACCACACACACACCAGTACACTACACTCCCTCCATCGGCCCCCACACCCTTCTCTTCCCGCTCCACCCACACCCTTTCTCAAACACACACACATCCCACTAACACCTCTACTAATATACACACACCCTCCTCACTCCAACTTTCACACCTACCCATCCTCTCCTCTGTCCACCGCTCCTCTGCACACACTGACACACCGACTTTCTTCACTTACCATTCTACCCTACTGCTGCTATGCCTCTCTGACCACCTCCCCCCACACACAGACACACAACCCTCCTCCTGCATTGACCCTCTGACCACTTCCTATTGCGCGCGCACCCCACATCTCCCCTCTTCCGACCAATCTCTTCACGGATTACACATATGTGAACCTTGATCCCGAGAATCTGCCGCATCCCAAGGATTTTACTCAGCATTCCACCACATCCTTTTACGGAATTACCTTTACGACTCACCCCCAGACATACACCCAACAAAAATTTTTTTCCCACACGCCACCTACATCCACAACACGCATAAACACCACACACACACGTGCGTACCACCACATATTTACACATTCAGCCTCCGGAATCCTT
This sequence comes from Eledone cirrhosa, assembly GCA_964016885.1. Classification (NCBI taxonomy): domain Eukaryota; kingdom Metazoa; phylum Mollusca; class Cephalopoda; order Octopoda; family Eledonidae; genus Eledone; species Eledone cirrhosa. The sequence goes on along the minus strand of OZ024741.1, from coordinate 322,400,570 downwards.
TCCCCCACCCTCTATCCACACACGCACACACACTCCGACCTACACCCCACCCCACACACACATCTTCCTGAACATGCAACCCCGTTCTTCCCCCAACCCTTGCTTTCACATACACACACACACACACACACACCACCTTCAGCCCTCCCCGCTCGGACACCCCGTCTCCCTCCACCCACTCCACCCGCCACCACCCCTACACGCCCCAAACCCTTCCACCACCTGTTTTACCCCATTTTAATTTTATTTTGATCATGCCTTTATTTTTAATTTCATTTGCACCGTTTCCTCTCACCCACTTTTTGCTATATGTCTCTCCACCACTCCCCTACACACCCTTTGAACTCTCTTCCCACACACTTTTCACCTGAAGAAGGGCTTATGCCCGAAACGTCGTTCCCCACCCCGCCCCACTCTCAAGAGCGTGAAACTCATAAACCTTTGTTCGTACTGCCTCTCTGTTTTGTTCCCGTTCAATTTTTCACTATATATATATATATATATATATATATATATATATATATATATATATATATATATAGAGAGAGAGAGAGAGAGAGAGAGAGAGAGAGAGAGAGAATAGAAAAAACGAAGAAATTTCGTTTACATATGAAAAATATTTATTGCGTATCGACCTGTTACGCGCGTTTCGCAGAGGATTGGCTGGCTCAAGGTGACCCAGCCTG
>OZ024741.1:322367384-322394884 GCA_964016885.1 Eledone cirrhosa | reverse complement strand
CATAAAAAGAAGGGACAAATACAAAGGGGGAGTTTACATACAATCGAGTAAAAAGGGTATAAAATGAAAATAATCGAAAACAACCTCAAAAGGGAGGGGACGTGATGGGGGTTGCACACACCCCCGAAAAAGTGTGCAATCCTTTGCCCAGGGAGCACATGGAGAAGGTGCTCCGCTCTCCTTCACTTCTTTACCTACAGGATGGTATACAGAGAAGGCCCATTTACACGAGCCATTCTCGCCACTATCACCCACCTTTCATAAAACTGCCTGTGGCCAAGCACCTCTCTCTCCATTCTTATCCTTCTTCCGAAGTGATATCGGAAGAAGTAGACCAGACTATGGCCAGAGAGGAAGTTGCCTGACCTCAGACCTTTCAATCGTGTCCACCAAACAACCTCTTTCAACATGGCTATTACGCACAGAAAAACCGCCTTTGCTTCCTTTGTGAAGAGGGGAGGCGGTTTGATTGTCATCACGGACTCGGCGGTCAATCGAATCGGCGCCACCCGCGACAGCAGTCGTTCGGCGTAGCCCCACAGATCAGCCACGCCCGGACATTGCACCAATGCGTGCGCAACGGTTTCTTCGTGACGCACGCATCTAGAAAATTAGGTTTTTTATAAAATGAAAAAATCGAGATGTCCTACAAGAGTGAAAGTATAAGGATAAAAGATGAAATCAAAAATGCGACAGGAGTCTTTTAAAAAATATTTATTTGGTTCCTTTACCGGTTTCACAGTTCTTGTGCTTTTCAAAAGTAGAATTGTGATGGAGGGTTTGTAGATTTTCTCGCATATATATATATATATATATATATATATATATATATATATATATATATATATATATATATATACGTATATATATATTTATATATTTATATTTATATTTATATATATACATATATATATTTGTGTGTGTATATATATATATATATATATATATATATATATATATATATATATATATATATATATATATATATATATATATATATATATGTATATATATACATATATACGATATTAATAAATGGAAACTATATTTATAAAACCATATTTATTTCATTATACATATTTCAGGGATAGCAAATTAAAATATGGTATGCCTATCCAGACAGCTTCCAAAAATAATGGTTGCATTTAATAGGGTACGTCAAAATTATTTATAAAACTGTTTATATATTGTATTTTGTCTGATGAAGGCATACCATATTTTAATTTGGTATCCCTGAAATATGTATAATGAAATAAATATGGTTTTATAAATATAGTTTCAATTTATTAATATCGTATATCTACTCCAAAAACTTGTCGAGTGCTTTATATCAGTTATAAAATATTTACTTGTTGTATCCCAACAATTTTAAATAGAACTTTTGCTACATATATATATATATTAGGATTGGTGCTCTGAAATAGCGATGTATACATGAATATATGTATAGTATATTTGGCAATATACTGTATGCCTAATTAAAAACATTTTGAAGACCTTGCGCTATTATCTTAAAGTAGTGACTATGTCACTTACTTCTTTTTTCATCAAACAAAGGGAGATAAGCTGACAGATCTGTTTCACACTGTTGGTAATCATCAAAGCTTAGCACTCGCCGATGTTTGTTGAAAATTATAGATGCTGGATTCTTATAGAATTCCAGTAATAATCAGGAACTGATTATACAGAGCGATTGCCGGTCCAGAAAAAATAGAAAATTAGGAATGGTGCTCTGAAATAGCGATGTATACATGAATGTATGTATAGTATATTTGGCAATATACTGTATGTTTAATTAAAACATTTTGAAGACCTTTCGCTATTATTTTAAAGTAGTGACTATGTCACTTACTTTATATATATATATATGCACACATACTTTATATATATATATATTGCACACATACACAGATAGATATGTTTCTTTATTAGCCACAGGGGCACAAAAGAAGGGGACAAATACAAAGGGGGAAGTTTACATACAATAAAAACGTGTAAAATGTTATCACAAAAGCAATTTAAAAAATTAGTCGATTTTCCCCAATAGGGGATATGAGTAACACATACCCCCGAAAAAAATGTGCAACCCTCATCTCCAGGATTACGAAGAGTTTGTACTCCTTTCCTCTCCTCCTCCTTTTCCTCAACCTACAGGCTGATATAGAGAGAAGGCCCATTCACTCGGGCCGTTCTCGCCACTTTCACCCACCTTTCATAAAACTTGCTGGGGTACAGCACCTCTCTCTCCATCCTGATTCTTCTTCCAAAGTAGTATTTGAAAAAAAGAATCAGTTGTTGGCCGGAGAGAAAGGTGTCTGACCTCAACCCTTTCAACCTTGTCCACCATACAACCTCTTTCGCCATAGCTATCACACAAAGGAAAACCGCCTCTCCTTCGTTTTTGAAGGAGGGTGGCGGTTTGATCATGACAATGGACTCGGTGGTCAACCGGATTGTCCCACCCGCGACAATAGTCGTTCTACATAGCCCCACAGGTCGGTAACGCCCGGGCAGTGTATGAATGCGTGCGCGACGGTTTCTTCGTCTCGCACGCATCTCGGACAGATCTTTTTCGAAGGGTCCCTGCTCGGGCGCCCATGTCTGTAGAGTTTGTCTCGAACTGGTAGAGCTCCTCGGTAGCATTGCCAGGCCAGGGACTTTTGGAAGTTGTCCATCGGTCCCGGGCGGAAGATCCTACCGAACAGACTGGCCAGTTGGTCTTCCTCTACGCCCAGAGCTTCTCCGAGCGCGTCGTCCCACTTGCTGCGGACCAGCCCTCTATAGAATGACGAAGTGGAGTCTCCATTGATCGCCGGGTCCGCCTGCCAGAGGGCTGTGGCCGCCTGAGCACATTCGATGTGCTAATCGCCCATTTTCCTCGGCCTTTGCTTGACTCAGGACTGCAGCTCGGTTAGCGAGACGAATCGTGGGAAGGCTCGCCACACGAACGGGGCTCACACCGGTTGTCCTGTGAGGAATACGTAGAGATGCCGCAGCCTGAGCGCGTGTTTGCGCATAGTCAGCCACGGCATCCCCAGCCCTCCGTTGGAAGGGTGTTGACAGCAGATGGATCTATAATGAAGAATGTAAGTCGTTATAGTTGTTAGTAAGGTTAGATCAGGAGGCATTAAATAGACAAACTCCATTATAAGTATGAACTTCATTTATTCTTGCTTCACACTGTGAAAGCCATTTTGCCTGTATTTCCATGTGTGAGATACGACAGGATATGGCGTGTCGAAGAATCGACGTCTTGACGATAGCAGGTTTATCTGGAGACTGGTCTTCTGACTTAACTTCCGTTCTCTGGTCTAAGTAGTCCAGTTACTTGTATCGCTACGCCGAAGGTTTTGATTGGCTCACACTTCAGCCAATTTACTTCCGTAACATTTTTCTTCCGCCGAAGGAAAATACATTTAATTACAAAGAATATATATTACTGCTACATCACCCCCTGCTTAAAAAAGGGTACCAGTTGCAAGAAAGAAAAAAATATATAACAGTAAATTTATAATAAACAATGTCAATTCACAGCAATGTCTGCGTTTTGCTTCAGAGAAAAAGAGGAACATAAAAACTGAGCAGCAGAAATAGTCCTAAGTTCACATTAATTAATGCATTTAATATAAATACAAGAGAGGACAAGAACTCAAAAAGCTTGCTCTATATAGCATAGTTCATATATATAGAGTCTTGCAAAGCTTCTTGGGCCAATGTACTCGGCGACCACTACGTGTGGTGGTGACATATGTAGGTGTAGGGGGAGAAGGTGTGTGCAATGTTCCATGTGTAGCGTGTGTTGGCTGATGCAGAGTATATGTAGGGGGAATATGGGGCTCTTGTGTGAGAGTGTCTCTAAAGGCCCGTTTCACCCTATCGATGGATACAGTCTCTTTTTACCACCAATGTCCAGAGTGAACAGTTTATCTGTGCGTGCAATCACATAAGGACAGGTATAAGGTGGCGTGAGAGGAGCTCTCACGGCATCCTTCCGTAGAAAGACGTGGGTCCACGAAGCAATGTCGTTCGGGACCGAAGATTTTATTGTCTGTTGCCGAGGGTTCATAGGCGTAAGATTGTCAAAATAAGATCGCAGTCTGTTCACATACAGAGCTGGATCTGTTTCAGGTAAATCCATTGGGGTCAACATCTGACCCGGCAAAGATATAGGTACTCCGTAAACCAGTTCAGCTGGGGAGTATCCTAGATCCTCCTTGATAGCTGCACGACAGCCAAGAAGAACAATTGGTACATACTCGCTCCATTGCTGTTGATCCGGATAAGCGCGCAATGCGGCTTTCAATTGGCGGTGGAAGCGCTCTATCATTCCGTTCGAAGCTGGATGATAGCTAGTCGTTCGTATGCGCTTAATTCCCAGGATCCTTGAAAGTTATCGGAAGAGATGGGACTCAAACTGTCCACCACGGTCCGTGGTGACAGTGGTTGGAACTTCGTAACGCGATATCCAACCCGATACTAGGGCTCGCGCTACAGGTTCCGCCGAAATGTCACTTAAAGGAATGGCTTCAATACAGGTCAGGAGATAGGTAAATCCTCGGCTGACCGGCCATGGTCCAACGAGATCTATGTGGACATAACTGAACCGAGCGTCTGGAGTGCTGAAAGTTCCGAGGGGTGCGCGGATGTGTTTGTGCACCTTTGACTTCTGGCAGGACAAGAAGGAACGTGTCCAGGCAATGATGTCACGCCTCATATTCGGCCAGAAGAATCTAGCCGAAATGAGCTTCACTGTGGTCGATATTCCAGGGTGTGCTAGACCGTGCAAGGTCTCGAAAACTGCACGACGATGAGTTGCTGGAACTAGAGGACGAGGTGAATCCGTCGAGGGGTCACAAATAATCTGTGTGTCCGAAGTGGGCACAGGTTGATATGAAAATTTGCCAGTTGCAAATTTAGGAGAAGAAAGATCCAAGGTGTCCAGGGGTGGCTGTTCTGTGGCCATCCGTTGAAGGTCAATATCCGAAGGTGATGACAGGGAATTGATTGGGAGGCGAGACAAGGCTTCTGCCGCCGCATTCTGCTCACCGGAGATGTGTCGGATATCGCTGGTAAATTGCGAAACGAAGTCCAAATGACGAGTTTCGCGAGGTGAATATTTATCCGGCTTAGAACGCAGTGCGAACGTAAGCGGACGATGATCAGTGTAGATCGCAAATTGACGACCCTCCAGTGAATGCCGAAAGTGTTTCACTGCGAGGTACATAGCCAGGAGTTCATGGCCGAACGTGCTATATCGTGTTTCTGCAGGTCTCAGTTGTCTCGAGAAGTACGCGACGGGGTTGTAATTGTTGTTGGTGATGCTGTTGCAAAACTTCACCTACAGCTGTGCCCGATGCATCAACGCCAGTGAAAACTGGGCACCAGACACAGGATGTGCAAGTAACGACGTCTCCGCAAGTTTCTGCTTCACTTCGTTGAAGGCTTTTAGCTGACTCGTGTGCAGTGTGATGGATTCATTTTTCCTTTTCCTGTTACGTAACAGGTCGGACAGAGGAGACAGAAGATCCGCACAGTGTGGGATAAAACGTCTGTAGTAGTTCAGCAGACCAAGGAAATGTCGTAGCTGTCGAAGTGAAGTGGGTGGTTGAAGGTCTTGCAGAGCTTTCACTTTGTCAGGCAGTGGTGAGATTCCCTCAGGGCTGATAACGTGGCCCAAGAAGACAAGTGAAGACGCACCGAAAACACATTTCGCCGGGTTGATTCGCATCTGATACTGCTGAAACCGCTCAAACAGTAGACGGAGGTGAGTTATATGTTCCTCGGGTGAGGCACTTGCCACGAGAATGTCACCAAATCGCGCACAACTTCATCCATGAAACGTTGGAAAGTACTGGCTGCGTTTCGCAAACCGAAAGGCATAGAGAGAAATTCGAACTCTCCGAAAGGAGTTGTTACGGCAGTTTTAGGTATATCTGCCGGGTTCATTGGAATCTGGTGGTAAGCCTTGACCAAATCCAATTTGGAGAATGTCTTACATCCATGAAGCGAAGACGCGAAATTTTGTATCTGTGGGATCGGGTAGCGATCGGGTACCGTCATCGCATTTAACCGGCGAAAGTCCCCAGTGGGACGCCAATCACCGGAACGCTTCGGAACCAAATGCAAAGGAGCGGCCCACGGACTTGAGGATGGGCGTATGATCCCCAGCTGTAACATGTGGTTAAATTCAGTCTTCGCTGCTTTCAATTTCTCCGCAGGGGGGTGGCGAGGGCGAGAAAATACAGGAGCGCCAGAAGTTTCGATGTTTTGTGGAGTGAGTAGGCTTGCTCACCACAAAATTCAAATTTGTCAATTCCGGGAAGGAATTTAGAAGCGACTGGAAAGGGTCCTCTGAAGCGGCGATGAAGAATACCGGGCTGATAGATGAGACAGTAGATTTGAAACCCGGAACGGAGAGTTCCGTCTTAGCATCCAGCAACCGGCGTCTGCGCATATCCACTAAGAGGTTATAGTGGTGCAGGAAATCCGAGCCTAGAATAGGGTAAGGCAAATCAGCGACCGTGAAAATCTACGTGAAGTCTCTTCGCAATTCCAGGTTCAAAGAACGAGAAATTTGACCATACGTGGAGATAGGAGAATGATTTACGGCTTGCAGAGAAATGGATGAAACTGGCGGCTTCTCTTTCAGAAGTTTTAGCGGCCATATGCTGCAAGCAGCGCCTGTATCCACAAGATATCGAGCTTGGGAAAACGTGTCAGTTATAAAGAACGCACGATTATTTGGGAGCGTCAGAGGGGACTGTGCCGTGCTCAGGTCTCCTGAAATCCGTTTCCCTGGATGGAAAACGAACAGGGCTGGTTACAAGAGCGTGCCGCCGCGTCAAAACGGCTGTGGTAGTAGCACAGTCCTGGCTTGCTTGTGTGGCGGCGACGTGGCGAGGGCGAACGGCTCTGGAAGCGACGTCTGGGCGATTGAGCCCTGGATGTACTCAATTTTCTCACCTCTTTGGTGAGTTCCTCTATGGCTTGAAGTATTGCCACAGACGCAAGTGAGTGATCGGTGTGGAAGGCAGCTGCTGGAGAGAACGAAGAGACCGCAGCCGGTGGCTGAGGTGCAACGAAGGAGGCAGGAGAGAACGAAGAGACCGCAGCCGGTGGCTGAGGTGCAACGAAGGAGGCAAGGTTTCCAGTGAATCTTCTAATTTTGTCGGCCAAAGCCGCTAGCTGGTCGACTGTGGTAGTCTCCATCATAGGCGCTAACATCGCCTGAACACCGGGCGGCAGAGAGGAAAATGTTAAGAAATGTCAGAGAGGAAAATATTAAGAATAAAAAATGTTTTTCTTATATTTTTCAAAAAGGCGTTGCCTTTAAATCAAAATGGTTGGCAAACAAACACTGAAGACGTATACTGGCCATTCGTAACGCTCCAGGGGGATTTATGTGCAAAATACAAATTTTGAGACGCAGTGAAAAAAAAAAATTATAACGCATGATGGAATAATTTACCGATCATTTTTTTTTTTTTTCTTTTTGTGTTAATAATGTCGATACAAAATGTGTTTGTGCATGCAGGCAAATGATAACGAAATAATTGTTCTAAACAACAAAACGTTTTTTTTTTTCTTCTTTGTGACAGCGTTCTTTCTTTCTTTCATATTTGTTGTAATAAAAATGCTTGTTTGTATCACGTCGGCGTCACCATTTATAATGAAGAATGTAAGTCGTTATAGTTGTTAGTAAGGTTAGATCAGAAGGCATTAAATAGACAAACTCCATTATAAGTATGTACTTCATTTATTCTTGCTTCACACTGTATTTCCATGTGTGAGATACGACAGGATATGGCGTGTCGAAGAATCGACGTCTTGACGATAGCAGGTTTATCTGGAGACTGGTCTTCTGACTTAACTTCCGTTCTCTGGTCTAAGTAGTCCAGTTACTTGTATCGCTACGCCGAAGGTTTTGATTGGCTCACACTTCAGCCAATTTACTTCCGTAACATTTTTCTTCCGCCGAAGGAAAATACATTTAATTACAAAGGATATATATTACTGCTACAGATCTTCTCACCAAAGGAGCCCACTTCTTCCAAAGGAATTGGAAGAGCGCGCGCTCCATTTTGGTGAGCGTTTTGGCTGGACAAGGCACGACGGTCAAGCGGTAGTAGATGACGGACGCTATAAAAGTGTTTGCCACCTCCGCTAGACCTTTCAAGGATAGTTTGCACTCGGCCCACTTCTGGGTGAGTGCAAACAGCTTGGCCGTCACCTCGTTCCAGTTCTTCTCCACCTGGAGGTCCTGACCAAACCAGACCCCGAGCAGCTTTACCGGTCCTTCCGTCCAGCGTCCGACGACGCCATCGGAAGGCATCGGTTTGCCTCTCCACGATCCGAGTTGCAAACCGATGAACTTGTCTCGGTTCAGCTTCGCGCCTGTGAACCTTTCGTATTCCTTCAGTAAGGTGCCAACTTCCTCGATTTGCGAGGTGCTCGACACCATTACTGTCACGCCGCTTTCCGCAGTTCCGGTTCCAGAGGGATAGCCTGAAATAGCTCCAACTTCCGCAGTAGTGGCTCGAGAGTCAGTACGTACAGAAAGGAGGAGAGAGGGCATGCCTGTCGAATGGATCGCGTGATATGGAACGGCTCCGAGAGGTAGCCGTTCACCTTGACCCTTGAGCAGATGTTGCTGTTGTGCATTGCAGCAATCCAGCCCCTGAACACGGGTCCGAAGCCTGCCGCCTCGAGCACCGCATCCAGGTAACGAAGGTCAACCCTACCGAAAGCCTTAGACTGATCCAAGTTGATCAGTGCCCCACCGAAGCCGGGTTTACACCCTACCCTCTCTATGATGTATCGCATGAGGTAGAGGTTGTCGTGTATGGACCTGATCGGTATTGCGCATGTCTGCGCTTCTCCCATCAGGTTTTCGACGACAAGCGCCAGCCTCTTTGCCAACGCCTTTGCCAAAATCTGTAACTCCGTGTTTAGCAGAGTTATGGGCTGGAAGTTGCCTATGTCCTCCCCCTTATTCTCGTCCTTCCTGACTAGTGTGACTACGCCACTGGTCACAGAACTATGAATTCTCCCGTTCTGCTGCCAGTTGCAGTAGACCGCTACCAGGAGACCGGAGAACAAGTCTGGCAAGAACGTAAAATTCGTAGGGTAGACCGTCGAGACCTGGAGATTTGCATTTGCCGCATTGGCTCAGCGCGTCCCCTATCTCAGCGGCTGAAATCGGCTTTTCGCAGAACTTCGCCTCGCTGTCCGAGAGTCGCGGTAGACCGAAATCCATAGCCCCTCCCGGCGCTCCGCCCTGCCCGAACAGCTGAGCAAAGTGGTGCTGAAAGGCCGCGCACATCTGCTTCGGCTCACGTATCACGCGTCCGTCTTGGTCCTTCAAAGACCGAATCGTGGACTTATAGATGAACATATACACAATATTACAGACGCACACAGACACATGCGTAGAGCTGGAGAGAGGGGGGAGGATATAGGGGAAGAGGGAGAGAGGGTGAGAGGCAGAGAGGGAAAGAGAGAGAGCGAGAGAGATTCGTTGGATGATACAGAGACGGGAAGACAAACAGAAAGACAGATAGATAGATAGATATATTTCTTTATTTGCCACAAGGGCGCACAAGAAAAGGAGACAATACAAAGAAACATGCCGGGGGTTTTACATACAGTCTTGTAAAAATATTATTAAAACAAACAAATTTAACAATCGAAATCCCCAATAGGGGGGAGGCGTTACAAATGGGTTGTTTAATACCCCGTTGATAGAACAACCCTCAACTTCGGGAGCGTGTTGTGCAAGTGCTCCTTTCTTCATTTTGCTCTCTTCTTCAACTTACAGGTTTATATACAGAGAAGGCCCAATCACTTAGGCCATTTTTGCTACATTCACCCACCTTTCAGTAAATTTACTGGGGTGCAGTGCTTCTCTCTCCACTCTGATTCTCCTTCTAAAGTGGTACCTAAAGAAGGGAATGAGTTGTTGTCCGGAGAGAAAGGCATCTGTCCTCAGTCCCCTCAATCTAGTCCACCATAAAACCTCTTTCACCATAGCCACTATACAGAGGAAAACCGCCTCTCTTTCGTTTTTGAAAGAAGTTGGCGGTTTGATCCTTACTATGGACTCGGCAGTCAACTGGATTTGTCCCATACGCGACAGCAGCTGTTCTGCGTAGTTCCACAGGTCGGTTACGCCCGGGCAGTGTACAATTGCGTGCAGGGCGGTTTCAATGTAATGCTCGCATCTTGGACACGTCCTCTTGGAAGGATCTCTGCCGGGGCATCCGTGCCTGTAGATCTTGTCTCGAACTGGTAGAGCTCCTTGGTAGCACTGCCAGGCCAGGGACCTTTGGAAGTTGTCCATAGGTCCCGGACGGAAAGTTCTACCGACCAAGCTAGTGAGCTCGTCGTCTTCGACGCCCAGAGTCTCTCCGAGCACGTCGTCGCACCTGTGACGTACTAACCCTCTATAGAATGTCGAAGTGGAGTCTCCACTGATTGCTGTGCCCGCTTGACAGATGACTGTGAGCGCCTGAGCGCATTCAATGATCCAGGCGCCCATTTTCTTCGGTCTCCGCTTGACCCAGGACTGCAGTTCCGTCAGCGAGACAAGTTGCGGGAAGGCCTGTCTCACAAATGGGGATCACACCGGTTTTTTCGGTGAGGAATACCTGGAGATGCCGTAGGCTTAGCGCGTGTTTGCGCATCATCAGCCACGGCATGCCCACCCCTCCGTTGGAAGGGTGCTGACAGCAGACGGATCTCCTCACCAGTGGAGCCTGCTTTGGAAGAAGCAACTGGAAGAGCATGCGTTCCATCTTGGTGAGGAATTCACGGGGACAAGGCACGACGGTCAAGCGGTAGTAGATGACGGACGCTATGAAAGTGTTCGCCACCTCCGTTCGACCTTTCAATGATAGTTTGCAGTCTGCCCACTTCTGGGAGAGTGAAAATACCTTGGCCGTGACCTCGTTCCAGTTTTTCTCCACCTGGAGGTCCGGACCGAACCAGACCCCGAGCAATTTCACCGGTCCTTCCGTCCAGCGTCCGACGACGCTGTCGGACGGCATCGGTTTGCCTCTCCACGTTCCGAGTTGCAAACCGACAGACTTGTCCGGGTTCAGTTTTGTTCCTGTGAGCCTTTCGTATTCCTGCAGTAAGTAGCCGGTGGCCCCGATTTTCGAGATTTCCGACACCATTACTGTTACACGTCTGCATAAGCCGACGCCGCTTTCCGCAGTCCCGGTTCCAACGGGATGCCCTGCAGCAGCTCCAACTTCCGATAGTTAGTTAGATAGTTAAAAATTACATGTTGGCCATCATGTAGTGCTTTACATTCTATCTTCTTTCTCTCTCCCCATTTCACTTGGTTTTCATATACATCCTTCGCTTTCTTCTTTTCTCCCTTATTCATCATCATCATCATCATCATCATCATCACCATCACCATCACCATCACCATCATCATCATAATCATCATCCTCATAATCATCATCATCATCATCACCATCACCATCATCATCACCATCACCATCATCATCATCCTCATCATCGGCGTCGTCGTCATCATCATCATCATCATCATCATCATCATCGTCTCCTTCTCTTTCACCTCTTCTCCCTCTACCTCTACAGCACTGATTAAAGACTATATTTACAAACTAGTAATAACACTTAATAACAGAGCCAACCCAAGTAAATTGCTAGACGTGAAACACTGTTCACGTCTTTATTATCTCCCTTTCTAATCAACTGCTTCTTCCACTTTTGTCACCGCCTATTTATATCAAATAACACATTTCTTATAACTTTTTATATTACATACACACACTCGGGAACACACACACACACACACACACACACACACACACTCACTAACATACACACACTCGGGCACATACACACACACACACACACACACACACTCACTAACATACACATACACATGTTTGTATGTACGTATAAAGAGTGTGGGAGATAGATATAACATTTATATGACTAACACAGATATATATAGAGATGTGTGTATGGAATATATATATATATATATATATATATATATATATATATTACTTCAAAATATTAATAAATATAGCCATTTATGTTATCAAATATATTTTATTATATATATTTCAGAGGTACTGAGCTGTTTCATCAGTACGTCCTCATCAGATAAAATAAATTGATGTCTGACATACCTCAACTGTGCTGATGGTTCAATTCCAGTCTTGGCAGCAAAACTGGAATTGAACCATCAGCACAGTTGAGGTATGTCAGACATCAATTTATTTTATCTGATGAGGACGTACTGATGAAACAGCTCAGTACCTCTGAAATATATATAATAAAATATATTTGATAACATAAATGGCTATATTTATTAATATTTTGAAGTAATATTAATAACTCCAGAAAACCTAACTGTTGAGTGCTTCTAATCTATTGTAAAACTATATGCATTGATTAATCAATGAACCTGGCTGAAACAGGTAAAAGAGTAAAAGAGTATATATAACACACACACACACACATATATATATATATATATATATATATATGTATATATATATATATATATATATATATATATATATATATATATATATATATATATATATATATATATATATATATATATATATATATATATATACATATATATACGTGTGCATGTGTGTATATATATATACACATACTACTGTACGTCTGTATACATATATGTATGTACGTATACATACATACATACTTACATTTAAGTGTCGTACTAAGAGTGAGAAATGAAATTTCGTTTCATTCTATTCCATTTATCGTTTTCGGTGTGCCCGGCCGACTGAACTCAGTCGATATGCAAATTAGGCTGCTCAGCCGTTAATATGCATAAGGAAAGTATATACTTTCAGACGTTCAACCATCTGGCAGGAAGGTATACGATGCTGACGATAGCTAATAAGCTTGAAACTAGTACATCGAACCTGTGTCAGTGTTGAACAAAAAGGTGATGTTGTTTCCTAAACACTGTACGGCGTAATTCGGGCTGTTTGTTTGTTTACAAACAAACAAACCGAGCATTATAATAAATATTCGGTAAACCGATACGTGCATATATATATGTGTGTATATATATACATACTACTGTACGTCTGTATACATATATGTATGTACGTATACATACATATATATATATGTATATATATATATGTATATATATATATATATATATATATATATATATATATATATATATATATATATATATATATATATATATATATATATATATATATATAATAACTAGAAATTGATTAATATATAAATAAAAATGAATAATCACAGGAGATAATTTTTACAAGTGTGTAAGCAGACATAGCTAGGTAGGTAACTAAATAAAGTTAACCAGAACTTTAAAAATAGATACCTTATAATATGATTATTCTTCCCTGTATATATTCCATTAAAGAAATATATTTCACCAATTAATCGAATGGTAAACCATGGCTGCCGGTACTTGGATTTTCAACAAGTCCAGCGATCTATGTTTACACTTCAAGTTCAAATCAGCGACTGGCCAGCAACACGTGCTGTATCTACTAGAAATACACACATCATACCAGCTTCGTCACAGTGGCGTGAATAGGGTTATCGACAACTAGAAACAGCAGTCAAATGCTTTCAACAGAGTTAGCTCTACAATTAAGGAGCCGTATTTATATATCTATATCCAAAATTAAGATAATCAAAATTATGAGAGTCATGCCAGAAAGACATGCACCATATCACCCGCAAAATAAGCTCTAAGATTCTAACGAGTAGGTCCGAGCATTTTATAAAAACTAGAAATTGATTAACATATAAATAAACATGAATAATCACAGGAGATAATTTTTACAAGTGTGTAAGCACACATATCTAGGTAGGTAACTAAATAAAGTTGACTAGAACTTCAAAAATAGATACCTTATAATATGATTAATCTTCCCTGCATATATTCCATTAAAGAAATATATTTCACCAATTAATCAAATGGTAAACCATGGAGGCCGGTACTTGGAATCTTAAAGCTTATTTTGCGGGTGATATGGCGCATGTCTTTCTGGCATGACACCCATCATTTTGATTATCTTAATTTTGTATATATATATATATATATATATATATATATATATATATATATATATATATATATATATGTGTATGCGTACATACATATATGTATACAGACGTGCAGTAGTATGTATATATATACATACATGCACACATATATATATGCACGTATCGGTTTACCGAACATTTATTATGATGCTCGGTTTGTTAGTTTGTAAACAAACAAACAGCCCGAATTACGCCGTAATATATATATATATATAAATATATATATATATATATATATATTATATATATATATATATATATATATATATATAAATATATATATATATATTGTTGCAGGAGGTAAGTTATACGCAGTTGTTACGTTGTAACTTCTTGGGAGTGAGCCGGTCCGAGCGATCTAAAAACACTCCACGTCAGTAGTTTATCCCAGCTAAGAGCTCGTGATTAGAAATGACGAAGTATTCATGTATCAAATAAGAGTAGTAAAGACGGAATTATTTCACCATATTACTTTATTGCATGATATATATTTCTGTTACATGGTTATGCATGTGACTTCATCAGATTCGTAAGCAATCGTAGGGATATGTATTACCATCCTGTTGTGATGGCAGCAGGCATATGGATCTCTATATTTATTAGATTCTAGTAGTAGATGTATCCACCTTCTGATTGGTTGATTTTGTAGGGTCTGGGTAAAATTCCAATACTTAATTCTTGACATGTTTACCACTAAATCAACATGTGGTCCATTAGTTCCTTTGCCTCAGGCCAGACTAGCGCCATTTTCTCTAGTGATGACGACAGTATTTCCGGCCTTCTTTTATGACTGTCTTCCAGCCGCAGTTGTGTTCAACGGCAACAACTTCCATGAGAACAACAACAATAACTACACCAATTACAATAATGATTTCTTCTATAGGCACAAGGCCAGCAATTTGAGGGAGGGGGAAAGTCGATAAAAGCGACCCCAGTGCTTTACTGGTACTTTATTTATCGACCCCGTAAGGTTGAAAGGCAAAGCTAACCTCGGAGGGATTTGAACTCAGAACGTAAAGGACGTAACTCTATGCTGCAAAGCATGTTGCCCGGCGTTCTAATAATGAAGACGATGATGATGGTAAAAATAATATTACATTATAATGAAACATTAAATAAATGTGTAACATAGTCACACACACGGACTCACACACACACACACGCACACCGTCACACCACTGATTCTCCGTTTCTTATGTGATATATATATATATATATATATATATATATATATATATATATATATAGAGAGAGAGAGAGAGAGAGAGAGAGAGAGAGAGAGAGAGAGAGAGAGAGAAAGATACATATACATACATATATATATATATATATATATATATATATATATATATATATATATATATATATATATATATACATATATATATATATTAATATAGTAATAATAATAAATATACATAGATATGACATGAAACACACGTTCATACACACATACATACACATGCATATAAAATAAAGAATAAAAATTTCACGTATTACATGTAATAACAGTGATATTAAATGTACCATTACAGGTGATAAACTATAGGTGTAATCAACGATAAGGATTATCTCAGTAATTAGAAATACAATGATAATTATAATAGTTATAATAATAATAATTGTTTCTACTTTAGGCACAAGGCCAGCAATTACCCAGTGCATTACTGGTACTTTATTTTATCGACCCCGTAAGGATGAAAGGCAAAGTCAAATGGCCGTCATATATATACATATATATATATATATATATGTATATATATATATATATGTATATATAAGGATTAAAATACTGGAGCGTGTTGGAGTTAAACACCCTCTTCGTATTATAGAAATGAATGTGTTTTAATTGCCCTGATGAGTCCTTAATAGGACGAAACATTGTTGGCTAATAAAGACTTTTGATGTATTGAAGGCTTCTTTGTTTTACTTTCATAATATATGTATATATATATATATATATATGTATGTATATATTAATGCAAAAAATGAAATTTCATTTCTCACTCTTAGTACGGCTGATACTTAAATATAAGTATGTATACGTACATACATATATGTATACAGACGTATAGTAGTATGTATATACATACATACATGCACACATATATACATGTACGTATGGGTTTACCGAACATTTATTATAATGCTCGGTTTCTTTGTAAACAAACAACCCGAATTATTAGCCGAACAGTGTTCGGCAACCATCGTTGCCATTTTGTTCAACATTGACACAGGAACGATGAACTAGTTTCTAGCTTATTATCTGTCATCAGCACCGTATACCTTCCTGTCAGTTGATTGAACGCTTGAAAGTATATACTTTCCTTGTGCATATTACCGGCTGAACATTATAATAAATGTTCAGTATACCCATACTTACATGTATATATTTGTGCATGTATGTATGTATATACATACTACTGTACGTCTGTATACATATATGTATGTACGTATACATACTTATATTTAAGTATCAGCCGTACTAAGAGTAAGAAATGAAATTTCATTTTTGCCAATTATCGTTTTCGGTACGTCCGGCCGATTAACTCACTCGATATGCAAATTAGGCTGCTCAGCCGTTTTATATAACATATTCTTCTATATGGCATATGTGAATATATGATATTAGTCTAACATCTTTTCTAGAATGTATAACTCTGCAGAACGTGTGTTTCATGTCATATTTATTAATTGTTTGTACAAGAAATTTATCCAATTTATTCTCGTTATATTTCTATAACTTATGTCGTATTTTATAAAACTATATTCACAAATGTTTTTTGTAGCCAATATATTTTCGCATATTTCTGTTGACATTTATTATATTAAATTCATTTTCGGTTAGTGAAGGTTCGGCTAGGTGGTGAATTGGCAGATAGAATGCTTTGTGGTATTCGTTTCGGCTCTCTTCTTCAGTTCAAATCCTGCTGAGCTCAAGTTTGCATTTCATCCATTCAACGTCGATAACAAAATGTACCAGTCTAGTTCTGGGGCCGATTCTTCCTCAATGTCTCTTTCTCACTTCTATTCTTTCACTCTCTATCCTTTTCTGGAAGAAATCTGCGGTATTCAGGCCTGAAGAGGAGATGGTCTCCACCAGGTTTTAAAATGGCCTAGAAACGCCGTATGTCCAATCAGGCCCTTTACGACTCTCATGGGAGTTACGAAATAAAAAAGAAATAAGAAAAAAAGAAGGTTCGGTTCAGGATGGTGGAATTGTAGGTTCGATTCCAGGAACGGGCAGCTCTTTATGTCCTTGAACAAAATGCTTTATTTGCTCCAGTCTACTCAGTTTGCAAAAGTGAGTTGTACTTGAAATTCGTATGGACCAGCTTTGTCACCCGCCATCGAACAATTGGAACATTTATCGTTGGAAACTACAGAGATGTCCATTTATATATGTTTAATGTAAATTTTTACAAAATTCTGTTTAAAATTTCTGTTAATATTTATTCTGTTTACAAATTTCTGTTAATAATATTCTGTTAATAGAGCATTTCTCAGAGTAAATGTTCTTTCCCTTGCCCCACTCTTAGAAATATCAACAAAGTTTCACTCACCCTATACTTTCCGCTTTGTAAACGCTCTAGTTAATGAACACATATGGCTAACTTTTCACCACTATATCGGGAATAGCCTGATTACGTTATTCAAACGGTTGTGTTCAATAATATCTAGCAACAGATGAGTTAAAGTAAACTTGAGAGTGGCTTTAACTTAATTCGAAATTTACCGATTAGGCTCAATCTTTCTTCCTAGCAGCAGAAAACCCTGTGATCTAATCACGGGATCCACTTAATCAGCGACGGGATATCACATAAAAACTTACATCAGTGATGTTTATGCAAGGGAAAGACTATCTGAAGATCATTTCTGAGGAGTACGTAACAGACAACATCAAAATACGCACAACAGCGATTACGTAATAAATGGATTGTGGTAACATTCTAACATACTGTCTCTCTCTCTCTCTCTCTATATATATATATATATATTCTGATGAAGGACTAGCGTCCGAAACGTTAAGACCCTCTTCTTGCTATATCAAGCGTTAACCTAATATATATTTTCCATATACTGTACCGATTGTGTTGTTATTTCTGTTTACCTTTTACATATATATATATATATATATATATATATATATATATATATATATATATATATATATATATATATATATATATATATATATGTGTATATATATATATAAATATCATTTCAGCGAGATTCGTATTTCGGACAGGGTCGAAAACAAGCGAACCGCAATATCTGAGTTATGCTGGCAAGCGTTCCATGGACCAAATAGAAACCAGAGCAATAAACATAGGTTATAAAGGCCAAACAAACTGAGATGGCGGTCAAGAAGCCATCAACCATCTAAGCCGAGGCAAGCTAAACAGGTCAAACAAAATAAATGAAATATATATTTCATTTATTTTGTTTGACATATATATGTGTGTGTGTGTAAAGAGAGGGAGAGAGAGAGATTTTTCGTCTGTGTTGAGTTTCAGCAGAGAGCAGTGTAAGGGAGCACTGTCTTGATAACGGCTAGTGTCAGAAACGCAACCCCCGTAGTCGACAGTTGCCCACCATTGCTTCTGTTGGAATCCAAAATTCATAGCTGAGGGCTTTCAAACGTTTATTCATAAACATATCATATATCACTAAATAAAGAAAGTCCTCATAGTTATATGTATTCAGATATGTTAGAGCGAACACCTTAATATATATATGAATATATAGCTAGCTAACTAGCTAGCTAGATAGCTAGATAGATAGATAGATAGATATGTATTCAGATATGTTAGAGCGAACACCTTAATATATATATGAATATATAGCTAGCTAACTAGCTAGCTAGATAGCTAGATAGATAGATATATTTCTTTATTAGCCACAGGGGCACAAAAGAAGGGGACAAATACAAAGGGGGAAGTTTACATACAATAAAAACGTGTAAAATGTTATCACAGATGGAATTTAAAAGTTAGTCGATTTTCCCCAATAGAGGGAGACAGTTTATATGGGTAACACAGACCCCCGAAAAAAATGTGCAACCCTCATCTCCAGGAGTACGAAGAGCTTGTACTCCTTTCCTCTCCTCCTCCTTTTCCTCAACCTACAGGCTGATATAGAGAGAAGGCCCATTCACTCGGGCCATTCTCGCCACTTTCACCCACCTTTCATAAAACTTGCTGGGGTACAGCACCTCTCTCTCCATCCTGATTCTTCTTCCAAAGTGGTATTTGAAAAAAAGAATCAGTTGTTGGCCGGAGAGAAAGGTGTCTGACCTCAGCCCTTTCAACCTTGTCCACCATACAACCTCTTTCGCCATAGCTATCACACAAAGGAAAACCGCCTCTCCTTCGTTTTTGAAGGAGGGTGGCGGTTTGATCATGACAATGGACTCGGTGGTCAACTGGATTGGTCCCACCCGCGACAATAGTCGTTCTACATAGCCCCACAGGTCAGTGACGCCCGGGCAGTGTATGAATGCGTGCGCGACGGTTTCTTCGTCTCGCACGCACCTCGGACAGATCTTTTTTGCAGGGTCCCTGCCCGGGCGCCCATGTCTGTAGAGCTTGTCTCGAACTGGTAGAGCTCCTCGGTAGCACTGCCAGGCCAGGGACTTTTGGAAGTTGTCCATCGGTCCCGGGCGGAAGGTCCTACCGAACAGACTGGCCAGTTCATCTTCCTCCACGCCTAGAGTTTCACCGAGCGCGTCGTCGCACTTGCTGCGGACCAACCCTCTATAG
This sequence comes from Eledone cirrhosa, assembly GCA_964016885.1. NCBI lineage: Eukaryota > Metazoa > Mollusca > Cephalopoda > Octopoda > Eledonidae > Eledone > Eledone cirrhosa. The sequence continues at coordinate 322,374,998 of OZ024741.1, read as the reverse complement.
AATGACGAAGTGGAGTCTCCACTGATTAGATAGATAGATAGATAGATAGATAGATAGATAGATAGATAGATAGATAGATAGATAGATAGATAGATAGATAGATATCTTTCTTTATTTGCCACAGGGGCGTACAATAATGGGACATTACAAGACGTGACGGCGGGGGTTTTACATAAAAATAACTGTAACATTAATAAATAACAATAAACTATATATAATAAAATAACAATTGAAATCCCCAGTAGGGGGGAACGTGACTGCAGGGTTGTTTTACACCCCGTGGATATAACAACCCTCAACACAAGGAATACGTTTTGTAGGTGTTCCTGTCTTCCATCAGTTTATCTTCCTCAACCTACAGGTTTATACGAGTTGATAGAAACGAAAGTAATCAATACATAACGCCATCATGATGTGATGATGATATACGTGTTGTCGTCTTGAAACCGCTGGTAATGCAGAGTTATTTGCTAATGTAAATGTGTGTGTGTGTGTGTGTGTGTGTGTGTGTGTGTGTGTGTGTGTGTGTGTGTGTGTGTGTGTGTGTGTGTGTGTGTGTGTGTGTGTGTGTGTGTGTGTGTGCATGTGTGTATGTGTGTGTACATCTTTGTATGTAGGTAATATGTGTGTAAGTGACTGTGAAGACTGTCTGTGTTCACTCACACGTGAAGGACACTTTATAAGAACAATTTAGAAGCTTTCCAGTCAAAGAGAAAGGAAAAGACAATAAGTTAATGTAGGTATCACTTGAATGATCGTACACCACACCCACCACCACCAACAACAACAACAACATCACACCCACAACCACCACCAATAATAACATCACCACTACTATCACCATCACCAACAACACAGCCAGCACGCCACTACCACGTCAACGCCACCATCACCACGACATTAACACCACCACTACCATCACCTTTATCACTACTAAACTACAAATAGTCACCATAAATGCTAGAGTTTCCACCTATTTAATTAAACCTTTTTTTTTAAAGAGCAGCTTGTCTTAGTGAACTAATCACCGCCTATATCGGTGTCCTGTACTGACCAATCCGGTTTGTCAGATTATGGGACTCAAAACAAGCCAGCTGTTCTCTTGTACTACATTAGAACAATTACACACGTTCGTTGCTCCTACTCCCCCCCCCCCTGTTTCTCCTCTACAAACTTATCCAACACACACATCCTCCCGCAGACTTTCAAATTTGTTCTATAATACGGTGCTTTCTGGGGCAACAGAGTGTATTGTGTTGGACCTCAGTCGGTTCCGACGATGAGTGTTCTAGATAAAAGGAATGGCTGCTCATGAAATTAACTTGCAAGAAGTTGACCATTCCACAAACATCTGTACCATTAATATAATTCTCAGCGAAACTCAGCGTGACACTGTATATAACAAGGCTGGCTTTTTGAATTACTATTACAACCTTCTATCAGCTGAGTAGATTGGAGCAACGTGAAATAAAGTGTCTTACTTAAGGTCACAATGCGCCACTGGGAATCCAACTCATGACCTTAAGATCGAGAGACAACCACCATAACCTTTAAGCCACGCAGTATCTGTGAATGTTTGTGTATTCGTTTATAAATATATATATAAATAAATTAATTAATTAATTAAATAAAAATGGCGTAAACACTACAATACAATGGAATAGGAAGAAACGTGATAATAGTACCACTGATGATGTTGCAGACGTGCAACGAAAGAACTTTGTTACACTATATATATATATATATATTTATATCTGTATTTTTAACCGTTGGTCAGTCAATGATAAACATTGATTCCCAAATAAATTAACTATGGCGATATAAAAGATGCAGAAGCGAAAACCAACCAAACAGTGGGTGTGTTCTGTTATTATTTCTAGCAATATTTGACGCATAGAGTTACGGCCCTTGCTATTCTGAGTTCAAATCCCACTGAGATTAACTTTGCCTTTCCTCCTTACGGGGTCGATAAAATAAAGTACCAGTTATGCACTGGGTAATTGCTGGCCTTGTGCCAAAAGTAGAAACAATTATTTCTGGCAATATTATTACAACAATATGACCCTCCCCAAGTATAACAATATATATAAACATATACACATATGTATTTAGCAGTATTAGTTGTAGATGTTATCGAGATACGAGTGACATAATAACAGCAGAAATTAGAGATGAAATATACGTTTATTTTTTGATGTAGCACAAACAATGGTGTTGTACAGAGGCTGGTTTCTGGCGTGTGTTCAGTCGGCTTTTCAGTGGCTGTCTGTCTTTTCTTTCTGGCGTTCTCAACCGGCGTTGTTCTATCAAGGAGCGTGAGGCGTCTTACTACAGTACCTCGAGCCAGATTTTCAAATTATCGAAAATCCATGTCATTACTCACATGTGGAGTAAGATGGCGAACAATGCAACAAGGGGGAGCTATCCGCTCTAGCAAAAATTGAATCCAGAATAAGGATTTGAAAAATGCTAAAAAAAAAAAAAACGACATGCATGCATAAAAAAAAACAAGGCAAAGAAAAAGCAGAAACACAGAGGCCAAAAAAAAGGTGCAGCTAACATAGTCTAAATATAGACGGTGCTGCAAAGTTTTTTTGGCCAGTGGACCCTACGACCTGAACGGGTCGTGGTCTTGTAACGTGGCGATGGTGGTGGTGTAGGGACAGGCGATGATGGTGGATCAGGAACAGTCGTTCGCTCAACAGGCAAATACGAAGGGGTTCGTGGATCAGGAACCACAGCGTCCGTATCAAGGTGCGCCTGCTTAAGCCTGTCTAATGTAACTGTCACCCTGGACCCCTTAATATCTAACGTGAAATGCTTAGCCGAGCGCGCTAAGACACGGTAAGGTCCAGTGTAAGGCTGTGTGAGCGGTGGCTTCACCGTATCATTCCTTACAAAGACATGCGTCCACGAGGCAATATCCCTCGGGACAGCAGTCTTGACAGTTTGTTTCCTAGTGTCCATTGGCGGCAAATCCTGGAAATAGGAGCGCAAACGGGACACGTAGGAAGCGTGATCTTGGGCATCAAGATCGATAGGGGCAAGCATTTGCCCGGGCAACGTCAGAGGGGCACCGTACAGTACTTCGGCCGGTGAAAATCCAAAGTCGACCTTCACCGTTGACCGAATCCCTAGTAGCACAATAGGGAGGTACTCGCTCCAATGCGCCGAGTCCATTGAGGCCATTAAGGAGGCCTTCAGTTGGCGGTGAAAACGCTCCACCATACCATTCGAAGCGGGATGGTATGCCGTAGTTCGAATGCGTTTAGCACCAATTATTTTTGACAGCTCGAGGAAAAGGCTCGACTCGAACTGTCGTCCACGGTCGGTAGTTATTGTGGATGGAACTCCATAACGAGAGATCCATCCAGACACAAGAGCACGTGCTGTTGTCTCCGCGGTGATGTTTTTCAAGGGGATGGCCTCAGGCCATCTCGAAAAACGGACAATGACGGTAAGTAGATAAGAAAAACCATCGCTGACAGGCCAAGGTCCCACTATGTCAATATGAATATGCGAAAAACGCGCATCTGGGTTAGCAAAGGTACCCAGGGGAGCCTTGACGTGTCGATGGACCTTTGATCTCTGGCAAGCGACGCAGGAACGGCACCAAGCAGCAATTTCACGCCTCATATTTGGCCAGAAAAATCTAGCTGATATGAGCTTTGCTGTGGCAGAAGATCCTGGATGCGAGATACAATGTAATCCCAGAAACACGGTCCGACGATGATTCTCTGGAACGAAGGGCCTAGGCACGTCCAAAGAGACGTCGCAGAGAATTTGGCCAACTGCAGTCGACAGAGGCAAGTATTTCATCTCGCAATTCGCAAACTCGGGCGATGTGACATCCAATGACTCAAGGGGAGGCTGATCCGCAGCCAAACGAGTCAGATCTATGTCAGAGGATGACGAGATCGCTGTCACGGGCAAGCGGAACAAAGCATCGGCCGCTGTATTTAGTGAACCCGGAATGTGCTGGATATCACTCGTATATTGCGAGATGAAATCAAGGTGTCTCGTCTCTCTGGGCGAGTATTTATCAGCCTTCGCTCTCAAAGCAAAAGTCAATGGTTTATGGTCAGTGAGGATAGTAAATTGTCTACCCTCTAGCACATGTGAAAAATGTTTCACGGCCAAATAGATGGCTAAAAGCTCTCTTCCAAAGGTGCTGTAGCGCGTCTCAGCAGGATTTAGCTTTTTGGAAAAAAACTCCAGCGGTTGTTGGTAACCATTGATGTTTTGCTGTAGTACTGCGCCCACAGCGATATCCGATGCATCAACACAAAGCGTTAGCTTTGCACCGGGTACCGGGTGAGTCAGTAACGAAGCATTAGCCAAAACAGTTTTGGCGTGCTGAAAATCAGCAAGTTGAGTGTCTGTCAAAGAAATATCTTTGTTCTTCCTCCGACAATTTTTCAAAATTTCTGTCAGGGAGAAAAGCAACTTGGCACAATTTGGCACGAAACGCCTATAAAAGTTAACCAGACCTAAGAACTGGCGTAACTGACGTAGTGAGGTCGGTGGAGGCAAATCCTCTATGACCTTAACTCGCTCAGGCCGGGGTCGAATTCCGTCAGCATCGATGACGTGACCCAAGAAAGTCAGTGACTCAGCACCAAAAACACATTTGGGTGCATTAAGCTGCACGTTATACGCCTTCAATCGGCGGAAAAGAAGATTCAAATGGTGCGTATGCTGCTCTGGAGAAGAACTAGCAATGAGCAGATCGTCAATATAGGTATAGACGAAATCGAGGCCGCGAGTAACCTCATCCATAAACCGCTGAAAAGTACTAGCGGCATTCCTTAATCCGAACGGCATAGTCAAAAACTCGAAAGACCCAAATGGCGTAACTATAGCCGTTTTTGGAATGTCATTTTTATGGACAGGAATTTGATGGTACGCACGAATTAAATCCAGTTTGGAGAATATCTTGCATCCCTGCAACGAAGACGCAAAGTCTTGCAGATGAGGGATAGGATAACGGTCCGGTACCGTTATCGAATTCAGGCGTCGATAATCTCCAGTAGGTCTCCAATCGCCATTCGCTTTCGGTACCATGTGCAATGGGGACGCCCACGGGCTCGTGGACGGACGAATAATCCCCATTTGCAGCATATGATCAAATTCTGATCGTGCTGCTTTGAGTTTGTCCGGAGGCAAGCGACGAGGACGAGAGAAAACGGGAGCACCAGTTGTAGATATGAAGTGCTCCGTGGTATGAGTAGGTTCATCAAATCGAAAATTCCCCTGTGTCAGTTGCGGGAACGAGTTCAACAACGCATGGAAAGGATCACCGGTGTTAGCAAGAAAAAATGTCGGGCTAACCGTTGGAACTCCTGCTGCTTTGCCAACAACAGTTAATCCCGTGATGCCATCAATTAGGCGTTTACCACGAAGGTCCACCGTCAATGAAAAATGGTGGAGAAAATCCGCGCCTAGAATCGGATACGGCAAGGCAGCGACAGTAAATATCCATTTAAACTCGCGCCGCAGATTACGAAACTGCAAAGGTAACGAGATTTGTCCGAAAGTTCGAATCGGCGAACAATTTACTGCCTGCAACTCAATAGGCGTCTCAGGGGGAGTCTCCTTCATACAACACACAGGCCATACGGAACAAGCTGCACCTGTGTCAACCAGAAAAGCTCTACCTGACAGCAGGTCCTCAATGAAAAAGTGGCGGTTAGATGTTGTTTCGCAGAGCGCACTATCCGCCGTTAGTGACTCTGGTCGTCTTTTCCCTCGTAAGCACAAGGAGGCCTACAACGGGCGGCTTTTTTACCATATCTTTCATGGTAATAACAATATGTTGTTCCTGGTGTGTTGGAAGGGCTACGGTGGCGAGAAGTTGAATAACGTCGTGAGCGGCTCCTCTGACGTCCAAAGGACCTGAATTCCGTGCACAACTCCGCCATTTGACGAGTCATGGCTTCCATAGTGGTGATTAATTTGTCATCAGACGCTGATGAGCGTGATTGAGGAAGAGAAGAGGAAGCAACGTACTTTGGCTTCGAAGTGTCTCTCTTCGTCACCTCTACAATTTTGTCAGCAGAGACAGCAATGTGATCCAGGGTATTCACCTCTAGCATATGGGCTAGGATCGCCTGTACCTCTTGAGGTAGGCGAGAGAAGAACAATTGCTTCAGGAAAGGGCTATCCTGATCTTGGGAATCGCTCAAATCCCGCAAATGCCGGAGAAAAGCGGTAGGGGTCCTGTCACCTAATCGTTCGTCCTCGATCAGTGACCGAAAACGACTCTCTACCGACTTACAATTCCTCCTCAAAATCTCGCCCTTCAAAAACTCATACGTCAAGTCAGAGGGGGGGTCTGTAATTAGGTCTTGCACCGAATCTGCTAGATTAGGGGGAAGGCCGCTAATCAGTACAGCGAGGCGCTGGTCAGATTCGGTCTTACAGACCGTAAAATACGCCTGTAACTGGGCAAACCACATCTTAGGTTTTCCAGTAAAGGCGGGCAAATGTGGTACATTCATGTCAACTTTTAAAATTAAAACAAATATATATCCCTATATATCTAAAGAGCAATTAATGCACCCTTGTACAGTAAAAAGAGAACAGCCAATATTGAGAAAAAGTTAAAGGGCAAAAAGAAACAGACATTCAAAACATAAGGAAATATTCAAAATACATAAAATACAGATATATATCTTTTAAAAAAAATGTTTTCCTTCAACGTCTGTCCCCTCGCGTTGCTTCAACGAACCAGCCAAATCAAATAAGGTAAAAAAGAGGAAGAAAAAAAATGTTTTTTTTTTTTTTTAAATATATCCGCGTTGGATATCAACAAAGGTAGCCAGTGGCTAAAAATCCCTTAGAAAAAGGTAAGGCATGTATATCCCCATGCGGGGCAGTTATGTTCACAAAAACAAGTTTAGTCTCTTCTCTCTTGATCAGTCATGGAACACATACGCAATTCAAAATATGTGTCCGTTACAAAACTGGGAAGGAACGCAACGCCACCTTGGAAAAATACACTTTTTTCTTTTTTCTTCTGTAAGTTGCGAAAAAGTTGGCAACGGAAATGGAATATTCAAGTGAATAAAAAAAAGTTGCTCTAAATTATCGACACGAATGAATCGTTTTGATATTTCCGATGTGTGGTGGTTTGCGTCGGTAAGGCTATGAAGCTGCCACTCACTATTCCCTGTTTTGGTCAGTGGTTAAACAATGTTGTCGCTGATGCTGCTGTCGTTGTTGTTGTCGAGTGTAGCAAAAAGTCTTTTGAAATACTACTAACTTTTCGATAATTTTAAAAGGAATATTTTTTATTTTCACAAGTTGCGAAAAAAAGGCCGACAATGTGGCAATAAAAGTTCAATTGATGAAAAAGAAGGGCTGCGTTAAATTCTTACGTCGGTCACCACTTTAGCAGTATTAGTTGTAGATGTTATCGAGATACGAGTGACATAATAACAGCAGAAATTAGAGATGAAATATACGTTTATTTTTTGATGTAGCACAAACAATGGTGTTGTACAGAGGCTGGTATCTGGCGTGTGTTCAGTCGGCTTTTCAGTGACTGTCTGTCTTTTCTTTCTGGCGTTCTCAACCGGCGTTGTTCTATCATGGAGCGTGAGGCGTCTTACT
>OZ024741.1:322354884-322359884 GCA_964016885.1 Eledone cirrhosa | reverse complement strand
AAGCAACCGTCTCCAAGTGATCTGGCTGGATCTTTAAACAAGACCAAACCAGCTACTTCTGGCTCTCCTCCCAATTTGCTTCGCTCGTAAAATCTATTCTGTGATTCATTACTCAGATATTCTAGTCGCACGTCCGAAATAGCGGAGCTGTGATCTCTCGGTGTGAAGAAGTAACGGCTTTAAAAGGAAAGAATCATTGAAACCCCATTTCGATCGCTTAAACTCGTGACCGTACACTTGGTTGTTATCCAAGATTAATTGTTTCTACTTTTGGCACAAGACCAGCAATTACTCCCAGTGTATTACTGGTGCTTTATTTTATCAACTCCGTAAGGATGAAAGACAAAGTTAACCTTGGAGGGATTTGAACTCAGACCATAAAGGGGCGTAACTCTATGCTGCAAAGCATGACGTCCGATTTTCTACCGATACTGCCAATCCCCCGCCCTTATTATCCAAGATTAATGACCATAGGTAGGGGTTGGCACAAACACCGAAATGAAGATAGCCAGTTTAGCTTTTACACCTTCCTCCATTCTTCTGATAACCGAGTGCTGAAGCTGGTGCATTAATGCACCAGCTCCAGCAATTGATGCGATTGTGTGTGTGTGTGTGTGTGTGTGTGTGTGTGTGTGTGTGTGTGTGTGTGTGTGTGTGTGTGTGTGTGTGTGTGTGTGTGTGTGTGTGTGTGTGTGTGTGTGTGTGTGTGTGTGTGTGTGTGTGTGTGTGTGTGTGTGTGTGTGTGTGCGTGCGTGTGTGTGTGTGTGTGTGCGTGCGTGTGTGTGCGTGTGCACACGTGTGTATGTGTGCGTGTGTGTGTGTGTGTGTGTACAAATATGATACATGCATAAGATGAAGGTTGAAGAAAAACAAATTATGAAAATGTGCAAACAGCAACACAGGCGTATACATGAAAATTAATAAAATGATACAGTTAGAGTTCGTGATTGAAGTTTTGTTTTTAAAAGGAAGAAAAGACACAACCGTCGTAAACAATTAGAGTTCATACAGTTCTTGTATGCGTTTGTGCTTTTTTTAAAGCCATGGTTCAGAATTGTTGTTGTAAAAGAGTTTGGTTTTGAAATATTGGTGATACCAATAGCTTGTGAGAAAACTCTGTGTGCGTAAAACTGTTCTGAAGGCTGCTCTTTCTAGCGTCAGGGTGTCACCAAATATAGTGAGAGGAAATTTGTTGAAGTGAGAGATGATTCTATGCTGTTGGTCGTGTTGGTGATGTGAATTGAGTCTAGTTTTTAAAATAATAGTAGTTGCCATTCTCCCGTACCTTATCGAGAACTGCATTCGAAGTGAGAAGTGGTGAAGTAGTATGCAGCATTACCGACCTGCCAACCTCTAAAAACCCAAACGGGGAGTACCATGAAAAGAAGTGCCCCGAAATGGGGAGATTTTACATGATGAAAAGTATACCCATTTTCACAGGAGAAGACATCTCTCACCCACCTTGGAGTGGGTAAGAGATCTCCCTGTCGGACGGGGAGAGTTGACAGGTCTGGCATTAGCAAATGCATCAGAAGGCAGTTCGAAATGTCAGGGTCACCAATGTAACAAATAGATATGTAGCGTAAAGAAAATGTAGCAGAAGTAGATGGTGGTAAAAGTTGAATGAAGTTGATTGTTGAGTGTTGTTGGTCCTTTGAGCGTGGCAGAGTTTGTAGTAGGGATTATTATTGGCTTGCTGGGGTATTATGCATCAGGTAAAAATTGTCCCATGTATGTGTAAAAATGCCGAGGATTGAACAAGTAAAAGCATGGTCGCTACTAAAATATATTTATTAAGTTAATAGCCTGCTACGAAGCTATCATAGACAACGTAATGAAAACAAGGCTTAAGTTGTGTTATATGTGTGTGTGTAATGATTTAAAATAATGAGAAGATGGTCATTTGTCTGACAGTGAAAGAGACCAAGAGAGAGAGAGGGGGGGGAGAGAAAGATACCCATAAGGTCTGTGTGAAGGAGTGGACATCTTAACTGCTTGAAATCCGCTCTGCCACTTAAAATGATCCTTCTTTTCCAAGAAACCAGTTTCGAATGACTTAGAGAAAAAATTATCTCATTTAAGCTCAAGTTGTCTTGTCTCTCCTGACCAGTGGCACCAACACGAGGTAAAGAGAAACAGCTCTGTCGTGTCGTTTAGAGGTCAAGTTTTTGGTGGCACGCTTAATAGACGGAATGAAACCCTATTGAAGAGACTATCATATTATTGCTACACATGCATCACCACCAGCACCACCGCCACCCTCACCATAATTTTAGTTATCAACACACATACAAACACACCACCACGACCACTAGGTACTATAATCAAGAATAGGAACAGTAATACCACCACCTCTTCCATCACAATAGCAACTAGAATATTCAATCTCTTAACGTTTGTTAATCTCTTAGTGAGAAACTTTTATATGGTTAAACTAACTAAACACTACAATCTAAATATACATAATCAAACTTCTTACTGTGTAAATGTTTATGTGCTTAGACTAAATATAAATTAGATATGTGTCTTGAACTATATATAAACTAGATATATGTGTGTGCTTAGGCTAAATATAAATTAGAAATGTGTGTGTGTCCTTAGACTGGATATATGTCAAATATGTGTTGTTAGACTAAAAATAGCCTAAATGGAAGCGGCTTGGCTATAAATAGACAACTAACATGGTATGATCTCACATATGTAATATAGTGCGAACTTTCGATGAAATGTATTTTGAAGAACTGAAAAACGAAATTCAAAATAGATTTAGGATAGAAAAGTGGACCAATAGTGTGAAATGAAAAAGCACTTAGGCATACAGTGATAGAATGGTTGAGGCCGTGCCCTAACCTTCGGATACATACGGCTAATATTAACCTTTTGCCACATTAGCTTTGTAGGTCTGTTGTACTTTCATAGACAATCTCTGTATCACATATCATATTCGAGCGCTTCGTAATAATCTTACTATTGATCGGATTTCATCTCTGCTGGGAGTTTTGACCGGCAGATATTATCAGTAATGGAAAGATCAATGGAAACATTGTTTTATTGATCTGATCTGATTTGATGACCAGCTCCTTTCTTCTGTCAGTTGTGACCAATATATTTCCTTGACCTGGTCTGATGATCAACTGTCTTCTTCTGCCAGCATCAGCAATGGATAGCATCAGATAGCATCAGCAATGGAAAGACCTATGGAAACATTATTTCTTTGGTCTGACCTGATGATCAGCCCATTCCTTCTGCCTGGAGTCGTATGCAACGTATAACATCAGCAATGAAAACATTGTTTCCGTGGTCTGACCTAATGATCAGCTCTTTTCTTCTTCCAGGAGTTTCCTTGGTCAGATCTAATGATCGGCTCCTTTACTTTATGTTCTCTCCCAGCAAGGCGATGAATGTATGTACACAGAATGCAAAGAACCGGAACAAATACCGGAAAACATCTGGTCTGAAGCTTTAACAATTCCGCCAAACCATTAACCTAACTAAAGCCGGGAGGCTTATCAGGCCTAAGTTGATCGTGGTTTCATTGGCGTAGAATGACCGAGAGTACAAGTCTGGGTTTGTACTTTATTGATCGATTGCGCGCGCGCGCGCGAGTGTGTGTGTACGGGAGTGTGTTGTATGTTTCCTTTGAATAACTAGGCGAGTAAGTACTCAATATATGAATATTTACGGCGTCGATCAATCTGGTGGAGGTGTTGTAGGGGGAGAGGGAAAGAGAGATTGTTGCTGTGTGTACGTACGCGTTCGATTGTACGTATATAGTTGGAGGCTGTATATATATATATATATATATATATATATATATATATATATATATATATATATATATATATATATATATATATATATATATATGAACATATACACATATACACAGACGCACACAGACACATGCGTAGATCTGGAGAGAGGGGAGGGGAAGAGAGGAGATAGGGAAGAGGGAGAAAGGGTGAGATGGAGAGAGGGAAAGAGAGAGAGCGAGAGAGATTCGTTGGATGACACAGAGACGGAAAGACAAACAGAAAGACAGATAGATAGATAGATAGATAGATAGATAGATAGATAGATAGATAGATAGATAGATAGATAGATAGATAGATAGATAGGACAAGACAGAGGAACGCTCTGCTAGGGGGTTTAGCTTTAGTTCAGCTGTGTTTACAAGGTGTATAGATGTGAACATGGCGAAACACTTTATACAGCAGCTGTGTAAACATCTTCATACAACGGAAATTTCACATAGCACAACAACAGCATTATGATCAAAATTATCAACAGCAACAATAATAACCATTACAACAACAACAATCGGAACAACATTCATATGATTAGAATCAGCATCACATCAACAACAGCAATCACAACAGTCACCACAACAACAAACACCATCACAACCACAACTGTCCCAACAACAGCCATGGGACCAAACACCAGCAACAGCCATCGATAATATCAACAACACAACATCACAACAATCCTAACCACAACAACAGCAACAACAACCATAATGCCGTCAACCATCAGAACACTAACTGCCATCAAAACATCAACATCAACATCCATCACAACAACAGTCACAATAATAACTACAACCGTAAACAACAACCATCAACAACAACAACACCATAAAATACATCAACAATAACAATACAACAACCATTACAAACATCACAACGTTTACAACAAGCCCACCCGCAACCACACCAACAGCCATCAAAGATAACAGCAACAACAACAACAAGAACAGCATCAACAATAATAACGTAACCATCACAACCCTAACCACAACAGTAATAACAGCAAAAATTACCACAAGAACAACGAACATTACAATAACCATTAGAGCAATTACAACCACAATAACAACAAAATCAACCATAACAACGACAGCTATCACAACATCAATCATTGCAATAGCCATTACAACAACTCCAAACATCTCAACAACTACAAACATCACAACAATCCCAAACATCACAACACCAAAC
>OZ024741.1:322342384-322349884 GCA_964016885.1 Eledone cirrhosa | reverse complement strand
TATTGTCAGGCCGTTCATCTCTAGATTTCTAGAGGAGGGCACAGCTCTTCCACGTTTTACTGCCAAATATGCACACTTGGACTCACCAAATTTCATTTTGATGTCTGTTGAAAATTGTGTAATGAGGTCCAATTGTTTCTTGATGTCATTGATATTTGGCCCATACAACTTCAGGTCATCAACAAAGAAAAGATGGGAGATACTTCTGGACCCATTTCTTTGTCCACCTTGTTTCCTGAGTAGGTAAGATAGTGGATTTAGTGAGAGAACGAAGAGTAGCACTGACACTGTATGTATGTATAGATGTGTGTATTAACAGATGTATGTATGTTCTTCTGGTTTTATAATTTCACAAAGTTTTACCGATAGAGAGAGAGTCGGTTTCTAACATAGACACAAGACTCTCTCATTGGAATTTACACAACATCAACTAGGTAGATATGTATGTATGTCTGCATGCATGCATGTGTAGATATGGATGTTATTGTATGTGTGGATGTGTATGTTTTGAGTTGTATGTGTGCATGTGTATATGCTTTGTATCTGTACATGTGTATATGCAGTTATTAGATGCAAAATTTTTTGGAATGTTTTACATATTTTTACTGTTCCACTAATGGATTGTACTTGTAATTTCCTAACTAGTTGTGTTCTTTCTGTTCCTGTGAAGCCTAGCTTCTCAAGATTTGGATTGAGGCAGTTACTAACATATCCCAGTGCCCCAATAATCACAGGCATAAATCTGAAGGTTTAATCAGGGTGGAGTATCTGCAGATTTCTCATCAGTTCTGCATAAATATTCTCCTTTTCACTAATCTTTGATATTATATTGGCATCTGCTGGGCAGCTAATTTCCACTACTGTGCATGTTTTCCTCTCCCTGTCCCATATCATAATATCTGGTCTGTTATGCCTGCATTTTATTGGGGTTTTTACTGGAACATTCCACCAGTACTCTTTCATATTATGTACATGGATGTCTTCCACATTGTTGTAGCTTTTAATGTGTTTATCATCGGGGCTATCTTTTTTACGAACTGCATTGTACAGTGTTTTGGCCACTACATCATGCCTCATAGGTAGATAGTACCGCGATGACATCTTTGGACAGCTGCTGATGACATGGGTGATATCCTCGATGTTAGTTCTGCAGAGTCTGCACCTGTTATCACATCTACGTGTTTTGCCTGCATCCCTATCTCTTTTGTGAATCAGGTATTTCGTGCTAATCTTCTGTTCTTGGATTGCATAAGCGTATCCTTCAAAGTGGGAGCCAATATAGCGGTTGTTGGTCCAAGATAGACTACTTTCCTTATCTATATTACTCTCACTCTGGAGCGTCCTGGCAACATATCCATGCATGATTTTTTTGCTGATAGGCATGCAGTTTTTCATCCATGGATTCACTGCGATATTGCTGAGCGACATCCCTGGGTGTGAGTTTTTGATTATCACACAGGGAATATCTCTCAAGGAGTTCCTTCCCAACTCTCATGATCTTATCTGTTTCATGCAGATAGACTTGCTCGAGAAACGGGCTCCTACGCTTCGAGGTTCGTAGATGTTGTCGGAGAGATATGATGCGACATTCAAATGTTGTCTGGACTGATGTTAGGCCTCTGTCTCCCTGCCAACGTTTCAAGTAAAGGCGGTCTATGTCACTGTTGATGTGGAAGTTTCCGGTGTTGTTCAGTATTTTTCGAGTTCCAACATCAACTGCTCGGATTTCGTCTATCGTCCAATTGAGTATTCCAAACGTTGGTGTTAGGACAGGCACAGCAAACACATTGTGAGCCACTGTTTTGTTTTGCGCAGAGAGTTCCGATGACCAGATCTTTCTTAATCGGGTGTAGTATTCCCTGGTTACGCGTTCTTTATTACAGATACCATTATAGGATATGTTCTCATCTATCCCCAGGTATCTGTAGCAGTCCTCATCAGATATCGGTGAAACAGTTAGACCATTGATGACAATGTTGCTAGATTGGGTTGTTGTTTTTCCCCACTTTACAGTCATGTATGAGCATTTATCTTGGCCAAACTCCATTCCTATATCCTTTGAGAAGGTTGTAACCAGGTCAAGATTTTTCTTCATCCCATCCATGTTCTTGGCATAGAGTTTCAGATCGTCCACAAAGAAGTTATGGGTTAGGTTCGTATTTCTGTCCTCCTGTGAGCCAATGATGTATCCCTCACATTTCTTGAGCAGAAAGGACAAGGGGTTTAATGACAAGATGAACAATATCACAGAGAGACTGTCCCCCTGAAATATACCCCTGCAATATTTTATTTTATCAGTGAAAATAGAGTCCTCCCTCTCTGTCTTTAACCTTAGGATAGTAGCCCAAGAAGAAGACAGCCTCTCTATGGCTCTGACAATAATGTCTGGAACTTTAGCAAGTTGGAGGGCCTCTATCATCCAAGAGTGGGGAACAGAATCGAAAGCTTTCTCGTAGTCCAGCCAGACTGTATTCATATTCCTCCTAAGTTGTTGCACCTCCGACATCGCAGTTTTGTTGATTAGGAGTTGTTCAGCACATCCCCAAACCCTTTTCTTTCCAGCTGCTTGTTCATCTGTGATGATGTTATTATTTTCACAGTGATCTTGGAGGAATAGGTTGAGGCAGGCTGTATACATCTTATACATTAGGTTCTGGCATGCAATGGGTCGGTAGTTTTTTGCCAAGTGGGTGTCTTTGTTCTTGGGGAGCAGTAACGTTTGTGCTAATGTCAACCATTCTGGTATAAGTGTATCTCCCTTAAGAACTTGTTGGTAGAGGTCAGTAAGGTACCTCCGATAGAATATTAGTTTTTTGTACCAGTAGCCGACAATCATGTCTCTTCTTGGTGTTTTCTTATCTTGGAGTTTTCCTATCACAGTCTCAAGGGTACCCTCACTTATTTCATATGTTTTTTTTGTAGTGTAGGAGCAATAGTTCTTTCGGATTTCTCTTAGCCACACTGCATCTTGGTTGAAATTCTTCTTTTCACCCCATATTTTTCTCCAAAAGGAATCTATGTCTTTCTGTTATGGGGCCTCAGTGACACTTATTATTTTGCCCTTCATATCTCTATAGACTGATGTTTGGTTTCGTCTGAATCTTTTATTAAGCATTTTTCTCTCATCTAGCTTCTTCAGGTATCGGCGTTTTTCGCTAACAGCTCTCAATTCTTGTTTGAGGGTGATCAGCTTATATTGGAGAGTTCTGGTTCTACTGTTACCAAACATCGTCTCTATTTTATTTTTCACTCTTTGTTGGTGAGGAGTGAGGTTTTTTGTGTTTGTTTGCATGTAAGGAGCATTATCACATGTCCTATGTTTTTTCGTAGGTCAGCACTCTTTTTTTCTATTTTAGTTATATATGGTGGTGTTTTGTTCTTGTTAATATCTCTGCTATCACCAAGATAATGCTTCACTGTCATTGCTAAGGCATATAAACAGGCGTTGATTGTTAAGGCATATAAACAGGCGTTGATTTGCCAAAATGTTGGGGTTTTTATCCGTCGTAAATATTCATCCCATTTTCGTCAATAACACGTAGTATTTCATTATTTGGTTTTTATTTAAGGGCGGAGGATGGCAGTATCGGTAGAGGGACGGACGCCATGCTTTCCAGTATAGTTATGTCCCTTTACGGTCTGAGTTCAATTCCCGTCGAGGTTAACTTTGCCTTTCATCCTTCCGGGGTCGATAAAATAAAGCACCAGTAATACATTGGGATAATTGCTGGCCTTGTGCCTAAAGTAGAAACAATTATTTGGTTTTTTATTCACCATTGTCATTTTAACACGTTCAGCCAGAGAGATATTTATACATGAGTTAATCTCTCTCTGGAAGATTTCGTTGAGGGAAATTTTCAATTGTTTATACTTTTGATTATCATTATCGATAATATTTTCCACAACAGTCGAGGTAGACTCGGATGGTATACGTGGTGTCACATTTATTCGATTATTATTATTATTTCTTCGATTATTATTATTATCGATAGTGTTTTCCCCAGCATTCGAGGTAGACTTAGATGGTACAGGCATAGTTGTTTCAAGGCGCTGTTCGACCTGGCTGCTAGGAAGTCTAGTAGCATGGCGATCTGTAGCACGTGTTGTTGATTCCATGTTTGTTGTGGGGGACTTACAATTAATAATATTTATCTTATTTTTACGTTCAACAAACGTCGCTTGTTGGCGTAATTGTTTCGCTGTGAAATAATTTAGCGCTGGGTGCATTTCGTCCCAGTGTAGCTTCATTCTATTCATATAGCCAATGGAGGGATTGTTTTTTGCCATTTTATAAGAATTAAATAAATCATTATTAAGTTCGCAACTCCAAGAGAAATTCCGATTTATAATTTCGGTTTCTTCTGTAGCTACAACTGAATAAAGTTTGATTACCTTCTTTGTTATTTGTCTTCGATACTTCCTTAATTTTCTTGTTGATGTTGTGTTCAGCCATGCTGTTTGTAGCAAATCCTTGTAAAATGAATTATGTATTTAGTCGGATATCTCTACGAATTCGAATAAAAGGTGTCTTCAGAAGGGATAGTTAGAAGAATAACCAGTTATTCAACCTGGCTGTAGTTGTGGCATTACTGTCGGAGATAGTATTCATCTTAAATTTAATAAATAGTCTCCCACGCCAAAATATGCGACTGATCGTGTTGACTGACTTATGTATGTATGTATGTATGTATGTATTAATAAATTGGGGAATTTGCGGACCAAATAATAATAATTGTTTCTACTTTTGGCACAAGGCCAGCAATTATTCCAGTGCATTACTGGTACTTTATTTTATCGACCCCGTAAGGATGAAAGGCAAAGTTAACCTCGGCGGGATTTGAACTCAGATCATAAAGGGAGGTAACTCTATGCTTCAAAGCATGGCGTCCGACCCTTACCGATACTGCCAATCCACCGCCAATAATAATAATATTACTAATAATAATAAGGGTTCCATAATTGATGTAGCCTATTCAGTGGATACCAATATGGCGGAAAAGAGAAATACGAAATCAGGAAATTTAACTGGTGTAAGATGTGGAATAAAGAAAGACTTATCATTTCCGTAATAATTAGTGCTTTGGGATCAATATCACTAGATCTCCACAACCACTTTAAAAAACCTCAATGTAGAGAACGAGGTAAGTATTCTTCAGAATTCTGTGCTTTTAGGTACAGCACATCGAACCGTTCTGTCTACTAAATGATTCAGTTGTTCTCCATGTCTTAATCTTATATTAAGCCTGGTTTGGAGTCCAAAGTAACAAGCAGTAACACCCAAAGTTGTGAAAAGGAGATATAATAATAATAATCATGGTTTCTGATTTAGGTACAAGGCCAACAATTTAGGTGGATAGAAAAGTCAATTAAATCGACCGACCTCAGTACGTTACTGGTACTTTATTTTATCAGTGTATCAGAAAATGAACAGGACTAGAGTGGCAAAAAAATAAATATTTCAAATCCAAACCACAAACTATAAGTTTTCCTCTTCGAAAGAATCCCCCTTGAGTCTAACGCCATCTCTCATCTTTCTCCGCCACGCCTCTATACAGTCCTAGAAGGATTCTCTCGGGATTCTCTGCAGTAAGGTCGTCACTGCACTCAAGATGGCTGCCACGTCCGGAAAATGGATTGTACTCGAAGATCCATGACTCATCACCAGAGATGACTCCCCAACAAGTCTGGTTCCATTTCAAGACACTCGAGGCTATCATGACACACCTGCATGTGCTGTTCCTTCTGGTCATCGTTCAGCAGCTTCAGAACCATCTTCGTGCAGATCTTCCGCATGTCCAAATCTTTGGTGATAATCTTCCAAACGCTGTCGCGGTTCATGCTCAACTCACTGTAATCAGTCGAACTACTTGCTTCACGCGCTCAACGTTGGCCTCAGTCCTGCTCGTTGAAGGCCTTCTACTCCTGGCATTGCCTTCCATCTTTTGTGCCGCTCGAAAACCCGTGAATGTGACAGCGTCTCATCTCCGTATACATGCTGCAGTATTCCGAATGCTTCTGATGGAGTTTTCCCCAGCTGGACCAAAAACTTCAGGTTGGTTCGTTGCTCTGTGTCCATCTCTCGACGGCCTAAAATTGAGGAGCTGTTAACAAAAGCATGTGGAAAAGTATTCAATCGCTGCAGAGAACTGAGATCGCTGTTATACTCCCCGGATATTATGTCACACGGTGACGTAACCCGCTAATCCCTACTCCACTCATAGCTCACACAGCACATTAAGTCCTGTTTCTCTTTTGACACACCTCATAGTGTGAGGTAACTATAGCCGCAACATACAACTGTTCTACCATTGAATCCCGTCAAAATACATAAGTGTCGAGCCAGGAGCCAAAAGCGATGTTAGGGCATCTGTCCTCCTACATTTAGTCAAAACAAGACAGAAAAAGTATGTAATGCAAAACAAAAAATATCGGAAGAGAAAGGAAAAAGATTTTAACCAGTTCAGATTATTGGAGTTGTCTCTTTATTTCATTCTTCACAGTTGAACTCTCCTGGACTTAAAATTGTGAAGTTAGTCTCCGTTAGTTTGATATAAGATTTTTCCGCTCACCATATATATATATATATATATATATATATATATATATACATACACGCACAAACACACACGTAGACATAAACATATATATGTATATATATATATATATACATATATATATATATATACGTATATATATATATATCCCACACCCTTCCACCACTTGTTTAACTTCATGTTTATTTTTATTTTTATTATGCTTTTATATTTATTTTCATTTGAACCGTTTCCTCTCACCTCCTTTTTTCTAAATGTCTCTCCCCCACTCCCCTACATACCCTTGGAACTCTCTTCCCATACACTTTTCGCCTGAAGAAGGAATTATGCCCGAAACGTCGTTACCCACCACCACCCCACCCTCAAGAGCGTGAAACTAATAAACCTTTGTTCGTACTGCCTCTCTGTTTTGTTCCCGTTCAATTTTTCACTATATATATATATTTGTGTGTGTGTGTGTCTATATACATATATATATATATATATATATACGCACAGCAAATGAACACAAACACATACATACACGCACACACACATATATAAATATATGTGTGTGTGTGTGTGAGAGAGAGAGAGAGAGAGAGAGAGAGAGAGAGAGAGAGAGAGAGAGAGAGAGAGAGAGAGAGAGAAAGTGTGTGTGTGTATGTGTGTGTATGAGTGCGTGTGTGCATTCGTGTGTCTCTGTGCGTATGTTTGCGCATATACACTTGTATCTGTTTGTGTGTTTACGTGTCCTAACATATGTATGTATATAAGTGTGTGAAGCAGACGCCTGGCGATCTCTCCAGGCTGATAATGAAACGTTAATCAATACATCAGTAACAAGTAATACAAAGCGATCAAGGATGGTGATTGTGATATTTAATACCGGATTACCTACAAATCATTATGTGTGTGTGTGTGTGTGTGTGTGTGTGTGTGTGTGTGTGTGTGTGTGTGTGTGTGT
>OZ024741.1:322327384-322329884 GCA_964016885.1 Eledone cirrhosa | reverse complement strand
AGAAGTCCTTGCTTGTCGTACCGGTAGTTTCTCCTGTTCCCACGTGGCAACAAGAGTGGCGACGGGAGTCGGGTTTATTCGCAGTGATTTTCGGAGCGGTGCTGACTTGAAGATTTCATCATCATCATTAATAGCCGGTTGGGTGACGATCCTTCAAGGTCTACTTTTTCAGACATCGTGACTTTCTGCTTTCTTTTTCTTACTTTCATATCGTGAATCTTTTTTTCTTTCTTATGAATGGCTTTCACATGTTCTGCATCAACACCAGCCAGGAATGACGACATCCAATCTTCCTGTTGTATCTCAAGGAAAGCTGTTTTTAGATGGGACATCCTTTCGTTTGAGAACGTCCTGGCATGCAAAGTCAAAAATTTCATCGAGAACACCTTTCCAAATCTCATGCTTCGCAATTGCTTTGTCAGTCACTCTTGATTTTGATTTTTTCAGTCTTTGATACTCCTTATAATATTTATTGATTGAAGTGCAGATTTTTTTTTTTTTTTTGCTTTGGTGGGGATATTTGCTTTTCCCCGTACTTCCTGGATCTTCTGGCTTGTGTATTTTATGAAATTGTTTCCCTGAGTTCGACATGATGGTCGAGAAAACACATGAGCACTTGTTGTTTGGATGGAGTCAATGCTGAAGAAATCCTCCTTTGGCTTTTTCTCAATCAATCAAATTACCTTTCTGTTTTCGATTTTCTTATTCACTGTGAAAGATGAAAAGTAAAATCAATCAATTTTATTTAAGGAGCCTTCGACTTCTTACTATTCTGGAGACCATTCAGGCTAAAGAAAATCATTTTACAACGGATAGAACTTGACAAAAACCAGCGTGTTTACTACTCACTAACAAAGCCAGCACTGAACCAATAATGAAATGAACATAAGAAACAACAATGCAATTAATTTTGTATTAGAATCTTATTGTTAACTAATTATTATGTTGAATTATCAAAACAAATATCAAAAAGCTCGCCCCATTAAATACTGTTTTGTACGAACAATGAAAACAAATCAACGATCTAAAATTATTTCTACATACTTAGTTTACGTTTCTGGTTCATTTCTTTTTTTATTTAGGTTCCTATAAACAGTAGAAATGTCTCCAGCATGTACACAGACGAATACAAGATATGCAACCTGGCTACAATCATTAAGTGTTGAAGTAAGTGTTTTTTATTTTATTTTATTTTTTAGCATAGCATTCAAAAAGCACCAAACTGTGCAACCCCTAAATATATCGGTATCTTATCGTATTTTCGCCTTAACCCTTTAGCATTTAAACCGGCCATATCTGGCCAGAATTGTCTCACCTCTTTCTGTTGAAACTGGCCCAACTGGCCCCTCATACTGATGTTAAAGTATGTGAGATAATTATGTGAAATAAAGCTTTTACTGGGAAAATATAATAGTAAGTATAGAGTAATGTAAATGCTAAAGGGTTAAGGAATCTACAAATCTGATGAGCTATCGATTCAAAAGCGATCGTTGATCGATCACGAAACGCGTGTCACACGTGGATAAACATAGTAATACTATATTGATACTTTCCTGCTCCTTATTATTATGTGGATTGGCAGTATCGGTAGAGAGTCAGACGCCATGCTTTGCAACATATAGTTACGCCACTTTACGATCCGAGTTCAAATCCTGCTAAGGTTAACTTTGCCGTTCATCCTTACGTGGTCGATAAAATAAAGCACCCGTAATACACTGGGTCTATTTAATCGACTTTTCCCTGCCCCAAAATTGTTGGCCTTGTGAAATTATTATTATTGTTATAATAATAATTGTTTCTACTTTTGGCACAAGGCCAGCAATTATCCCAGTGTATTACTGGTACTTTATTTTATCGACCCCGTAAGGATGAAAGGCAAAGTTAACCTCGGCGGGATTTGAACTCAGACCATAAAGGGCCGTAACTCTTTGCCAATCCACCGCCCTGTTATATAATAATTGTTTCTATTTTAGGCACAAGGCCAGCAATTACCCAGTACATTACTGGTACTTTATTTTATCGATTTATAATGATATATATAATGTGTGTGTGTATGTGTGTGTGTGTGCAAAGCTATATATAGTTTGTATAGGTGTATATATATAAATATGTATGTAGGCGAATTGGCAGAGTCGTTAGAACGTCGGATGGAATGCTTTGTGGTATTCGTTCCGGCTCGCTGAATTCAATTTTTGCCTTTCATCCTTTCGAGGTCGATAAAAAAATACTTAGTCTAGTACTATATCTCTCTTTCATTTCCTCTCCCACACACACTTTCTATTTTTCTCTGGAAGAAATCTGCTGTACTCACGCCACGCCTGGAGAGCGGTGGGCTCCACCAGACTTAAAATGGCCAATAAACGCCGTACGGCTCTATCAGGGATAAAGGAATATATATATATATATATATATATATATATAGAAAGATTTGAATGGATACAGTTTAGTTGAAAGGAATTTATTGACACGTGTTTCTATAACAGTTACATAACCTAAAACA
>OZ024741.1:322309884-322319884 GCA_964016885.1 Eledone cirrhosa | reverse complement strand
GCAAGATTCTTTATCTGAAAACGTGTGATGAAACCGATATTGTTATGCTTTGGGAGGGTCATATTGCCGATAAGAAACACACGCACCAGCTGCTTTCACTCCAATTTATTATAAATTAAATTTATAAATTTAAGAATTTATAAATTTCCGGTTGGTTGGTTGGTTGGTTCCATAACCGGACGTTTGTTCATATATTGTCAAAGTTCTTTCGTCACACATTCTGTGACCTATTCAGTGACTGGGAATTCTTTTCTTTGTTTTGTGCCTCTCCTTTGTTCTGTCCTACGCCATCTTGTTTTTGTGTGTGTTGTGTGCTTAGTTTGCGCATGTGTTACATCCGGGTGTCTGTGTGTGTTTTTATTTGTTTATTTATTTGTTTATTTACATGTTACTAGAGGAGCCAGAACCAAATGGGAAAAAATGGTAAATAATGATACAAATGGGACCTGACCCTTGTATAGGAGCAAATTTTGGAATAGAATAGAAAGAACTAGGAAAAAGGTTAATAGAATAAACTCATGGTATGATAGTGAAAGTGAGAGCAGGATTGAAAGATAGGACAAAAGAAAGAAAGCAGTCGAGAAGTTCTCATGATAGTGAGGTGGCGCCGATACAGTCGTCGATATAACGACCGTATAGCTCAGAAGTCGGTCCAGCGTACTGGGAGAAGATCTGGGCTTCGACGTAGCCAACAAACAATTCTATCCAGTGCTGAACCAACAAACCTAAAGATATATATATATATATATTAGAAAACGAGGTTTTTTTTACAAAATGAAAAATAACCGAGGTGTCCTACACGAGTGAAATTATAAAGAAAAAAAGATGAAATCGAAAATGCAACTGGAGTCTTATTTTTAAAAAAAATATATATATTTATTTGGTTCCTTTACCGGTTTCGCAGTTCTTCTGCTTTTCAAAAGTAGAGTTGAGATGGAGGGTCTGTGGTTTTTCTCACATCTGGTTGGTCTCGGAATGTTACTTGTTTTATATGGAAAAAAGTGGCTCGAAATGCCAGGTTTTTAGAGAAGTAATTTGATTGGTTGGTCAATAATTATAATAAATTTCGCGCCAGTTCGCGTTACAAAGTTCTTCAAACAATGGGGGGGGGGGGGCACAGGTTGTCTTTTCATATATGAGTGTTTGAATTTCTTTTTACTTAAAAAATGGGCTCACGAAGGCTTTTTTTTAATAAACGTAATTTGATTGGTTATAAATGAAATTATGGCTGTAACGTGAACAAGTTTTCATTAAATTTTCGCGCCCTTATTTGGAAATCTATTCTGTAGCCTTTTTAGAGAATTTTATGACAAGCAAAAGATAATGGTCAAGAGAAATTGGATGGGAGAATTGTTCTGGTTCAGTGAATATGGTTAGTTCGCTGGGGGGTCAGAATTCAGATTTTCTATTGAATAAAGAAAGTAAAGATATGTATATTTATTTGTGTGTGTGTGTGTGTGTGTGTGTGTGTGTGTGTGTGTGTGTGTGTGTGTGTGTGTGTGTGTGTGTGTGTGTGTGTGTGTGTGTGTGTGTGTGTGTGTGTGTGTGTGTGTGTGTGTGTGTGTGTGTGTGTGTGTGTGCGTGTGTGTGTGCGTGTGCGTGTGTGTGTGTGTGTTGTGTGTTTGAATTAAAGGACATTCTACTCGAAAGACAGTACCCACCATTACTAATAAATAATGGAATAGAAAGGGCTAAAGCAATAGGCATTGATGAATTACGAAAACAGAAACAAACGTCCAATATTCTATCATATATCTCAACACACAACCCAAGAAATGCGGAAGCTTACAACACTATTCACAAGAATATCCCACTACTAAAACAAAACCCAAGAATGTAAAAAGCCCTTGAAACACACAAAATAATCAAAAGCAAAAGACAACCGAAATCACTGAAAACATTACTCACCAATGCCAAATTACCTACCACAAACCCACAACCAACTGTCAAAAAATGTGGTCGTTCTAATTGTGGGACCGGCACTCACCTTATTGAAGGCAACACGTATACATTTAAATCAGGACAAAATTTTGCTGTAAGAAATCACTTCACTTGCTCATCAAAAAATCTAATTTATGCCATTAAATGTAAAGTATGCAATGAAGATTATATAGGACAAACTAAACTCACACTCAGAAACAGAATGACAGTTCATCGCCAACGATTACGAGATCCAACCACGAAACAGATACCACTAAGCGCATATCTAGACATATGCGCAAGTAATAAGGCACCCAAATTCCAAGTCTTCCCATTTTACCTTTGCGCTAACAATCCAACAGAACAAATACGAATAAATAAGGAAAATATGTTTATTCAAAAATATAGACCAGCATTAAATATGGTTTAATATACATTATGTCAACACCATAACATTCTAACCATCCAAACAGACACACACACACACACATAACACCTGCTACTTTAGAAAATAAAAACCCGAACTAAATAAACCTTAACATCCGTTTGCACTGACAATACAACAGAACAAATACGAATAAGTAGGGAAAATATGTTCATTCAAAAATATTCCTACTAAAGGAATCATTTTCCTACACACACACACACACACACACACACACACACACACACACACACACACAATATATATATATATATATTCTCTTCATCTTAATATGATAACCATACTCCCACACACATAACACCCATACACACACATAACAACCCCCACCCCCACACACAACTCCCTCTCCCATTTCTACTAATAGAATCATCTTCCAATACACACACACACACACACACACACACACACACACAAGCACACAAATAAACATACACATCTTTACTTTCTTTACTTAAATAGAAAATCTGAATTCTGACACCCCCAGCGAACTAACCATATTCACTGAACCAGAACAATTCTCCCATCCAATTTCTCTTGCTTATCTTTTGCTTGTCATAAAATTCTCTAAAAAGGCTACAGAATAGATTTCCAAATAAGGGCGCGAAAATTTAATGAAAACTTGTTCACGTGACAGCCATAATTTCATTTATAACCAATCAAATTACGTTTATTAAAAAAAAGGCTTCGTGAGCCCCCTTTTTTTAAGTAAAAAGAAATTCAAACACACACACACAATACACACACACACACACACATACACACAAGCATACAAATAATTATACAGATCTTTACTTTCTTTATTCAATAGAAAATCTGAATTCTGACCCCCCAGCGAACTAACCATATTCACTGAACCAGAACAATTCTCCCATCCAATTTCTCTAGATCATTATCTTTTGCTTGTCATAAAATTCTCTAAAAAGGCTACAGAATAGATTTCCAAATAAGGGCGCGAAAATTTAATGAAAACTTGTTCACGTGACAGCCATAATTTCATTTATAACAAATCAAATTACGTTTATTAAAAAAAAGCCTTCGTGAGCCCCTTTTTTTTTAGTAAAAAGAAATTCAAACACTCATATATGAAAAAACAACCTGTGACCCCCCCCCCCCTTGTTTGAAGAACTTTGTAACGTGAACTGGCGCGAAATTAAATTTATTATAATTATTGACCAACCAATCAAATTACTTCTCTAAAAACCTGGCATTTCGAGCCACTTTTTTCCATATAAAACAAATAACATTCCGAGACCAACCAGATGTGAGAAAAACCACAGACCCTCCATCTCAACTCTACTTTTGAAAAGCAGAAGAACTGCGAAACTGGTAAAGGAACCAAATAAATATATATATATTTTTTTTAAATAAGACTCCAGTTGCATTTTCGATTTCATCTTTTTTTCTTTATACTTTCACTCGTGTAGGACACCTCGGTTATTTTTCATTTTGTAAAAAAAACCTCGCTTTCTAATATATATATATATATATCTTTAGGTTTGTTGGTTCAGCACTGGATAGAATTGGTCATTCCGTATGGTCAATCTTGGTGTAATATTGTGGAGAATACTCAACGTTCACCCGTCTTCGTTTGTGTAGTTGGTGGTGCGAATACGGAGTTAATTATAAATAAAAATAACAGGAGGCTGGACTGGTGTAAATCCTTGAAAGGTTTATTATACTATGATCATTTTATTTTTTTTTATATATATATATATATATATTTATATATATATATATATATATATATATATATAAACAATAATGGATTTTCTTTTTCGGGTGAATTTTACCAGCAGGTCTCTGGGGTAGCGATGGGGACCAGAATGGGTCCAAATTATGCCAACTTGTTTGTTGGCTACGTCGAAGCCCAGATCTTCTCCCAGTACGCTGGACCGACTCCTGAGCTATACGGTCCTTATATCGACGACTGTTTCGGCGCCACCTCTCTATCATGAGAGCAGCTCTACTGCTTTCTTTCTTTTGTCCTATCTTTCCATCCTGCTCTCACTTTCACAGCCTCCGTCTCCGATTCTTCTGTCACTTTTCTAGATATCTCTCTATCTATTAATCTCTCTCACCACACCCTCTCTACTTCCATCTACATTAAACCAACAGACTCCCAATCTTATCTCGACTTCCCCTCCTCCCATCCAACCCACACCAAACACTCCATACCCTATTCCCAATCCCTCCGTCTTCGTCGACTCTGTAGCCAGGACGACGATTTCGAAACCCATTCCCTTCGCATGGCTTCCTGTTTCATCCAGCGTGGATATCCCCCCACTTTGATCCAAGCTGCTCTCACCCGCGCTCGTGAAACAGACCGCACCACAGCCCTCTCACCTCACCCCCACCCTCCCAACACCCAACACCCGTGTTACTTTCCCTCTCACCTACCACCCTATAACCCTACCACTCCGGTGACATATCCTCCGTTCCTTCCGTATCCTCTCTTCTGACCCCGTCACTTCTCGCTTTTTTCCAAACCCACCCATTACTGCTTTTAAGCGCGCCCGAAACCTCCGCGACCTCCTGGTTCGCAGTTCTTTTTCGTCCTCTCCCACGACTCCACCCGGCTCTCATCCTTGTTCCCGTTCCCGCTGCAACACTTGTCCCTTTATTTCCACCCTCACCACTCTTACAGACCCTAACGGGTCTTTCCGTATCCGCCATTCCTTCACCTGCACATCCACCCACGTTGTCTATGCCCTCCGGTGTTCCCTTTGCGGGTCTTTATATATCGGACAAACGGGACGCCGTATGGCGGACGGTTTTGCCGAACATCTGAGGGACATACGACTCGGTTTGGATACTACTGTCGCCCGTCATTTCTGTTCTCCTGGTCATTCTTCCCTACATGTTTCAGTCCTAGGTGTCCTTTTACATCATAGATCACAGGCCTCGTGCACCAGGACTGAACAAAGTCTGATTCACCGTCTTGGGTCCTATTTCCCTCTTGGAGTCAACTCACCTCCCCAATTTCTCTAATACTCCGTCCATTATCACACCCCTTGATTCCTATCGCTTTCTCTTGATCATTAGCAGCTTCTCTTACTACTAATATATGCCGATACACACCCTTATATTAACATACATTTTGCTCATAGCTTCGTACTTACATGTACACACACTCTTTTACACACATATACACACACATTTCTTCTTAGCTTCGTACGGACCCACATTAACTCATGCTTCGTAAGACACACACTAACTCATGCTTACGCACGTGCTCAAGTATAGCTCTTTTATACAAAACGATTTTTTGCCATTTCAGGTAGACGCGCGCCATCATCCACTTTTCTAAAAAATAAATCATACACAAAACGCCAGCACCAACAGTTTTGCAAGAGGTGTCAACATGAATGGACCCGTTATTTTTATCTAAAGACTTTTTTTTCCAATTCCAACCCGCCCGTCTCCTCAATCTATTTTATTTCTCGTTCTTTCTTCTGATGAAGGACTAGCGTCCGAAACGTTAAGACCCTCTCCCTGCTATATCAAGCGTTAACCTAATATATACCTTCCATATACTGTACCGATTGTGTTGCTATTTCTGTTTACCTTTTACATACATACATATATATATATGTAAAAGTTCTATTTAAATTGTTGGGATACAACAAGCAAATATTTTTATAACTGATATAAAGCACTCAACAAATAATTGGAGTAAAAATACGATATTAACAAATGGAAACTATATTTATTTCATTATACATATTTCAAGGACACCAAGTTAAATTATGGTGTGCTTTCATCAGATAAAATATAATATAGAGTAGTTTTATAAATAAATATTGACATACCCTTAAAGAATGCAACCATTACTGTTGGAAGCTCCCGGATAGTGGAGTTATATCTTTAATTATACTATTAGGTAAGTTAGTATTGGATATTTTTAAATAAGCCGTTGGGTTATGGAGAAAGAGAAAGAGAGAGAGTGAGCAGAACAACAGAGAGAAAAAAAAGAGAGAGATATATATATACTAAAGTTGGTGTGTAAAAATATACGTACATAAATATATATATATATATATATATATATATATATATATATATATATATATATATATATATGTGTGTGTGTGTGTCTGTGTGTGTGTATTCATGTACGTATGCTTTTATGCATGTATGTAAGTTCTTGTGGTTTTATTATTCACCAACAGAGAACGAGCCGATTTCTAACATAAAAACAAGACTCTTTCATTGGAATTTAGAGAACAGGTAAATACGTATGTATGCCTCTGTGTGTGTGTGTGTGTGTGTGTGTGTGTGTGCGCGCGTGTGTGTGTGTGTGTGTGTATGTGCGTGTGTGTATGTGTGTGTGTGTGTGTGTGCGTGTGTGTGTGTGTGTGTGTGTGTGTGTGTGTGTGTGTGTGTGTGTGTGTGTGTGTGTGCAGGTAAGGTTATTGCATGTGTGGATCTGTACGGTTTGAGTTATATGCGTACACGTGCATATATTTCTGTGTCTATATATGTATATATGCAGTTATTACATGCTGAATTTCTGAGATGTTACAGTCCATTCATGGATTATATTGTATAGTGTTTTGGCCATTATATGCCTCATAGGTAGATTGTATCATGATGACATCTTGGGAATAAGTGGGCGATATGCATCCCATAGTGTTCTATCAGATGCAACTGTCTCCAAATAATTCGGTGCATTCTCCAACCGAGCTCAGAGATGTTATCCAAGTATAATGCGCATGATCTACCACCTCTGGGTCTCCAGCCCGTTGGTTTTGCCTGTAAAATGTGTTCAGTCATTCTCTCCTTAGACCAGTCATGGGTAACCTGCGGTCCGCGAAGCTTTCTGAATGGTCCGCCTAAGTCACCTAAGTGAAATCTTTTCGAATTTTTAACCCCAACCTTTCAATCGTAATTTATCTTTCTATCCTTTTTACGATCGAGGAAAACAACGTGTACTAATTCTGAAGAAACAAATCAAAACAACCTGAGTTACCGCCCTTTTTTATGTGGACACGAATGTAAATTAGCGCTTGCGACCCGCTTGATGATGAGCCATATCTCATGCGGCCCACTTCTCGAAAAAGGTTGCCCATGCCTGCTTTAGACATTCTGACCACAGTAGTATCGGAGCTGTGATCTCTTAATGCAGAGACTCTTCTGAAAAACCCCATTTCAACCACTTTTATTCACGATCGTATTCTTACCCAAGACTCATGATTATAGGCAAGACTTGGCACGAACACTGAATTATAGATAGGGAGTTTGGCTTTTACTCCTACCTCCCTTCTTCTGATGACCGAGTACTGAATCTGGCACATTGTTGTATCAGCTCCTTCATTTCTTACATTTAATTCAGTCTCCTGCCTTCCATTACTTGTGACACCTCTTTCATTACTCAACTAATAACATTATTTTGAAAGTATGTTAGCTTGTGAAAGCTGCCACTACACATCTTTAAATATCTAACTATAAAATAGTTGAAAGAGTCGGGTAAATAAGTCCTTGGATACGGAAAAATGTGAACAGAAACAACTGCGAAAAACGAACTGGCATCTACTGTGTACCGGACAGCTGTGTTCGCGTCCTTGCCCAATTTTTCCCGTCTCCGGGGTTTATTCCCCCGATCCATTTAGCTATTTTATTGTTTAATATTTAAATATGTGTTGTGGCAACTTTTACAAGCTTTCATACTTTAAAAATGCTAAATTCACCCAGTGATACGACAAATAATTAACAGTTCATTGTTTAACTAAATTTGACTCTATTTTGATTAATTGATAACGCATTTTTAGGGATTTACTGAAATTATTAGGTATATATGAATGAACCCACGAGAGAGCTGAGATCTGGAATGATTAGCACAAAGGGTCTATCCAACGTTCTAACCAGTCTACCAATGTACCGTAGTTCCCGGCCTCGAAGACGCTTCGTCCTCGAGAACGCACCCTAATTTTGACAACCAAAAATTTGAAAAAAAAATAATAGACATAAAAAATGCCTCCAGGACGTATGGTAGATTTTCGATACTTATTTTAGGAAAAAAGTAGCGTCTTCGACGCCGGGAAATACGGTACATATGGTTCTTATATAAAATTATAGCGGAAGATTATAATTTAAGTCGGCACTCTTTTAAATGGTTTGTTTTAGTTTCATAGAACCAGAAACTGGTTTTTGGTCCGGTTGGTCTCAAATAAGTCAACAAAATTATGTCAGCCTTACTCGGTATTGATTATATTCGATGTTGTCGTGACCAGCTATGTAGCCGAAAAAATATTACTACTGTCTTGAATTAAAAGTATTTTCAAGGAACGACACCAGAAAAATAACAAGTCTAATAAAGAAGTTAATACTTATTTACCTTGAAGACAAAATAAATAACAATTTCAATAGCTAGTTTCCCATGTTAACCATGTGTCTGTTCATGTAGGTGTCGGTCTATGTACCTGTCTATATATGTATGTATATATGTATGTACGTATATATGTATTTACGTATGTACGACCCATGGTCGGGTCGTTGGCGACTAAACTGGCAACCCGACCAAGGTTTCTTGGTGAGGAGGGTGACTTTGGACATCCTGCAGGACTAAAAACAAAACCTGTCAAAGAGCAAAGGAGCTCTTAAGAGTCAATGGCCGTCCAAAATCACTGGGAGAGATGACCCCTTAGCCTTTGTCAAGGCAGAATTCTAGAAGGAAAACTCTGATATAACACCTGCAACCCTGGTGGTATCCAATGATGTTGACATGTTCTTCTTTTTGGTAAATATCATCTTGGTTAAGAGAGTGGGACTGGCTTTGTGCAGTGCCTTTGCTCACTATAAAAGCTTCACGGCACAGGCATTGCTTTATATCTGGAGATCTCTCTGCACTTGTCGTCACATGGTACCATGGGCCCAGTACTATGTGTCAATAATTGTAGTGTTTGTACCAGAGTTTTCAAGTCGTTGGCTGGACTAAAAAGTCACACTCGTTCAGCGCATCGGTAGGAGTTCTCCTACATGGATATAAAGTAGTGGCCGTACTCGAAAACGAGTTGACAGCCACCATGTACGTATGTACGTATGCATGTATGTATGTATGCATGCATGTATGTATGCATATATATATGTGTGTGTGTGTGTGTGTGTGTGTGTGTGTGTGTGTGTGTGTGTGTGTGTGTGTGTGTGTGTGTGTGTGTATAAGTATGTAAGTATGTAAGTATGTAAGTATGTAAGTATGTATGTATCTATGTATGTTTGTATCTATGTGTGTATTGTTGTATGTACGTATGTATATATGTGTGTATTATTGTATGTGTGCATGTACGCATATATGTGTGTGTGTCTGTGTGTCGTTCCTTCGAGATTTATTTAAATTCTAAGCAAAATTCATGTATGCATGCATATGTGTGCATTATATATATATATATACATTGTGTATATATCTATACAAAACAAAAGAATTTATACTAGATGCGAGTTATATGTACATATGTGCATATGAAGCTGTATATCAGACAGTAAAATGTATAACTATGTATGTGTATGTGCATGAATCTATATTTTATATTCCTCGGTGTCATTTTCGTTTTGCGTCACCTGGCCACCTGCCCATGTAAATAATATATGTATTATATATATATATATATATATATATATATATATATATATATATATATA
>OZ024741.1:322269884-322302384 GCA_964016885.1 Eledone cirrhosa | reverse complement strand
ATCGTCATCACCACCACCACCTCCACCACCACCACCACCACCACCACCATCGTTATCACCACCACCACTACCTTCATCAACACCACCATCATCTTCATCACCATCATCACCACCACCATCGTCACTACCACCACCACCTTCGTCACTACCACCACCACCATCGTCACTACCACCACCACCATCGTCACTACCACCACCACCATCGTCTTCATCACCATCATCACCACCACCATCGTCACTACCACCACTACCACCATCGTTATCACCACCACCACTACCTTCATCACCACCACCATCGTCTTCATCACCATCATCATCATCACCACCACCACCATGACCATCAACATTATCACCACCACTATCATCCCCAGCATGATCACCACTACCACCACCACCATCACCATCACCATCACCCTTATCATCGTCGTCATCACCACCATCTTTTTTTCCCCTTTTCCTTTGCTCCTCCTTCTCCCCCATCGCTATAACGAACGTTAGTTTCTAAAACATATCACTAGTAGACCGAATGTCTTGATTTAGCTTTTAACAGAACCCCCTCCCCCCTCCCCCCAAACCACCACCACCATCACCACACTCCCACTGCATCCCTTCCGCCACCGCCATTCTACCACACCGCAACTGCACCCCCACCCACACACACCCGCTGTACCCCCTTCCCACCACCTCACCCATCCCGTCATCCACCACTACACCGCCCCCACCACACCCCACTGCAATCCCGCCCCACCACCACTACACCACCCACCACCACCACAACACCACCACACCCCACTCCACTCCAACCTCTTTTACATAGTTCATTTTATTCTATATATCTGTTTATCTATTTAGTTTAACTTATTAGCTTATATTGTTGTTTTATTCTTTTTGTTTGTTTGTTTGTTTGTTTTTGTTTCATCCACTAGACTGCGGCTATGCTGGGGCAACGCCTTCAAGAAATTTTAGTCGATCGTATACAAGTACTTATTTTATCGATCTCTTTAGTTCATTTATTTATTATTTTATTCCATTTTTTTATAGATTTTCGGAAGATTTAGAACGAAAGTGGGAGAAAGTGTAACTTGTTAAATACTTTGACGTCACAGCTTTTTGGCAACGAACGTTAACGTGTATGATCTGAATACATTTGAACTATTACTGTTTTGTAGTGTACTCTAGTGTACTCTAGTGTACTATAGTGTACTCTAGATAGTATAGCATAGTGTACTGTATTGTACTGTATTGTGGTGTACTGTAGTGTACTCTAGTGTATTTTTTTCTCGTGTGGTATAGTATAGTGTAGTGTACTGTACTATATTGTAGTGTACTATAGTGTACTCTAGTGTAGTATAGTTTAGTGTACTGTACTGTATTGTAGTGTACTATAGTGTACTCTAGTGTAGTATAGTGTACTGTAGTGTACTGTATTGTAGTGTACTATAGTGTACTCTAGTGTAGTATAGTGTACTGTAGTGTACTGTATTGTAGTGTACTATAGTGTACTCTAGTGCGGTATAGTGTAGTGTTGTGTAGTGTACTGTACTGTATTGTACAGTACTATAGTGTACTCTAGTATAGTATAGTGTACTGTACTGTATTGTAGTGCAGTGTAGTGTACTCTAGTGTAGTAAAGTGTAGTGTAGTGTACTGTATTGTACTGTACTATAGTGTACTCTAGTGTAGTATAGTATAG
The DNA here is from genome assembly GCA_964016885.1 of Eledone cirrhosa. NCBI lineage: Eukaryota > Metazoa > Mollusca > Cephalopoda > Octopoda > Eledonidae > Eledone > Eledone cirrhosa. Next base: position 322,300,691 of record OZ024741.1, on the reverse strand, counting down.
TGTACTGTATTGTAGTGTACTGTAGTGTACTCTAGTGTGGTATAGTGTAGTGTTGTGTAGTGTACTGTACTGTATTGTACAGTACTATAGTGTGCTCTAGTATAGTATAGTGTACTGTACTGTATTGTACTGTAATATAGTGTACTCTAGCGTAGTATAGTCTAGTGTTCTCTATTACACTGTATTCTACTGTATTATACTGTATTATATTGTACTGTACTGTATTGTATTGTACTGTATTATACTGGACTGTATTATACTGTAATGTACTGTACTGTATTATACTGTATTATACTGTACTGTACTGTACTGTACTGCATTGTACTGTACTCTATTACACTGTATTGTACTGTATTGTACTGTATTATAGTGTACTCTAGTGTAGTGTAGTATAGTGTACTGCACTGTACTGTATTGTACTTTAATGTATTGTACTGTACTGAATAGTACTGTATTATACTGTACTGTACTGAATTGTACTGTATTATACTGTACTGTATTACACTGTAATGTACTGTACTGTATTATAATGTACTATACTGTACTGCACTGTACTGTATTACACTGTATTTTACAGTATTACACTGTATTGTACAGTATTGTATTGTACTGTATTACACTGTAATGTACAGTATTGCACTGTATTTTACTGTATTGTACTGTATTGTACTGTACTGTACTGTATTGTACTGAATTGTACTATACTGCATTACATTGTATTTTACTGTACTATATTGTATTGTACTGTACTATACTATATTGTACTGTATTATACTGTACTATACTGTATTGTACTGTACTGTACTGTATTGTACTGTATTGTACTGTATTGTACTGTACTGTATTACACTGTATTTTACTGTACTATACTGTATTGTACTGTATTATACTGTACTATACTGTATTGTACTGTATTGTACTGTACTATACTGTATTGTACTGTATTGTACTGTACTGTATTACACTGTATTTTACTGTACTATACTGTATTGTACTGTATTATACTGTACTATACTGTATTGTACTGTATTGTACTGTACTATACTGTATTATACTGTATTGTACTGTACTATACTGTATTGTACTGTATTGTACTGTACTGTATTACACTGTATTTTACTGTACTATACTGTATTGTACTGTATTATACTGTACTATACTGTATTGTACTGTATTGTACTGTATTGTACTGTACTATACTGTATTGTACTGTATTGTACTGTATTGTACTGTACTATACTGTATTGTACTGTATTGTACTGTACTGTATTACACTGTATTTTACTGTACTATACTATATTGTACTGTATTATACTGTACTATACTGTATTGTACTGTATTATACTGTACTATACTGTATCGTACTGTATTGTACTGTACTATACTGTATTGTACTGTATTGTACTGTACTGTATTACACTGTATTTTACTATACTGTATTGTACTGTATTATACTGTACTATACTGTATTGTACTGTATTGTACTGTACTATACTGTATTGTACTGTATTGTACTGTACTGTATTACACTGTATTTTACTGTACTATACTGTATTGTACTGTATTATACTGTACTATACTGTATCGTACTGTATTGTACTGTACTATACTGTATTGTACTGTATTGTACTGCACTGTATTGTACTGTATTATACTGTACTATACTATATTGTACTGTATTATACTGTACTATACTGTATTGTACTGTATTATACTGTACTATACTGTATCGTACTGTATTGTACTGTACTATACTGTATTGTACTGTATTGTACTGTATTATACTGTACTATACTGTATTGTACTGTATTATACTGTACTATACTGTATCGTACTGTATTGTACTGTACTATACTGTATTGTACTGTATTGTACTGTACTGTATTGTACTGTATTATACTGTACTATACTGTATTGTACTGTATTATACTGTACTATACTGTATTGTACTGTATTATACTGTACTATACTGTATCGTACTGTATCGTACTGTATTGTACTGTACTATACTGTATTGTACTGTATTATACTGTACTATACTGTATTGTACTGTATTGTACTGTACTACACAATATTGCACTGTACTGTTCTGTATTGTATTGTACAGTAGTGTAGTAGAGTGTTATGTAGTGCACTGCACTCTACTATACTTTATTTCACTGTATTGTACTGTACTGTAGTGTACTCTAGTGTAGTGTGGTGTTGTGTAGTGAACAGTTCCATATTGCATTATAGTACAGTGTAATGCACTGTACTATAATGTGCTTCACTCTACTGAATTGTACTATACTGTAATGTACTGTACTGCACTGTACTGCACTGTACTGTATTTACTGTATCATAGTGTAGTGTACTATACTATACTGTAATGTAATGTAATACACTGTATTGTATTGTACTGTAATGTGGTCTATTGTTCTGTACTGTACTGTACAAAACTGCAGTAGCACACACACACATACACACCTATATATATATATATATATATATATATATATATATATATATATATATATATATATATATCACACACACATACACACCTATACATATATATATATATATATAGTATTAAGGGTACTATTTATGGTTATGTATGCAATAAAACCTTTGATGGTAATATATTATATATACACAAACCCTAAATAGTGAGAGATAGTCTTTAATTACTATCCTATTACCAGTAAGATAAATAGCTCAATGTAATAACATCAGTTGTTATACAGAGCAGTTATATAGAGATTACAGTAATCAAAGTTCAGTTTAAGTCATTTATTTGCTTACAATTGTTTCCTCCAAACCGAGGTTTGGATTCTTCGGCGCAGCTAATTATAACATACTTGACCTCCTTTTCATCCCAAGAGACACATAAAACATATGCGCATATTGATCAACAGTGGGGTGACATTCATCAAATGAAATAGCATGGCAATTTACATATAAAGTGTTACATGATAAAAATAAAATAAAATAAGAGCAAGAGTGAAAATAAGAGTGAAAATAAAGATAAACATGAAGCGTTGGCAGTCTATGAAGATAAAGCAAGAGGAAAGCTTAGAGTAGTCAGTGCATGAAGCAATCTCCCGTGTAGCATGCACGCTTGTCTTATCTATACATGATTAGAGTGCGTCAGAATGATATTTGCAGGGTCAGGCAGTTGAAGCAGGCAATCGATCTTATTATATAGGCTGAATTATTAAGTCATTTATTCTCATACATCTGTATGATATACAGTCTCGGATGCGGGGAAACACCAAAATATCAAAAACCTTCAACATACTATAAACCTTATTGTATCGTAGGCAAGGTCGTACCACTGTCCTTGCTCACACCACCACTCACATAATCCATGAGACGCAATATATATATAGAGAACACGCGTCTATCGTATAATTCGCAGTGGTTCAGCATATAGTCAAGCTATAAACCGTATCCAGTCGGTTCTTAATTAATATATCATGCTGTCCAAATTCCGGAAGTGCCTGAATGATTAAGGGGAATTAATGCGTAAGGGGAGGTAACTAGCTAGTTATTTTAGTTACATTACTATGCTAAACTACATTAATGGTGATTCAAATACGTGCCTATCATGTGAAGTTATAACTAATATCTAGAGTATGGTACCCATTTATAGGTTAGAGAGTTGTTCAATAAGAAGTACAAGGGTGCATATATTAGGATGATTGCCAACCATTAATTAAGGGGTGTCATATCTGAACGTTCTATAAGAGGAGTCAGACTCTCAAGTCACTGCTCCATGTAAATGTAATATAACAGTAGGACCTGGTATGGTCCCACTATTATATATGCCACCCGGTAGGCTCCGGGTCATTGCTTGCCTGCATCTCCAGTCAATCTTCGGTATGGTCCGGGGATCCGATCTCTCATATAAATGCACTAGTCTGACCATCAGGTAATAGACAACCCCCGTCTCAAGTATAAATCAATTATGTATCACATCTCCAAGCTAGAGTGGAGTCTATTAATAGGTATAAAAGGAGTCCACATCAAGATGATTACGTGCATAATTCAATGAACTGATCGCTTACAGTATATACTCACTTAACAATACGATTATCTATCTAATCATCAATCTATCTCTTGGTGGTAATCCATGCACAGGACTATGCTATCACAACCAGTACCGAGTCCCCAGTTTATACTAATCTTATATTTGTGCAATGCAGAATAAGTAGTCCACGGTCGGAATATCAATATTAGACGTACAAGGGGGTATTCCCAGGGTAGGTGGCACTCAAATGCTGTCAGTATTATCTTTAGAGTATAGAGATGGGTGTGGATGTGAGGTGTAAGGTGTGCTACTGATGTTAATTGCTAGGGGTGGTGCCGGTTCCAGTCTGACATTATTATATATAGGGTTTAAAGTTTTGGAACGAGTGTCGGAAGCGGTGTTGGCAATTTGCGAACACTTCTGATTTTTTATTAAGGAGATTATGTTTAGAGAAGATGATAGTATGGGTCTCTAGTAGACAGAGGTTACAAAATTTATCAGGTGGTTTGTACGATGTTGCACTACCTACCACTTCCCATTTAAGTGTATATATTTTATTTTTAGTTTTTAGATAGTGTATGTAGCTAGATAGTGTTTTTTGAAAGAGTGGAGGTGCGAATTGTATTTAGTTTTGAAGCAGTTAGAAGTGGAGCCTATGTAGGTTTCAGAAGAGCTGTTAGTTGTGACTGTACATGAGTATATGATATCCTTGGTTAAGCATTTTTTATCTAAAGGGCAGGTTCTACTTGATCTACAGTTACAATTACTCTGGGTGCTAGTCTGCCGGTTACTATGCTGTGTAGAAGTTTGGAGGTTAGCTATAGGGTTATGGTTATGCGGGTTGTGGTACGCAGCGTTAATGTTTACACTAGTGCTATTACTAATATTTCCATTGATATTACGGTTATTTGTTATAATGTTACTTTGACTGTTATTTTGAATGTTATTTTGAAGGTTTATCGACCGTTGTGATTTAGTTTGTTGGAAGTAAGAATTAATTTTTCTTTTATTTGTACTAGCTATGTGGTATGCTAAGTTAGGCGTAGTAGAGTATGAGATCTTAATAGTGTTTTTGTTTAAAAGGCCGTGGTACCTGTGGCCGGATGGGAAGTGTTTATCTAGTAGTGAGAAGAAAGCCCTAGGAAGGTTGGTAGAGACGTTTAAATTGAAAGGAGGGTTGAAAAATGTATTATTTCTTCTTCTATTTCTGTTTTTTATGTCTGGTGATTTGTTTCCTTTAATGTTCCTATGGTCATTTCTGTGGTGCGGGTTACTCTTGTTGTTACAATCCCTATTAGTGTGCGTGCAGTTGCTATTCTTATTACTAAATTTTCCCATGGACATGTTGTGTGAAATGATGTTGTAGCTATGTGTTTTTGTAGGTAGGAACTCTATCCCTGTATTATGGCCTGATCTAGCTAATGCCTGATTATAATACTGCGAGTTATTGTTAAATGTGTTTATGTCATAGGATAGATTAGAGATTCTATTAGATACTCCCTTAGAGATAGAGTTCAATATAGATTTAGGGTGGTTAGACTTGGTATCTACGTAGATGAGTTTTTCATTAGGTTTGTGGAAAGGTGCATATATCATTGAGTCTAAGTAGAGTGTGGCGTCTAGGAAGTTGACGTTTTTGGTGTTTTTGTCCATGGTAATACTAAGGTTAAAGTTTTTGAATGTTTTGTGCAATAGTTTTCTAGTCCTTTCTATATTGAATTTTTTATAGTCTATAAGTAGAAGTGCATCGTCGCGATACAAACCACCGCTGAGGTACGGAAGTTCCCTGTGGATTAGGTTAAGTAAGTATAGGCCAACCAAATCAGTGACCTGCGCCGAGTCACTAGACCCCATAGTAATGTCGAAGTTGTTTTGCGTATCCTTGCGGGTCCATAATTGGTCCTCAAAGGTGATTATTGTTTTACGGGCCGCAAGTATGACATCAATCTGGGGTCTAGTCAAGTCACTATTGTCCATGGCCATTATAAGTGCCTTATTTAGTAGGATAGGGGAAATAGAGGTGTAGTAAGAGTTGATATCAAATTGGATAAATTTCTTATCCTTGTTATCTATGATATTTTTTAACCATTCAATCACTTCACCCGTATTTCCCCATTGCTTAAGGTAAATCTTGTGTTTAATCTGTGGGATGATTTTGTCTAGGATTTTTGTACTGATAATGCCAATGTCAGACCTGGAGGGGCAGATTAGTCTAATCGAGGGGTTGCTAATGAAGTCTACCTTATGGTCCTTCAGAGAGAATCTAGGGGGGTTTGGGGTGTAAAGTTGTGTATGTCTCTGGAGCCCTAGTTTGGATACTATATTATAGCCTTCCATATTAATATCTTCTAAGTTTTTCATAGTGGTTTTCTTGTAGCTTTTATGTAGTTCATTATATATAAACTTTCTATACGTATTATAATCTAGGCTGTATATGTTATTAGTTTTTTCGGCATGTACAACAATTTTACTACTAGTTTTGAAGTCATTAATAGAGGTGCTAAGTTTGTTTAAGAAGGTGTTGTTTTTATTATGGTGTTTTTTGTATTTAATGTTTTTAACTAGTTTAATTAGGTCGTTTTCGAAGAGGTTTAATAGTGTGTTATGAGGGGGGCTTCTAAATGTTTTAAAGCCGAAGGAGTCAAATTTGTTGGTGTTATTATCCTGTTATAACACCAAATATGTTGGTGTTATATATATATATATATATATATATATATATATATATATATATATATATATATATATATATATGGACGTACTGATGAGGACGTACTGTTGAAGATAGCTCAGTACCGCTGAAATATGTATAATAAAATATACTTGATCACACGAATGTCTATTTTTGTTAATATTTTGAATTAATATTAATAACTCAGGAAAACCATTTTTGCTGAGTGCTTCCAATCTATTGTAAAACTCATTCTTTGATTTATTCATTGAACCTTGTTTAACCTTTAAATATATATATATATATATATATGAAAAAAGATGGGGTTTTTTACAAAAACTACATATATATATATTTTTAAAAATTGGAATAAATGCTCTGAAATAGCGATATATATGTGAATATAGACATAGAATATTCGAAAATATTCTGTATGTTTATAATAAACATTTTGAAGACCTAATCGCTATAGAATAGAATACGTCACGTATTACAATTAGATTCTCGATAAAAGCAAGGGAAGTAAGTCTACGCGTTTCATTCTCGTTAGAAATCGTCAGGACTACATATCCAGTGCTTTTATCGAGAATGACACAGCTAGAGACTTATAGAATACTTAGCTGTGTACAGGAACTGGTTTGAAAGAGCGGTTGCCGGTCCGGCAGAAATTAGAAATTGGAATAAATGCTCTGAAATAGCGATATATATGTGAATATAGACATAGAATATTCGAAAATATTCTGTATGTTTATAATAAACATTTTGAAGACCTAATCGCTATAGAATAGAATACGTCACGTATTACAATTAGATTCTCGATAAAAGCAAGGGAAGTAAGTCTACGCGTTTCATTCTCGTTAGAAATCGTCAGGACTACATATCCAGTGCTTTTATCGAGAATGACACAGCTAGAGACTTATAGAATACTTAGCTGTGTACAGGAACTGGTTTGAAAGAGCGGTTGCCGGTCCGGCAGAAATTAGAAATTGGAATAAATGCTCTGAAATAGCGATATATATGTGAATATAGACATAGAATATTCGAAAATATTCTGTATGTTTATAATAAACATTTTGAAGACCTAATCGCTATAGAATAGAATACGTCACGTATTACAATTAGATTCTCGATAAAAGCAAGGGAAGTAAGTCTACGCGTTTCATTCTCGTTAGAAATCGTCAGGACTACATATCCAGTGCTTTTATCGAGAATGACACAGCTAGAGACTTATAGAATACTTAGCTGTGTACAGGAACTGGTTTGAAAGAGCGGTTGCCGGTCCGGCAGAAATTAGAAATTGGAATAAATGCTCTGAAATAGCGATATATATGTGAATATAGACATAGAATATTCGAAAATATTCTGTATGTTTATAATAAACATTTTGAAGACCTAATCGCTATAGAATAGAATACGTCACGTATTACAATTAGATTCTCGATAAAAGCAAGGGAAGTAAGTCTACGCGTTTCATTCTCGTTAGAAATCGTCAGGACTACATATCCAGTGCTTTTATCGAGAATGACACAGCTAGAGACTTATAGAATACTTAGCTGTGTACAGGAACTGGTTTGAAAGAGCGGTTGCCGGTCCGGCAGAAATTAGAAATTGGAATAAATGCTCTGAAATAGCGATATATATGTGAATATAGACATAGAATATTCGAAAATATTCTGTATGTTTATAATAAACATTTTGAAGACCTAATCGCTATAGAATAGAATACGTCACGTATTACAATTAGATTCTCGATAAAAGCAAGGGAAGTAAGTCTACGCGTTTCATTCTCGTTAGAAATCGTCAGGACTACATATCCAGTGCTTTTATCGAGAATGACACAGCTAGAGACTTATAGAATACTTAGCTGTGTACAGGAACTGGTTTGAAAGAGCGGTTGCCGGTCCGGCAGAAATTAGAAATTGGAATAAATGCTCTGAAATAGCGATATATATGTGAATATAGACATAGAATATTCGAAAATATTCTGTATGTTTATAATAAACATTTTGAAGACCTAATCGCTATAGAATAGAATACGTCACGTATTACAATTAGATTCTCGATAAAAGCAAGGGAAGTAAGTCTACGCGTTTCATTCTCGTTAGAAATCGTCAGGACTACATATCCAGTGCTTTTATCGAGAATGACACAGCTAGAGACTTATAGAATACTTAGCTGTGTACAGGAACTGGTTTGAAAGAGCGGTTGCCGGTCCGGCAGAAATTAGAAATTGGAATAAATGCTCTGAAATAGCGATATATATGTGAATATAGACATAGAATATTCGAAAATATTCTGTATGTTTATAATAAACATTTTGAAGACCTAATCGCTATAGAATAGAATACGTCACGTATTACAATTAGATTCTCGATAAAAGCAAGGGAAGTAAGTCTACGCGTTTCATTCTCGTTAGAAATCGTCAGGACTACATATCCAGTGCTTTTATCGAGAATGACACAGCTAGAGACTTATAGAATACTTAGCTGTGTACAGGAACTGGTTTGAAAGAGCGGTTGCCGGTCCGGCAGAAATTAGAAATTGGAATAAATGCTCTGAAATAGCGATATATATGTGAATATAGACATAGAATATTCGAAAATATTCTGTATGTTTATAATAAACATTTTGAAGACCTAATCGCTATAGAATAGAATACGTCACGTATTACAATTAGATTCTCGATAAAAGCAAGGGAAGTAAGTCTACGCGTTTCATTCTCGTTAGAAATCGTCAGGACTACATATCCAGTGCTTTTATCGAGAATGACACAGCTAGAGACTTATAGAATACTTAGCTGTGTACAGGAACTGGTTTGAAAGAGCGGTTGCCGGTCCGGCAGAAATTAGAAATTGGAATAAATGCTCTGAAATAGCGATATATATGTGAATATAGACATAGAATATTCGAAAATATTCTGTATGTTTATAATAAACATTTTGAAGACCTAATCGCTATAGAATAGAATACGTCACGTATTACAATTAGATTCTCGATAAAAGCAAGGGAAGTAAGTCTACGCGTTTCATTCTCGTTAGAAATCGTCAGGACTACATATCCAGTGCTTTTATCGAGAATGACACAGCTAGAGACTTATAGAATACTTAGCTGTGTACAGGAACTGGTTTGAAAGAGCGGTTGCCGGTCCGGCAGAAATTAGAAATTGGAATAAATGCTCTGAAATAGCGATATATATGTGAATATAGACATAGAATATTCGAAAATATTCTGTATGTTTATAATAAACATTTTGAAGACCTAATCGCTATAGAATAGAATACGTCACGTATTACAATTAGATTCTCGATAAAAGCAAGGGAAGTAAGTCTACGCGTTTCATTCTCGTTAGAAATCGTCAGGACTACATATCCAGTGCTTTTATCGAGAATGACACAGCTAGAGACTTATAGAATACTTAGCTGTGTACAGGAACTGGTTTGAAAGAGCGGTTGCCGGTCCGGCAGAAATTAGAAATTGGAATAAATGCTCTGAAATAGCGATATATATGTGAATATAGACATAGAATATTCGAAAATATTCTGTATGTTTATAATAAACATTTTGAAGACCTAATCGCTATAGAATAGAATACGTCACGTATTACAATTAGATTCTCGATAAAAGCAAGGGAAGTAAGTCTACGCGTTTCATTCTCGTTAGAAATCGTCAGGACTACATATCCAGTGCTTTTATCGAGAATGACACAGCTAGAGACTTATAGAATACTTAGCTGTGTACAGGAACTGGTTTGAAAGAGCGGTTGCCGGTCCGGCAGAAATTAGAAATTGGAACAAATGCTCTGAAATAGCGATATATATGTGAATATAGACATAGAATATTCGAAAATATTCTGTATGTTTATAATAAACATTTTGAAGACCTAATCGCTATAGAATAGAATACGTCACGTATTACAATTAGATTCTCGATAAAAGCAAGGGAAGTAAGTCTACGCGTTTCATTCTCGTTAGAAATCGTCAGGACTACATATCCAGTGCTTTTATCGAGAATGACACAGCTAGAGACTTATAGAATACTTAGCTGTGTACAGGAACTGGTTTGAAAGAGCGGTTGCCGGTCCGGCAGAAATTAGAAATTGGAATAAATGCTCTGAAATAGCGATATATATGTGAATATAGACATAGAATATTCGAAAATATTCTGTATGTTTATAATAAACATTTTGAAGACCTAATCGCTATAGAATAGAATACGTCACGTATTACAATTAGATTCTCGATAAAAGCAAGGGAAGTAAGTCTACGCGTTTCATTCTCGTTAGAAATCGTCAGGACTACATATCCAGTGCTTTTATCGAGAATGACACAGCTAGAGACTTATAGAATACTTAGCTGTGTACAGGAACTGGTTTGAAAGAGCGGTTGCCGGTCCGGCAGAAATTAGAAATTGGAATAAATGCTCTGAAATAGCGATATATATGTGAATATAGACATAGAATATTCGAAAATATTCTGTATGTTTATAATAAACATTTTGAAGACCTAATCGCTATAGAATAGAATACGTCACGTATTACAATTAGATTCTCGATAAAAGCAAGGGAAGTAAGTCTACGCGTTTCATTCTCGTTAGAAATCGTCAGGACTACATATCCAGTGCTTTTATCGAGAATGACACAGCTAGAGACTTATAGAATACTTAGCTGTGTACAGGAACTGGTTTGAAAGAGCGGTTGCCGGTCCGGCAGAAATTAGAAATTGGAATAAATGCTCTGAAATAGCGATATATATGTGAATATAGACATAGAATATTCGAAAATATTCTGTATGTTTATAATAAACATTTTGAAGACCTAATCGCTATAGAATAGAATACGTCACGTATTACAATTAGATTCTCGATAAAAGCAAGGGAAGTAAGTCTACGCGTTTCATTCTCGTTAGAAATCGTCAGGACTACATATCCAGTGCTTTTATCGAGAATGACACAGCTAGAGACTTATAGAATACTTAGCTGTGTACAGGAACTGGTTTGAAAGAGCGGTTGCCGGTCCGGCAGAAATTAGAAATTGGAATAAATGCTCTGAAATAGCGATATATATGTGAATATAGACATAGAATATTCGAAAATATTCTGTATGTTTATAATAAACATTTTGAAGACCTAATCGCTATAGAATAGAATACGTCACGTATTACAATTAGATTCTCGATAAAAGCAAGGGAAGTAAGTCTACGCGTTTCATTCTCGTTAGAAATCGTCGTGACGTATTCTATTCTATAGCGATTAGGTCTTCAAAATGTTTATTATAAACATACAGAATATTTTCGAATATATATATATGTATTAATATAGATGAGATATATGTATATATATATATATATATATATATATATATATATATATATATATATATATATATATATATATGTAGGAGGTGAGTTTTATTGTAGTACAATAAAGCAATGCAGATATCGGATAAGAAGCACTCTACAGTTTGTAGGACTGGAGTATACATAATATATAAGATCAAAAGATGGTTAAATGAGTTCCATGTATTTTATTATGCGCATTTCAAAAACAAATATCATCATGCAATAACATTTGTGTTTTCATCAGATAAAATAGGACATGATATGAAGGTTAAAAAGACTCTTTACTATCTTAAATTGCAACACAGTTAACCTTAATATTATTAAGAACAATATACGTAATCTCTTTAACCAACATAACCTAAAAATTGAATTTGATAACAGCATCAAACTAGCTAATTTCTTGGATGTATCTCTTAATCTTGACACTGGCCTATATTAAAAACAATGAGAACCTAAATTATGTTAATTTTAAATCTAACCACCCTACCAATATTAAGAATGCCATAGTTAGTAATATTGGAAAAAGAATATCTAACCTATCTTCTAATAAAAACATCTTCGATGCTAACGCCAATTACTATAATAACGCTCTTTCTAAAGCCGGCTATCCTGATAAAATCAAATATAATAAAGAAACAAATTCTAGAAGATCTTACAGTAGAATAATTAATCATGATCATTCCAATAACTTTAATAAAAGACCTAGATACAAAAACATAATCTGGTATAATGCTCCTTTCTCCATCTCTATTAATAATAATATTCCTAAATTATTTTTTAGTGCCTTAAATAAATGCTTCCCGCCCTCACATATCTATAGTAAAATATTTAACAAACACACTATAAAATTTTCCTATTCAACATCCTCCAACATTTCCAACATTATCTCTAAACACAACAATAAAATACTAAATACTAAATCTCTTCCTTCCTACACTGAATATCATAATAATAGTAATAGTACTCCCGACGTCATTGTAAACTCTAGGCTAATTTCTGCAAACCCAAATACAACGTCAAACACAACTTCGCTAAATGTTCTTAATCCCATTCTATATCAAGAAACTATTATTCCTATCGCCAATAACTTCTCCAATCCAATTCCTTCTATAGATAACACTAGGTCACTCGTTAATAATCTCTCTAATCGCAATTGCAATTTCCCTGCTAAAAATAAATATCCTCTCAACAACGATTGTCTTGATAAAAACTTAATTTACGTAAAGTTATAACAGACACCAATTCCTTCACCTATTTTGGCTCCACTTCCACCTCCTTTAAAGCTCGTCTTTATAATCATCATTCGTCTTTTAAATATAAACTTAAAAGAACCAACACGGCTCTCTCAGAACTCATATGGTCCTTGAAAGACAAAAATATTAAATATAACATCTCTTGGAAAAAGGTTTCCTCTGCTTATTCATACTTGAACAGTTCTCTATCCAAGACTTGCAATCTCTGTCTAAATGAAAAATTTACCATTATTTCTAATTTAGATTCTATAGTAAATAGACGCACTGACTTGTTTTCTATTTGCTTGCATAAATTCCACAGAACTTTCCATAAAGTATACAGCTAATATGATAAACTTTATCAATTCAGAATCCTTTTCTCAAAGGCACACATATATATATATATATATATATATATATATATATATATATATATATATATATATATATATATATACTTCTTTAAAAATATACCCATCGTTCTACCTTATTTCAAAGTTATTTATTATATTTATTATATTCTACATCACTCCTAATTTCTAACCCCTAATCTGTACCTTTTCTCACTGTGCCTAACATAGAAACAATTATTACACAATACACCATATTCTTACTTCATATCACCTTGAAAAAATCCTTCGTAAACATAAACATTTTTTGACGTTAGATTATTCATCCTCTATTCATTATTTTTTTCTCCCTTTCATCTAACTTATTCATGCTCATCTCACAATATATCCTTACTTACATTACTTCTGTTTTTTTAATAATACATATCAACATTTTCTTTCCATCGCACATATTATTAAACCCTTAAATATTATTCTTAATACATATTAACATTTTCTTTCCATCGCACATATTATTAAACCCTTAAATATTATTCTTAATACATATTAACAATTTCTTTTCATCGCACATATTATTAAACCCTTCAATATACAAACCTTAACTTTACATTATTTTTCTCTTCGTTAATTTTCAAATTCTTTTAATTTATACATTATCTTCCAACGGTTTTTTCAACCTCTCTATGTAAAACAATATATTTTTCTCAGTTATAAAAGCTATCTCTCTCTCTCTATCACCTATCTCTCCTCCTATCTCATCCTTCCTCACTATACTCCTCCCCCTCCACTTTTTACTCTCATCTCCTCCTCTTTTTCATCCTTTCCACCCCCCACCCCCTCAAAAATTTGTTTTCCCCAATATCACACATCAATCTAAAACTACTTTTCATATGTTGATTTAAAACTGCACTATCCACAAGTGTTTTTTAACCTTCATATCATGTCCTCTTATTTTATCTGATGAAAACTCAAATGTTATTGCATGATGATATTTGTTTTTGAAATGCGCATAATAAAATACATGGAACTCATTTAACCATCTTTTGATCTTATATATTATATATATATATATATATATATATATATATATATATATATATATATATATATATATATATATATGGTGGCTGCCAACTCGTTTTCGAGTACGGCCACTACTTTATATCCATGTAGGAGAACCCCTACCGATGCGCTGAACGAGTGTGACTTTTCAGTCCAGCCACCGACTTGAAAACTCTGGTACAAACACTACACCTGTGACAATTATTGACACATAGTGCTTGGCCCATGGTACCATGTGACGACAAGTGCAGAGAGATCAGAGATCTCCAGATATAAAGCAATGCCTGTGCCGTGAAGCTTTTATAGTGAGCAAAGGCACTGCACAAAGCCAGTCCCACTCTCTTAACCAAGATGATATTTACCAAAAAGAAGAACAAGTCAACATCATTGGATACCATCAGGGTTGCAGGTGTTATATCAGAGTTTTCCTTCTCCTAGAATTCTGCCTTGACAAAGGCTAAGGGGTCATCTCTCCCAGTGATTTTGGATGGCCATTGACTCTTAAGAGCTCCTTTGCCCTTTGACAGGTTTTGTTTTTAGTCCTGCAGGATGTCCAAAGTCACCCTCCTCACCAAGAAACCTTGGTGGGGTTGCCAGTTTAGTCGCCAACGACCCGACCATGGGACAGGTTGTACTGGGATACATGTTACCAGTAGCACCAACTGGTGACCTGACACATGTATATATATATATATACACACACACCATACAGAAATAGATACCAATCTGCGCTATGTGTATATGTGAATGTATGTATGTGTATGTGTGTGTGTGCGACTCTATATATGTATGTATTAACAGAAAGGTTTACTGTAGTAAATGTAAATTACTTTGTGACTTTAATAATTCTCCGAGGCTTTGCCGCGGGCAACGTCTGTTATTTCAATTCGCGCGCGCGCACATGTGTGTGTGTGTGTGTGTGTGTGTGTGTGTGTGTGTGTGTGTGTGTGTGTGTGTGTGTGTGTGTGTGTGTGTGTGTGTGTGTGTGTGTGTGTGTGTGTGTGTGCGTGTGCATGCATGTATGTGGACGCAACTAGGCCGAATTTTTAAATATGTTCATTTCTCAACAGTTAGGTCCCGGCTTTTATCTCACTGTGAGACATTTCAAGCAAGTGATATATACGATAGCGTCAAGTTGACCGAAACATTGTAAGTGAAATTGAATAGACAGAAATCGTTTTGAAGCCTATCGCTTGAGATGTAACTGGAATTCAAAGGGCGGCCAGGTTTGTCGCAAACTGTGTCATGCAATATCTTTCTGCGAATTACGTTAAGAGTACACGTGTCTGTGGGATACTTAACCACGTATACGTTAATTTCACGAACATGCTTTTTTGTTGATTGAACAACTGGAACACTCATCGTAGAAACCATTGTATTCGACGTGTGCATGTATCTGTATAAACGTATATAGCTTAATGGTTAGGGTATTCGGCTCATTGTCCTAAGGACGTGAGTTCGATTTCTGCCGGTTCGTTGTGTCCTTGAGCAAGACAATTTATTTGATGACAATTTATTTGAAGACAATTTATTTAACTAGAATTTTTTTCAACACGGTGACGTATGTGTGTGTGTATATATGTGGGTGTATGTATGTGTATATGTATATATTTATATGTAAGACTATATAAATATAAACGGGCAAACACAGACACACTTACAAAAATACACACTTACAGACATAGAGAGAGGAACTGGCGAAATGAGTGTGAATGCGCGTGTGTATAGGCGTGTATAACAACAACAACAACAACAAAAGCAACAACAACAACAACAATAACAATAACAACAACAGCTCTAAGAAGGAGAAGAAGAAAGTGTAATATATGATTGGCCTTTTGTAAAATATTCCTGGACGAGAGTGAATGAACCAATGCCTGATCTGATATTCGACATACCTAAATATAAATATTCATGTATATACACATTTGTCTGTGTGTATTAATATCTATCCATATACACATGCACACGCACAGATACATGGTCACACACACGCGCGTACACACACACACACACACACACACATGTATGTATGTGTGTATGTATGTATGTATGTATATATATGTATATATAAATATATGTATATGTATCTCTCTCTATATATATAGACGAAACGGCTTGAGCTCTGCCGTCGAGGTCATACTTTTTCCTATTTCCCACTCTACTACCCTAAGTATTGAGTACTCTGGTGCGTTATGGTCCATCTGGTTCCTTACCACAATTCCTTTGTTATATATATATATATATATATATACAAATATAAATTAGCGAGAAGCGTATTTCGGCTATTGGAAATTAGCGAAAAACAACTTCCGAGATGTGTGGCAAGCGCTCAATAAATTCTAACGAACCAGAGCTACAACATACGTTACAAGGCCAAACACACTGAGACGATGGTTAAACCATTATCCGCACAGCCATAGGAATGACCAAGTAATTCGGGGCAAACAAATAAAAAAAATGTGATTGAAAAATTTACCCGGACCCCTGGATGGTTGGTAAAATCCACCATTTGGGTTTCTGCGACTCCTAAATCAAGTACTGTCCGCTTAGACAAATAATGTTAAGCTTTTGGTAAGATGATTGAACAAGGAAGTCACTTTCTCAACAGGTTTTAGTTCAAGTGTCAGGCCAAGAATTGACCATTACCAATACCCACGTGGGGCTCGGCAAGGGAGGCAACCCTTATTTTTGGCGGAAGAATTCAGTGTGTAATATTGCAAAATTGCAAAATATCACAAAACGAATTAAGTTCTCAACAAAATGGTTTTAAAGTTAACAAAAGCTATTCATCAGTCAATAGAATCAACTAAAAAAAATCAAGAAAATTAACTGGTCAATAGCTAGACTCTAGAGATTAATACAAATATAAATTAGCGAGAATCGTATTTCCGCTATTGGAAATTAGCGAAAAACAACTTCGGAGATGTGTGGCAAGCGCTCAATAAATTCTAACGAACCAGAGCTACAACATAAGTTAAAAGGCCAAACACACTGAGACGATGCTTAAACCATTATCCGCACAGCCATAGAAACAACCAAGTAATTCGGGTCAAACAAATAAAAAAATGTGATTGAAAAAAAATAATATATATATATATATGAGCGGAACAAGTAAACATTAAACAATCTTTTAAATAAATTAAAATACGATTTAAATATTTACCTCTTCTAATGCCGTGACCGACGGTTTCGCTGATCAAAAGATTGGAAATTCAGAGAATTTCCAAGGATATATGTATATGTATATGTATATGTATATATATATATATATACATATATGTATATGTATATATATATATATATATATATATATATATATATATATATATATATATGTGTGTGTGTGTGTGTGTATGTTTATATATATGTGTGTGTGTATGTGTGTGTCTGTATATATATATATATGTGTGTATGTATATATATATGTGTGTGTGTGTATATATATATATATATATGTGTGTGTGTGTATATAAGTATAAGGAGATATCCTTCAGATATCTTCGAATTCTATCGAGACAGTCATCTTCAAAGACTACAAGACGCTTCGTAAAAAGATTGTAAAAGACGACAGCGTAAAGTGGTGAGAAATCACAACAAAGACGATGACGATAACGACGACGACGACGATAACGACGACGAAGACGACGAAGACGACGACGACGACGACGACATCGATAACAACAAAAACAACAGCAACAGTAACAACAAACGCAGTAACGCCAATAGAAAGCATATCTTACGTAACCCCCCCCCCCCCTCCACTTATATTTATATATATATATATATATATATATATATATATACAGAGAAATACATACACAAACACACACACACACAAATACACTTACATATACACGCACAGTAACACATGCGGCACTCAAACACACGCAGGTGTACACATAGCCGCACACATATAAACTTACTCTCAAACACTCATATACACCATCTATCAACACACTATATGAGATATATTTCTTTATTAGCCACAAGGGCGCACAAGAAAAGGGGACAATACAAAGACATGCCGGGGATTTTCCATACAGTTGTGTAAAAAATATAAAAACAAACAATTACAACAATCGAAATCCCCAATAGGGGGGAGGCGCCACAAATGGGTTGTTTAATACCCCGTCGATAGAACAACACTCAACTCCAGGAGCGTGTTGTGCAAGTGCTCCTTTCTTCCTTTTGCTCTCTTCTTCAACCTACAGGCTTATAAACAGAGAAGGCCCAATCACTCGGGCCATTTTCGCTTCATTCACCCACCTTTCAGTAAATTTACTGGGGTGCATTGCCTTTCTCTCCACCCTGATTCTCCTTCTAAAGTGATACTTAAAGAAGGGAATCAATTGTTGTCCGGAGAGAAAGGCATCTGTTCTCAGTCCTCTCAACCTCGTCCACCATATAACTTCTTTCACCATAGCCACCCTACAGAGGAAAACCGCCTCTCTTTCGTTTTTGAAAGAGGCTGGCGGTTTGATCCTTACTATGGACTCGGCAGTCAACTGGATTTGTCCCATACGCGACAGCAGTTGTTCTGCATAGTTCCACAGGTCGGTTACGCCCGAGCAGTGTACAATTGCGTGCATGACTGTTTCAATGTCCTGCGCGCATCTTGGACACGTCATCTTGGAAGGATCCCTGCCAGGGCGTCCGTGCCTGTAGATCTTGTCACGAACCGGTAGAGCTCCTCGGTAGCACTGCCAGGTCAGGGACCTCTGGAAGTTGTCCATAGGTCCCGGGGGGAAAGTCCTACCAAACAGACTGGTGAGCTCATCGTCTTCGACGCCCAGAGTATCTCCAAGCACGTCGTCGCCCTTGTAACGTACAATCCCTCTATAGAATGTCGAAGTGGAGTCTCCACTGATTGCTGTGCCGCTTGCCAGAGGACTGTGAGCGCCTGAGCGCATTCAATGTGCCAGGCGCCCATCGTTTTCGGTCTTTTCTTCACCCAGGACTGCAGCTCTATAAGATAGTCACAAGCACACCATCGACTCATCCAGCAGAAAATATTAATGAAGTAACCATACAGACATGTGTGTGTGTGTGTGTGTGTGTGTGTGTGTGTGTGTGTGTGTGTGTGTGTGTGTGTGTGTGTGTGTGTGTGTGTGTGTGTGAAGGTGTGTGGCTTAGTGGTACACGAACGTCGGGTTGTGAGTTCGATTCTCGGATCAGACGAACGATACGTTGTGTCCTTAAGCAAGGCACTTTATTTCACGTTGCTTCATTCCAGTCAGCTGGTAAAAAGGATTTTTACTTGTAATTCAAGAAGTCAACCTTGTCACATATTTTGTCGCACTGAATCTCCCTGAGAACCACTTTAAGGGTGTAGATCTCTATGGAATGCCCAACCTATTAGACGTTAATTTCGCGAGTAACTAATTCTATTGATTGAAACAATTAGAGCACTTGTCGTCGGAAACGACGGAGGTCCGGGAACAACACACACACACGTGTGTTGTTGTTGTTGTTGTTCCTGTAAAATATAATAAGGTTAAGATCCTCTTCGGTTACGAATGACCATGGGAATTGCGCCTAGAAAGTTCCACTCCAGTTGTTTGCGGAAGACCAGAGTCATCCATGCATGCCAGTCTCCCCTCTCCATGCCACAAATGTATCCAGGGGGAAGACAAAGGCCGATACAGCTTGGCACCATTGACGTCGCAACTTATTTCTACAACTCAGTGAACTGGAGCAACATGAAATAAAGTGTCTTGCTCAAGAACACAACGCAAAGCCCGGTCCGAGAATAGAACTCACAACCCCACGATTGTAAGCTCGACGCTCTAAACACTAAGTCATGCATATATCTCTATATATATACATACATACATACATACATACATACATACATACATACATACATACATACATACATACATACATACATACACACATCGCAGTCGTTATGAAATGCAACATAGAGAGCAACTTCACACGACACCAGGAAGACCTAAAGAAAAAGTTAGAGAGACGATTTGGAGATACAAAATTTAAAACTTTGAACTCCAAATTACACCAGTTGAAACAACAACTCACAGCTACAACAGAAAGACTGAAATATAAGTCAACAGCACATAAACGACAAGTGCTAAATAGATTGTTTTCCAGAGATCCTAAATCAGTTTATCGCAGCTTCGGTGGCAAAAGCTCAATCTCTGTAAATGACACCCCTTCAAAAGAACAGGTTGAGAGCTACTGGAGATCTGTATGGGAAACGGATGACGGATTCAACAGACAAGCTAATTGGCTAAAAGAACTGGAACAGGACTACTGCCAACATGTCCAGACAAAACAATATGACATAGATGGGTCAATACTGGAAACAGCTCTACAGAAAATGTCGAATAGGAAATCGCCAGGCCCAGACCTCATTACAGGATACTGGTTGAAGAATTTCACTTTCTATCGGCAAGATCTCATACGGCTGTTTACAGAAACCATTAAGGGCACACAAGAACTGCCCAGATGGTTATCAACTGCCTCTACTCTCCTCATTCCCCAAAATAGCCAAACCACCCTTGCTAAAAATTACCGCCCAATTTCCTGCCAAAACATCATGTATAAATTATATACTGGGTGCCTTAACCTGTTCTTACAGGATCACTGTGCTACCAACAACATCATAACACCTGAGCAAGCTGGTGGAAAGAGGGGGGTGTGGGGTTGCATAGATCACCTACTAACTAACAAAATGATTTAGGAAAAAACAACAAAGAATCGCAGAAACATGACTGTCGTGTGGCTGGACTATCAAAAAGCATTTGATAGTGTACCTCATGGGTGGATTGTTAAGGCTTTACAGTTAGCTAAAGTCCCACAACCATTGGTAGCTGCTGTTGAACGCCTGACCAAGAACTGGTACACCAGTTTGATCCTTAGAGGTGAGAAGGAGCAGGTTAAGACTGATAAGATACATTACCAGAAGGGCATCTTTCAGGGTGATAGCTTGTCAGTGCTACTCTTCGTTCTCTCACTGAATCCACTATCTTACCTACTCAGGAAACAAGGTGGACAAAGAAGTGGGCCCAGAAGTATCTCCCATCTTTTCTTTGTTGATGACCTGAAGTTGTATGGGCCAAATATCAATGACATCAAGAAACAATTGGACCTCATTACACAATTTTCAACCGACATCAAAATGAAATTTGGTGAGTCCAAGTGTGCATATTTGGCAGTAAAACGTGGAAGAGCTGTGCCCTCCTCTAGAAATCTAGAGATGAACGGCCTGACAATACAACCTCTGCAGTCAGGTGACAACTACAGATATCTTGGACAGGATGAGAATGTCAGATATGATGGACCCATAAATAAGGAGAGAACCAGAACTGAATACCTCAGAAGAGTAAAGAAAATATGGTCATCAGAACTGTCAGCATACAACAAATACATTGCCCACAATACTTATGCTGTGCCAATTCTAACGCCAACATTTGGCCTACTGAACTGGTCATTGCAAGAACTAAGTGAGATGGATGTTAGAATTCGAAAACTTCTCAGTGTTACTGGGAACTTTAACATCAATGGTGATGTGGATAGGCTATACTTCTCACGCAAGGAAGGTGGCCGGGGTCTAAAATCAATATTAACAACATATGAGACCCGGATTGTAACACTGAAGCAACACCTTCAACAGAGGAAAAAGGTTGGCAACCATCTTGCCCAGGTTTATGACCATGAAAAAAGAAATATCATTAGAATAGCGACTGATCTGGAGGAGAGATATAGAATAAAGCCTGATATAAATCTCTCACCCAGAGAAATCGGAAGATCCTATTCAATGTTCAAACAAGATAAAAAAAATTGACCAATTTACAGAAAAAGTTGTGCATGGATACTTGAGGCGTAAAACACAGACCATAGAGGGGATAAACCACTCAAAAAGCCTGGCATGGAGTTCCGACAAGTTTATGACATCACACCTTGAGGGATATCTCTATGCAATACAGGAACAAGAACTCCCTACCAAATATCTGCTGCACAAAAGAGGAGGGCCAGCAGCTGACAATAAATGTAGGCTATGTAAAACAAAGATCGAGGATGTAAGCCACATTGTTGCCAGCTGCGAAAGAATGTCATCTCGCTACTACCTCCCCATGAGACACGATGGGATAGCTAGAACCATCTGGAACGCACTTCGGAAAACAAAATTAACAACAAACGAGGAAGAATATATTGAGACAGATGGCACTAAGGAATACTGGTGGAACCTGAAAATAAAAACTGCCACCAAATTAAAGCACAACCGGCCTGATATTGTAGTTTGGGACCACACATTAAAAACGTGTTCTGTTGTGGAGATCAGCTGCCCACTTGATGTAAACGTTGTCAGAAAAATACAGGAGAAGGAGGACATCTACGGACCATTGATGAGGAGTTTACAAATCCAGTATCCAAGATACACCTTTAGCTTCATACCCATCATTATTGGTGCTACGGGTTATATACCAACCCGCTTGGACCAAAGTATGACTGAACTTGGATTTGCGGACAAAAAGCGCAGCTCCCTAATTCATAGTCTACAAATGGCTGCGATAGCTGGCACCTTCAAAATTTGCAAAACATTCTTGCGATTCAAGGGATGACAATTTCTTTTCTTTTACAACCTTGCCACCAGGAAGGTGGCCGGTCAAAAAAAATATACTCGAAATTAAGAGAAAGAGAAAACATACATACATACATACATACATGTGGTTACACAAATATTCGCACATAGCTATACATACACATACATCCATATATTCACACGCAAAGAGAAGCTCAAATGAAATAGTAACCCGAGGTTTCAAAGAGACACGAATATAAATGAAAAAGTTAAACGAAAAGATCACAGTAAGATGACATTACTGTAAGCTTACTTCCTCCAAATGATAAAACAAACCTAACTGTGATAAATTACGAACCCACCAATGAATGTGAAATATACTGTATAAACAAAAACAAACAGAAACGAAATTATACAAAAAATCAAATACCTTCAACATTAGATGTTATCAGAAAATATAATGTAAACCACAAGAACACTGTTAGATGAAATTACTATCGGGTTACTTCCTCCAAATCATAAACCAAACGCGACTTTGATAACTTATGATGTAAACCATCAATGACTACGAAATATACTGTATAAAGCAAAATCAAACAAAAACAAAAACAAAATTAGGTAATAACAGAAAATGTAAATGTAGATTGTGGGCAAGTATTACATGACTTTAAGTCACATTCTTGCAGAACGGTTGGCTTCGGCGGAAATCTAAATATCTCCAAAGACGTTTGAAAAAGTGATTAGCTACATCTAGAAAAGGAAATATAATGTGCAGCCAATAGTGAAGAAGTGATATCTGAATTAATGTGATATGATTGTAAGAAACATTCTCTCTAAGCGATAAATATCATAAACTCAGAGGGATAGTATCATTTGGTGGGAGAAAGAGTAATATCACCTAGACTGACAGTTGTATTGCATAGACAGATAGTCATAGCAAATAGACAGGTAGGTATATCACATAGACAGATAGTAATATTATATAGACAGGAAGTAATAACAAGTAGATAGATAGTGATACTACATAGACGAAGAATGATGTTACAAAAACAGAGAGGGATCTCATAATACATAGAGTAATATTACATGGACAGATAGTGTTATCACATAGACATAGAGTAATGCCATATAGACTGATAGTGATATTACAAGGACATAGAAAGATATCACATAGACAGAGTAAGCAAAATCGTCAAAATCCAAATAGCGAAATTATCACATCTTAACTGGTGGAGATTTTTTAGGTTGGTGTTTATTTTATTGGTCACGGAAGAAGAAAAGGCCGAGATAACCGCCCTCTAAGAGCAAAGGTTAATAAACAACACAACCCATTTTATCCGGTGCTCTATCAATTATAACATCCATCACTTCCACGGCTCTCAAATTATTATGAAAGATACACCATAAAGTATAACTGGTTTTTTTCACACTTACACACACACACACACACACACACACACACACACACACACACACACACACACACACACACACACACACACACACACACACACACACACACACACACACACACACACACACACACACACACTACCAGTGTGCACAGTTTCCGACTGTCAAAAAGACCCACCTCAATACTTTATGGTTTGCTTTGTCTGAAATCCCGTTCATCTTTCTGTAAAATTATATCTAAGATTTCTAAAATAAAACAAAATAAAACAAAATAAACAAACATATATGTTCTGTTTAACTGAACTACATTCAGGAAATTTCTTCGATGCCAAAATTACTCAAGAATTTTCAGTCCTTGCTGGGTATCTGTCAAATAACTACAACTTAACTCGATCTTTCATTCGTCACTCAACTTGTAAAGAAATTCATAGCATCTCTTTTTTTTTTATTACTATTTAGTATTATCTCCCTCCTTGTTTACAGCCGAAAACAAAATACTTTCATTTCATTCAGCTCGTAGAGAAAATCTTTCAATCCGTCGACAAGTGTATCGCCCAAATCAACATCTATTACATCTCTATTCTTCTCATAAATGTTATTTTTGCATACCTCTTAATAACCCAAACAATCAGGGTATATCATAATACTTTGCACACTATTTCCACAAACAAATACTAATAAATAAGTGGTTCTTGATGAAGTCTCAATGAATCTATGCCCCAAGATATTTCTTCGCCTCGACTCTACTTCTATATATTTAGCCATACCTGCAGTGTTGTCTCTTTAGAAGAACACATAGGTGCAATATTTCTTTCGTCTATATACCTAGTTTATAGCTATAATACAATATGAGCTAAAAATGTGTGGCGCCGAGTAGTTTGGGTAATTGATAAGAATCTGGATGGGCCATCATGTCTTTACATTGCTAATACATGTAAGGCGGGGAGGGGGTTATATAAGCGTCATCTAATCTCAATATCTTGACTCTGTAAGAGGTATTCTACTTTTGTAGCGCTATTTAACACAAAATCATCTGGGGAAAGCGTGAGTTCTGCCAAGCTATAATATTTCACATAAAGCAAAGTACCATTCGTAGTTATCCTGTTGTGTGAAACAAAACAAATGTATAAAACGCAGAAGAAAAAATAAAAATAAGAAGTTAGATGAGAAGCAAAGGATTATTCTGATGGTATTTTTGCATTTATAACGATCTCATTTTGATAAACAACATTACAACTCATCTTAATTATTTTAAGTAAACAATATCTCATAATAAATTATTTTCTCACAATAGATTTTCTCGCAACTCAATGGTATTAGCAAAGATTTAGATTCTGATATTCATTTATTAATCCTTTCCAGGGTTTCACTGGACTTCGAATCGGGCCTTATGTGGTAGAACTATCATCACTCTACATATAGATGTACACATTAAATTTATGACTGTGAAAGTAATATGGGAAAATACGAAATTATTGGTATAAATTCTCCTTATAACATGTTACTGGAAAATCAGTAGTAGACATGCATGTATATATATATATATATACATATATATATATATATATATATATATATATATATATATATATATATACACACACACACACAAGTACAATAACAACAAACACATATAAACACACACTAGTGAATAAAGATAGAATACGAAAACAAAAAACACATACACCCAAACGCGAACACACACACCAATCATTAAACACATGCAAACGCATGCGCAGAGGCAGAGACAAGAATAAATAAATAAATAAAATTAAAATGGGGTAGACTTTACAATACAACGGGGGAAAACATAATAGTACCACTGATGATGTCGCAGATGTGTGACGAAAGAACTTTGATAGACTATATATATTTATATCTGTATTTTTAACCGTTGGCCAAACAATGAGAAACATTGATTACCAAATAAATTAACTATGGAGATATAAAAGATACAGATGCGAAAACCAATCCAAACTAAACAATGTGTTCTGTTATTATTTCTGGCAATATTATAACAATATGATCCTCCCCAAGTATAACAATATATATATACACACACACACACACACACACACACATATATATATATATATATATATATATATATATATATATATATATATATATATATAAGCATATATATATATATATATATATATATATATATATATAAATATATATATATGTGTGTGTGTGTGTGTTTGTGTGTGTGTATATATATATATAGTCGAAAGTCAGATTTTCTTTTATATATCTCACATGAATTTGAAAATGCAATTGGAGTCTTTACCGGCTTCACAAGTTTCGTGATTTTCGAAAGTTAAGAGAGATGGAGAGATGTGTGGCTATGCCGACTTGTAACTCGCAGGTTTCATTCGACTTCGGATCAGGCCTCGTTGGTAAACCTATCATTACACTCTATATATAGTTATACACATTAACTGTCATTAATGTGAAGATAATTGTGCTGAAGTAATTCTTGGTCGCTGCAAATCAGTGAAGCTTCGTCGATTTGGTGACCACATTTTGCGTGTCCCAACCACTCAGTATGCAAAAGCAACAATGTCATGGATACAGGAATAGGTAAAACAAAGAAGGGACCGACCTCAAAACGCCTAGTAATACCTCAGACACACAGGAAGCACTTAGGAAAGAACTTGCGGGAGGTCGACCATGCTAGTGTAAGCTTGCTACAGTGTGTGCCTCATGGCACTGGATTATTTGCTGGTGCTGTAGAAAAATATGAAATTGTTTAGTATAAATTCCTCTTCCGATGTGAATACATACCAGCTTTATATGTGGGCGGACAGTGAGTTGTAGGCAACCGAGAAGGCAAGGGAAGGATACAATGTGAGGAATCAAAGAACCACTCAACCTGTAGCAGTTAAAGAGATGTTACTAAACATTATATCGAACTTTTAGTTATGCATACTCCTTTATTCTTTCATCTTTATACTGGCTTCAGCATTGGATTGCGGCCATGCTGGAGTTCCACCTTCAAGGGTTTTAGTCGATCATATCAACTTTTTAAGTTCACTACTTATTTTTTATCTATTTGTCGAATCGTGTTTGTGTCATACATATTCTGCCAGAGTACCTTAAGGATACACGTGTCTGTGGAAAACTCAGCTACATATACGTGAAATCAATGAGCGGGAAGTTCGGATGATCAAGCAGTTAAATACTTGTCGTCGTAGTGTAGAGAATATAATATAGTGATTAAAGTTTAGTATCTACTTTAACATAAGATATTAAGCTGCTTTACAGATCAACACGGTGTGTTAAAGGAAATATATAAATGTCAAAATATAGGTTCAATATGATCACAGACAGTAACTAACATCTATAGGAACAGACACACTTTAAGATATAGAGTTGTATAAAGAGTAACAATAAAACCTGACGCTTTGTGGCGGAGATGTGAGAATGACATATTTATTGTTTGGCACACTGACCCATATCGTTTCCTCATACGTAAGGCAATACAATTGATTATGGAGAAAGAAAAATTGTGCTGCCATAAAGGCCAACTACGCAGCCGCTTCAGAGAGGCGCAATACTGAACCTTAAAGGAGAATATCTAAACTATAATAAAGGGAGGTCTGCGGGATTGCGTACGGTTTTTTTTTTATCCCGTTTGTAAAATAAGTTGAAATACTTTGAATAAATAATGAATGAATATTACATAATTTATCTACTAAATTTCGTGGCTGTTCATTAAATATATTTTATTTATTTCATGATTCACTTCTTTAAAATTTTCAAATGTCAACACTTCCGGTGGCGATCGCTTAAATAAACATATTAATTTTCTGTCACTAATTTTCTCCTAAGTTTATATATAATATCGTCTTTTTTTAATGTATCATGGATTACGTTACTGATTACATAAGACAGTGTAACACAGTCTTCGTTCCATTTCTGTGTATATTGTCAATTACGATTTTATTTGACGTATCATATCTACATGTATATATATTTACGTATAATATCAATATACACACTACACATGCTAGCAGAAAACCATCCGAAAGGATGGTTTTTCTGCTAGTTTGTATAATTAACATCAATGTATAACGTTTCTGATTTAGGCGCAAGGCAAAAAGTTTGGGGGAAAATGAAAGTCAATTAAATCAACACCAGTGCATTACTGGTACTTTGATTTATCGACCCCGTAAGGATAAAAGGCAAAGCTAACCTCAGCGAGATTTGAACCCAGACCGTTAAGGGACGTAACTCTATGCTGCAGAGTGTGGTGTCCGACGCTCTACTTATACTGCCAATCCACTGCCCTTAACTTCAATATATAATAATTCCCTGTGATAACTAGATAAATGAGTAAGTTGGTAGTGTAGTAAGGCTGGGCAAATATCCAAAGTGGGTGAGAGGATCGTATAGTGTATTGTTTGAAACAAAAAGTAGTTTTTTGTTTTGTTTTTGCTTTTTGTGAACTGTTAATTTGTTCATGGTTGCCTTTATAGTTGAGTATAGTGAGATGGGGAGAGCGAGAGAGACGGAGGCAGTGAAAGTGGGAGTTTGGTTCCTTTGTGTTCGGTGGTGTATATATTTATTTACCACACCGTTAGGTATATTATAGTTGTTATTTCATTCGATAAATATACACTGTACTCTGTAGTAGAGTGTATTTGTTTTTCATTGGAATTATATACAATATACACTATAGTTGGGTATATTGATATTTCATTTGATATACACACGTTGGGTATATTGATATTTCATTTGATATATATCCAATATACTCTATAGTTGGGTATATTGATATTTCATTTGATATATACACAATATAGACTATAGCTGGGAATATTGATATTTCATTTGATATATACACAATATACACTATAGTTGGGTATATTGATATTTCATTTGATATATATCCAATATACACTATAGTTGGGAATATTGATATTTCATTTGATATACACACAATATACACTATAGTTGGGTATATTGATATTTCATTTGATATACACACAATATACACTATAGTTGGGTATATTGCTATTTCATTTGATATATACACAATATAGACTATAGCTGGGAATATTGATATTTCATTTGATATATACACAATATACACTATAGTTGGGTATATTGATATTTCATTTGATATATATCCAATATACACTATAGTTGGGAATATTGATATTTCATTTGATATACACACAATATACACTATAGTTGGGTATATTGATATTTCATTTGATATACACACAATATACACTATAGTTGGGTATATTGCTATTTCATTTGATATACACACAATATACACTATAGTTGGGTATATTGCTATTTCATTTGATATACACACAATATACACTATAGTTGGGTATATTGCTATTTCATTTGATATATACACAATATACACTATAGTAGGGTATATTGCTATTTCATTTGATATACACACAATATACACTATAGTTTGGTATATTGCTATTTCATTTGATATATACACAATATACACTATGGTTGGGTATATTGCTATTTCATTTGATATACACACAATATACACTATAGTAGGGTATATTGCTATTTCATTTGATATATACACAATATACACTATAGTAGGGTATATTGCTATTTCATTTGATATACACACAATATACACTATAGTAGGGTATATTGCTATTTCATTTGATATACACACAATATACACTATAGTAGGGTATATTGCTATTTCATTTGATATATACACAATATACACTATAGTAGGGTATATTGTTATTTCATTTGATATATACACAATATACACTATAGTTGGGTATATTGCTATTTCATTTGATATACACACAATATACACTATAGTAGGGTATATTGCTATTTCATTTGATATACACACAATATACACTATAGTAGGGTATATTACTATTTCATTTGATATACACACAATATACACTATAGTAGGGTATATTGCTATTTCATTTGATATATATACAATATACACTATAGTTGGGTATATTGCTATTTCATTTGATATACACACAATATACACTATAGTAGGGTATATTGCTATTTCATTTGATATATACACAATATACACTATAGTAGGGTATATTGCTATTTCATTTGATATATACACAATATACACTATAGTTGGGTATATTGCTATTTCATTTGATATACACACAATATACACTATAGTAGGGTATATTGCTATTTCAT
>OZ024741.1:322237384-322264884 GCA_964016885.1 Eledone cirrhosa | reverse complement strand
GTGTGGGTTTTCTTGGCCATTGAGGTAATGGTAGGTGGTCTGCCTCTTGCTGGTCTTGTAGGGCACAGGTTGCTAAGGTCATATGTATCTAGATAATCATTACTATAGGTAAGTTTAAGTATGAGTCCCAGCTCACTGGTATCAATCCCACGGAATTCAACATTGCTCTCACTGATCATTTCTACGCATTTCTCCACAGCAAAATCCACGTCAATGGATGGATATAGAGACACAACATCCATACTACCTATTATACAGTCTGTTAGGTCCCTAGATCGGTTATTATCGCTGATTCTGCTGAGGAGGTCCTCCGTGCTGTCACATATATCTGGGGACATTTCAATGATGGGGCGTATGATCAGGGAGAGGATGTAGGAAAGTCTGTAGTTACTAGCAATGTTAGCTCCACAGACTGGCCGTGTTGGTGGTCCTGTGACAGGGTCACTGCTCGTCTTATGGTCTTTTCGAAGCCCATACAACGCTGGCACGTCATTGTTCCAGGCCTGGAAGTTGTTGGCAGTCCTTTTATATATACATACATATATATATATATATATATATATATATATATATACATTACGTTAAGATTAATATATAACATCTTTCTACTGCATCGTTCTCAAGTGTTGTTTTTCCTTGTTTATTTTACTCATATTTACTTGCATACACTCGTATATACGTGTGTGTGTGTGTGTGTGTGTGTGTGTGTGTGTGTGTGTGTGTGTGTGTGTGTGTGTGTGTGTGTTATGCTCATTACGGGTGGTTTTATTTGAAGACAATAGACAAATTGAGAAGTAAATAATTTTTTTTTCTGTTGTTTATAATTAATATAACTGTTTCTACTTTAGTCACAAGGCCAGCAATTACCCAGTGCATTACTGGTACTTTATTTTATCGACCCCGTAAGGATGAAAGGCAAAGTTAACCTCGGCGGGATTTGAACTCAGATCGTAAAGGGACGTAACTATGCTGGAAAGCATGGCGTCCGACCCTCTACCGATACTGCCAATAACGTTCTCTGTCATTGTTTCATTGGCATAATCATCTTCAATTGTATTTACGTGGTGTGTATATATATATATATATATATATATATATATATATGTAAAAGTTCTATTTAAATTGTTGGGATACAACAAGCAAATATTTTTATAGTTGATATAAAGCACTCAACAATTATTTGGAGTAAACATACGATATTAACAAATGGAAACTATATTTATAAAACCATATTTATTTCATTATACATATTTCAAGGACACCAAGTTAACTATCCGGGAGCTTCCAACAGTAATGGTTGCCTTTTTTAAGGGTATGTCAATATTTATTTATAAAACTGATCTATATTATATTTTGTCTGATGAAAGCACACCATAATTTAACTTGGTGTCCTTGAAATATGTATAATGAAATAAATATGGTTTTATAAATATAGTTTCCATTTGTTAATATCGTGTATATATATATATATATATATATATATATATATATATATATATATATATATATATATATATATACATATACGTAGATACATATGTAAAAATGAATAAAGACTATACCAATGAAGTGTGTGTGTATGTGCATATATATATATATATATATAGGAACCAGTAAGACCCCGACGGCTGAGCTCAAGCCGTTTCGACGGCTAATTCTGGACGAAACGGCTTGAGCTCAGCCGTCGGGGTCTTACTGGTTCCTATTACCCACTCTACTACCCCACGTATTGAGTACTTTGGTGCGTTATGGTCCACCTGGTTCCTTACCAGATTTCCTTCGTTATATATATATATATAGGAAAAAGTATGACCCCGACGGCAGAGCTCAAGCCGTTTCGACGGCTATTTCTGGACCAGAAATAGCCGTCGAAACGGCTTGAGCTCTGCCGTCGAGGTCATACTTTTTCCTATTTCCCACTCTACTACCCTAAGTATTGAGTACTCTGGTGCGTTATGGTCCATCTGGTTCCTTACAACAATTCCTTTGTTATATATATATATATCAAGATATATATATAACAAAGGAATTGTATATATATCAAGATATATATATATATTAGATATATATATATTGTTACTTTTCAATCTGTTTAGCACTTCATTTCGAAATATATTTCATCAGATGAAACTTTTTCCCAGATAAGAGTCAAGTTCCTCATAACCACTTAGAGAAGTCATGAATCCACCACATTTTGACTATCTAGTGTTACTGTTTCAGCTGACCCTCAATCTGTCTACCATCCTCTTAATATACAAATACACAGGGATAGGATATACTTATCATCAAGACTCAGAATAAACAAATAACAGTACTGACAAGAAAGCCTAAAATTAGTTTTTTTCTTTTTTTTTTGCTTTGTTTTTTTTTGTATTGTTTTTTTTTTATTATTTGTTTATTTGTTTGTTTCTTAATTATTTTTTTTTTAATTTGTAAAATGATATCTTCACAACAACAGCGCAGAACCAGAGCTACTAAACATGATGCTATTAATATATTATTAACTAGCAGTTTAGCCCGGCGTTGCTCGGGTTTATTCATTTGCTATAAAAAGTTACATACAGGTAAACGTGGCTTGAAAGCGAATAAACTTATCAATTAAAGCAGTTGAACCGGTTATTAAAAGTTACGAACCAATTAGCATTTTGGACAATCAATGATGGGTTAATAATCTTCCAATAGCGAATTTAGCAGACCAAAGTTGCAAGATGGTGGCCCTGATGCCGCTGGGTGTCGCATCTGTCCGCCATGGGTGACCCTACCAGGAAATAGTTTTCCAGACGGCATAGCTCCAACACCTCCAACACCTGCACCAACATCTATAGCACCTCTTTGTAGACGATATTGCGTGTCATCCCTTGAGGAGTGTAAGCAAAAAGTGCATTCCTGCTCCCTACGTGGGAACAGGCAACATAAAGTTGACCATTGGAGAAGCATGGCTCCCCCAAATGAATGCCCGCCACCGACAATGTTTGCCCTTGTGACTTGTTAATGGACATGGCAAAACATGGTCTCATCGGGAATTGGGATCGCCGGAAATCGGACGGGATATCTGACGCCGAGGGGAAAAGGTTCATCCTTGGAATGAAAACATTCTCCCCTCTCCCGCACCTCGTTACAATGGTGGCCTCAATCAAGTGGGACGTCATTGACTTGACGAACATGCGAGTACCGTTGTACTGCTTTGGTGGGCGCAAGTTCCTTATTAGCATAATGATACAGCCAACCCTAAGCTTAAGAATGTGAGGTGGGAGCCCTGGAGGCTCAAGGGAATTTAATAACTCAATCAGATAATTAACGATATCGTCGGGGTCTGACGTCCGGTCGATAGATTTGAAGATGTGCTCTTTACCGGGAATTTTGTCAATCAGCTGCTCGTTAATAAAATTAACCATGGCATTTTTCGGAGCAAGGATGGCTCTTTCGCTGAGCCAATCGAAGTTTTTAAAATTAGATGAGACATTAGGAAAAACTGCCTCCCAACGGTCAGAAGGGCTGCTCACAATGTTGCACAGGGAGTTGATTGCTATGCCGCCCTTGTCATCCACAGGGACCTTGCCCTCACCAAGGGCTAAAATGTTCTGAGCAAATGCTGCAGACATGTTGTCACCATGCAAATAAGCACGCATATTTGTGCTCAGGTACAAAGTCTTCACCTGGGGCCACAACGTGGACGACTTAAGGCAGGCACGCACTTCATCAGCTCTTGTCCCTTTGGGGATAACAGACAGCGTTTGCCGAAAAACCCCTGATAGCAGAAGGGTTACGCCACCCATAGGAGCCGCAGAATCTCTGTCTCTCAGGGTCCTGTCCAATGCCTCAAGGGCACCCTTGTGTGCCATTGTGCACTCAACCCAAACAATGAGGCAACATTTTTTGAGAACCAGAGCTTCGTGTGAACTCTTGCTGATATTGCATGTTGGTGTCTCAGTTTTTACTAAATCCAAGGGGAGTTTAAAGGTTGAATGTGCTGTCCTGCCTTTCGACAGCAAAGTAGCAGCGATCCCGGACGATGCAACGGCCAACGCAATTTTTTTCTCCTGACGAATCTTAGCGGGAATCAATTTTGTTACAAAAGTGTTTCCGGTACCCCCCAGGAGCATCGAGAAAGTAAATACCCCCAGTCTGATTTTGAACCGCGTCAATGATAGTTAAATAGGCCAACCTTTGGTCCGACAGACGTTTGGGATCATTTTCCTCTAAGTATTGAGAAAGAGATTCGATGTCATATGCTGTTTCCTGCAACAAATCCGGGGCCAACGTGTTAGCTTCATCTGTGACGGTTGACGGCAAGCCATACGTCGCCAACTCACTCCCACCCATGTCTAGGAGGGTGTCCTCGATATCAATGAGTGCCCTGTTGTAGATAATGCCGCTGTAAGCAACTTCCACTGAAGGATACTGCAGATGAGCCAGGCGCAGGAAATCCTCAGACATGAAGTCTCTGTACTTGACCCATAAAGATTTGGGATCACTCAATTCACACTTTTGAAGCAAAATGGCAAAGAGTTCCCGTAGACCTTTGGGTGATTTCAACAAAGCACCCTCTGCTAAAGTGGAATCCCATTGCGAATCATCTTCCAAAAGACCACGCTTAAAGCAGGCTTCCCGGTACGTATCACATATTTCTCCATCAACAGTTTTGAGGTCCTGAAAACTTTGTGGGCCTACAACTTCATGCAGAAGAAGGCGGAGGTGAAAACACTCATGCTGACTTGGGGGCACAGTGTAAACCCTTCCAAGACAGCTGTCAAATTTTACACCAGGATGTCTTTCAATAGCCTGACCTGACTTTCTTCGCACCAAATTGTTTTTCGACCATATAAAGTAGGATGTAACCTGGGAGTACACAATTGTTTGCGCAAATGTATCGAACTGGCAAAGTTTGAAGAAACCTGTCAGAGTGGTCTCTTTCGGATCGGCGGCCAGCTTGGCGGCGGTTTGGTGCGTAAAGTAAACCCTTTGCCCATTTTCCAAATGTACCGCAAGCTGTACGATGGCGGGGTGCCGTTGGTGTAGGGGGAAACCAAATAGGCGCCAAAAAGCTTCATTGATACTGATGTACCGCCCCGCCAGGTAGTCTGTGACCTCATCAGAGCCCTTATTTACATATTTGCATATGTATTTTATAGACTTGACGGAGTTGCAAAACTCAACGTTGATGTGGGCGTTGAACATCTTCAAGAGAAGCGGGCAGTAAGGAATCACCCATCTATTGTCGACTTGACCTCCCTTTACTGTTGTGGCGAAGCTACCGTTCTTGGGTCTTCTCCGCCTGTACAGGGGGTACCCATCGCCACCAGTCTGAGTCTCGTCAACCAATTTTGGGGGGTATCCCTTACTGCACGACCCCCCTTTCAGACACGTGTGATGCCCATTAGGACCCGACGCACACGGACCATGTTAGCTTTGACGATGTCATGTAATTCCTGGTCAGTTGCTGGGTTAGGGATTTCAGCCGAAATGAAGCTGTCTATGGCATTTGAATTGATTTTATCAGCTAACCAAATCAAAATGTGAGCATGTGGCAGCCCTCGTTTTTGCCATTCGACGGTGAACATGTCACATTTTACAGCCCCAAATATCTGACCTTTTTGATTAAAGCCATGAGTTTAGCCAGTTTCAGTCTGAACACTCTGGCAATGAGGTCATGTCTGTTCGAATAATTTTGCCCAGGAAAAAGTTCACGGGTTACATTCCGATTCATATGTCTATAGTATTAGTCTGTTATATGAAATGTTATTTTGCGGGTTGTTATTTGCAATAAGCCGATTGAAAATGCCCCAGATAAGCCGTATGTTAATACGGAACGCTCAATACAGAACACTCAATACGGAACGCTCCACTGCAGTGTTATCATATAGGGAGTGAAGAGCGACAGAGAGAGTAAAGCAGTTAAATTATAGAGAGGGGGAATATACGGAACGCTCCATTTGATCATATACATTGTTTCTCTCTCTGCAGTGTTGTCATATAGGGAGTGAAGAGCGACAGAGAGAGTAAAGCAGTTAAATTATAGAGAGGTCGTTATTGTTACGTGTGTTGTTTTATAAATTCATCTGTTGCTTTTGAATTATTGTTATTTGATGTAAAATGTAAGTGTGTACCTAAACTGTAATGGAGACGGAGGCAGTAACCTTTTAAAGAGAGTTGCAGAGGAGATTGAGGGTAGTGAGAGGAATGAAGCGTGTAAGAGAGAAGGTTATCAAAGTTTGTGTCGCGTTCCTTCAGAGACGGAGGCAGTAACCTTTTAAAGAGAGTTGCAGAGGAGATTGAGGGTAGTGAGAGGAATGAAGCGTGTAAGAGAGAGAGAGGGTTACAGCATGTATTTAGTTTTATCAAATTTTTTCATAGTAGCAGGAAATTTTTGGCAAAAATGATTACGCGTTGACCTGCCCTGGTAAATTTGGAGCACATTGGGAAAAAATCATCAAAATCGGTAGAGAAATGTGGAAATACATAAAAATCATACACACACACAGACAGACATCTACCGTTTTATATATATAGAGAAGAGATATATAATGTGAAGACGGATGTTTGGCTTACGATCTTATTATCTTATTATGATTGCAAGTTCTTATTCCCGGCGGCGTGTTGTGTCCTTGAGCAAGACACTTTATTTCCCATTGTTCCACTACATTAAACAGACAAAAATGAGTTGTACTTGTAATTTCAAAGGACCAGCCTTGTTACACACCATATTGCGCTGATATCTTTGAGATCTTCTTTAAAGTGGCTCAGTAGGCTATCCCGTTGTTCGAACAAATGGAACGTTCGTCCTCGGAACCGACGGAGGTCCAACACACACATCAAATAATAAAATTAAATAATACGCTACTTCTGTTTGAGTATATATATATGTATATATATATATATATATATATATATATATATATATATAGAGAGAGAGAGAGAGAGAGAGAGAGAGAGAGAGAGAGAGAGAGAGAGAGAGAGAACAAAAGGGAGAAGAAGAAGAAGAAGAAGAAGAAGAAGAAGAAGAAGAAGAAGAAGAAGAAGAAGAAGAAGAAGAAGAAGAAGAAGAAGAAGAAGAAGAAGAAGAAGAAGAAGAAGAAGAAGAAGTTTCATGTATTTATGTTTATATTGTGTATCGACCTGTTACACGCGTTTCGCAGAGGATTGGCTCAAGCTTCCCCGTGGAAGTTAAGGACCTACACCAGTATTGTCAGTCTGGTGATTCAACAAATATATATATACTTACACACACGCGCACACGCCTCTTCATTGGTATAGTCTTTATTCATTTTTACATAATATGTATGTATATATATATATATATATATATATATATATATATATATATATATATATATATATATATATATAAAGAATTAGTATATCTACCAACATATGTATACAGATGTATACTTACGCTAGCAGAGATATAGGTTCTGTCTTAGTAACTTTGTGGTTCAATACAAAGAGATGTAGAAAAATTATATAAAAGACGTAAAATAATAAAATTATAGTACTTAACTCACTTACTTAAATTTCACTCCAACTAATTAGTTTCTGAAAGGGGATATACATAGTCTCCAAATGGAGACCATGGAGAATACTTTCTTCATCAGGGAGTCATTCTCGGCTAAGATTCCTGACGATGTGCGGACACAGGGATCCAATACAAAAATAATTCAGTGGGTGGAAAAAAGCTAGCGCGGACTAAATTCGAAGCCATTGAAAACTTCACTGCCTTCATGGTCAGTGGCAAATTCAAAAGAATCAATCACGTGACATCGAGGTTAATCAGTGAGGAGTGGGGTGTTAAAAAGACAGTGGCCAAGTTTAATACTATGAACCATAGTAGTAATTTAGGCAAATTTTTGCTCAACAAATGGTTCATAGTATTAAACTTGGCTACTGTCTTTTTAACACCCACTCCTCACTAATTAACCTCGATGTCACGTGATTGATTCTTTTGAATTTGCCACTGACCATGAAGGCTTGGAATTTAGTCTGCGCTAGCTTTTTTCCATCCACTGAATTATGTTTGTATTGGATCCCTGTGTCCGCGCATCGCCAGGAATCTTAGCCGAGAATGACTCCCTGATGAAGAAAGGACTCTCCATGGTCTCCATTTGTAAGCTAATTCACCCTAGAGGTGAATTAGCTTACAAATTTAGAAGGTCCCTAGATAAAAATAAACTCAATATTATGATAGTAGAAAGACCAGGTACCTCCATAAAAACACTTATTAGCAATACATACCCTTTTCAAAGGCCTCCCTGTATAGATAAGAAATGTATAATCTGTAAACTAAGCCCCCATATTAACTATAAAACTAGAAATGTAGTATATAGCATAAGATGTACTGAAGGACAATGTAGAGATAAGAATATAGTGTACATAGGTGAGAGAGCTCGTAGTATAGGAGAACTGATAAATGAACACTGGCGAGAGCTTCAAGATAGAAAAGAATCATCTGTACTCCACCAACATGCTAAATTAGAACATAAGGGTAAATTAGAGAACATAGAAATAAAAATAGAATCTACACACAGAAAAGACGCAATGTTTAGACAAATCACAGAGGCAATAAACATAAATGAACTCCAAACAAAATTAAATAGAAAACATGAATGGAATAGCAACATCACAACTTACAATTAAGGACAAAATGAAAATACACACGCACATAGAACAAACAACCAACCAGTAACATGTAAATAAACAAATAAACAAACAATTATAAACACACACAGACACCCGGATGTAACACATGCGCAAACTAAGCACACAACACACACAAAAACAAGATGGCGTAGGACAGAACAAAGGAGAGGCACAAAAACAAAGAAAAGAAGCCCCAGTCACTGAAGAGGTCACAGAATGTGTGACGAAAGAACTTTGACAATATATGAACAACCGTCCGGTTGCGGAACCAACCAACCGGAAATTTATAAATTCTTAAATTTATAAATTTAATTTATAATAAATTGGAGTGAAAGCAACTGGTGCGTGTGTTTCTTAGTGTGTTTCTTATCCCAAAGCATAACAATATATATATATATATATATATATATATATATATATATATATATATACACCACGTAAATACGATTGATTATGCCAATGAAACAATGACAGAGAACGTTATATTAATTATAAACAACAGAAAAAAAAAATTAATATTTACTTCTCAATTTGTCTATTGCCTTATTTCAAAATATATTTCAGCAGAGGAAATTGTTTGATTGCATCAAATGAAACTAATCGTAATGAGCATAACACACACACACACACACACACACACACACACACACACACACACACACACACACACACACACACACACACACACACACACACACACAATGCAATTTCTATCTCAGCCATTTTGCTATCTAATCACAATGTTCTCATTTCTAACCTCATATTTGACCTTGTAAATAGTTATTTCTCCAAAGTTTATCGTGTTTGTCATTTTTACATATATGTGGAACATTTATGTAATTATATCCGAGAAATAAATTATTAAAATATCCTTCTTATCATTAATCATTTCCACGAGTCAGTAATCAACATAAACTATAAGGTTTCATTTATGTAAATCATTAACTTATCAAAACGCAAATTTCTCGGTTTGTATAGTTGTGCATATATCCGGTAATCCCAGTATATATGACATACCAATCCTGAACTCCAAAAATTAAACACGTTCGACGCTATTAGCACCAATACCACCATTATTGGTGACACGGGTTCACTAGATATATCAATTACACACCTCAAATGCTAGTCATAACGTGTTTGGGTCCTTAGTGCAGTCAGGAAATCTGATATTAGAAACACTTCAACGGAATGTAACAAGATTTAGTTTTCAACTTCAAGTTAGGAGTGCTTGTGATCCCATTGGTTAGATGATGATGATGGTGAATGTGCGCCCGCGCGTGTCTGTGTATGTGTGTGTTGCCAATATCTGATAAGACTTATGCCGAACACATCTTAACCCTTTCGTTACCATATTTCTAATGAAAGACACTGCCTATGTTTTTCAATTAATTTTGAAAATAATCAAGAATTTCAAGGGTATTAGTAAAAAAAAAAATGTTTTCCATTTTTAAACTGATATTTGGCACCTAACCCAACATAGATTCTTACATAAAATCATGATGGGGGGCTTTTAGATAAATACAAACTTAAATTAAACAGCTTTGTATCATTAAACCAGGGGTGGTTTCAGGCGGTTTGGTATCAACAGGAAACCACAAAATTCTCAAAGGTTAAACAAATGCTGTCATTTCAGCCATATACAGTCGCTCCTCACATAGGACAATCTTATTTAACCTCAGCTTATACTTACGACAATAATGTTTTTCTATCAACATATCTGAAGTTGATGTCAGCTCAACTGAGCTCCTGAAAAAACTGCTGATCGACAACCTAGAAGATGTACTTCCCACGAGACGCTTGCACTTGTACGGACATGTCGTGCGCAGTGAGGGCTGGATCAACAAAGTGTTGAATGTCGATACAGGAGGCAATAGAGGCCCAGGAAGATCAAAAAGGACTTGGATGGAGGATGTCCGTCGGGATCAAGCTAGGTTTCGCCTGGCCAAACTGAGACCGACGGATAAAAACACATGGAGCGGGACGCTAAGGAGCGTTTCCGGCAGGACCCCCCTACTTAGGATGATGATGATGACGATGATGATTATGATGATTATGATGTTAATGAAGATGATGATGATGATATTTATATTATGCACATTTAAAAAATGTTCTTATATATATATCTTTTTTATTCGCTCTTTATCCAACAAGTCGTTTTTTTAATCTTTTCTAAGAGTTTTGCAAAATATAACATTAGATTTTTACGAATGTCTTTATTCAGATAATTCATTTAATTATACTTGGTAACATTTCATACTTCCTATGGACTTTATCACCTGACGGGTAACTTTAAAACAATATCTAAAGACATTTTACAAGGACTTTAGAACGGAACCTGTTCGTTAAGTGGGGAATTCGTTTACCGACCTGTTTGCTCTACAACAATATCGGTGGGATAGAGCTTTGTCGTTAAATGAGGAATTCGTTTACCGACCTGTTTGCTCTGCAACCATGTCGGTGGGATAGAGCTTTGTCGTTAAATGAGGAATTCGTTTACCGACATGTTTGCTCTACAACAATGTCGGTAGGATAGAGCTTTGTCGTTAAATGAGGAATTCGTTTACTGACCTGTTTGCTCTACAACAATGTCATGTCAGTAGAATAGAGCTTTGTCGTTAAGCGAGGCGTAGCTGTATATCCTTACAGTTTCTTAGTGTATCTGAACTACAGTGGAAGACAGATAGCAACAAAATGGCGACCAACATACGGAATTTTTCCAGTCATTGTCAGCTTTTTCTTAAATTGAATCTCCATTCAACGAGACATTTCTGACTATATTCTACAAATGATTATTCTCAAAAATGAACAATAAACACCTGGGGATTATTATATATATATATATATATTTTTTTTTTTTATTAATAAGAACAACATTTACGACTATTTTGGAGAATTTCCAAATCAATTTTCAAAGATAATTTCTTAGAATTATGTCCTGATAGTATTTCCAGAATACCATGGACATACAAACCAGGCCGAAGAAACTCCGGGTCTATCAGTAAATTCGGGAAGAAGTGGATCATCAGATTTGATAATATTTCCATTGGTCTTTCCCTTGTTGATATTATCTGCCAGTCACAACTCGGGGTAGAAGACGACATGATTTGAACTCAGAATGCACAGTGCCGAATCAGACACTGCAAAGCATCACGTCCGCTCTTTAACAGTTTCGCAAATCCACAGCCCATGGGCTGGTACATTATCAATTGACCCCAAAAGGATGGAAAGCAAAGTTGACCTCAGTGAGATTTGAAATCAGAGCGCATTGTGCCAGAACCCTTTCGTGGCCGTATTTCAATTAATTAATTGTTTCTACTTTAGGCACAAGGCCAGCAATTAACCAGTATATTACTGGTACTTTATTTCAATTAATTAATAATTTCTACTATATGCATAAGGCCAGAAATTTGGTGGGAAGAGGAAAAGTCGATTAAATCGACCCAGTGCATTACTGGTGCTTTATTTTATAGGCCCCGTAAGGATGAAAGGCAAAGCTAACCTCGGTGGGATTTGAACTCAGAACGTAAAAGGTCATAACTCTATGCTGCAAAGCATGGTGTCTGATGTTCTATTAATACTGTCAATCCACCGCCCTCCGTATTTCAATTAATTAATGGAAAGCTTTGAAGGATTTACTAAAATTATTATTTATTTCATTACTAAGATAGTGACTTGACATATACCAACTTAGTATCAAAAGGGTTTCCGATGTTCTGACGACTCTGATATATGATTTGTCTAGGTTTGCTGTTTACCTTTGTCCTCCAGAAAATTTCTTTAACTCTTACACTAACACACAAAGATCTTGCCAGACCAACCTCGCTTAAAGACAAAGAATAATCTACTTGTTTTCGTTTGGTTTATATCCATTCTGATTACATTTGTTTTTCACTTGTTTCAGTCATTTCACTGCGAACATGTTTTTGAGAATTACCAGTAATAAATCAAACTGTTTTAAATATAAATGATACCCCGTGTGAAATTTAAATCTGTTTGAATTGTTTTGTTCAAACGTTTTCAACATCACATTATGTTATAACTCCTTGTTCCTGATTGTTCTCCCTAATTGTAATGTTCATTTTCATTGTTAACTGAATTTAGGTCATCACAGAGACCATACTAAAAGGACAGAAGGGTTGGGAAATGACATATGTTCTACATAGATAAGGATTTCTTTCTTGTTTTAAAGGCGAAGCGAGTTCTTATTTTATCAACAATGATAATAAGTAGTATTTGAGAGGCGAAGGGGATGATCTTCATAACCATTAACCCCTGTGCTGAGTGGGCACTCTTTTCCAAGAAATATATTTCAGGACATTTTTTTATAAACTCAAATTCCTAAATCTGAGGGTGCACTATTCATAGAAGTAGTAGTGTCATCAAATGTCAATGTCCAGTGCCATCCAGTGCTACCATCCAATAGTCACACCTAGTGCCAAACTGTGTCCCATTCCTTTTAGTGATGGCCCAGGATATACACAACACAATAGAGTAAATAGAAAGTTTATGAAGTACGAGATAGAGACAGAGATTTTAAGATGTGCGTTTGCTATTGAACAAAGAGCCACAATGTATGAAGTATCACTATAAGATGGCAGACCATCCTTTTGTTTCAACGGTAGCTAAGCAAACCAAATATTAATAATAGTATATTATTATTATGACATTATGGGCAGTGGATTGGCATGATCAGAAGAGGGTCAGACGCCATGCTTTCAGCATAGAGTTACGGCCCTTTCTGGTCTGA
This sequence comes from Eledone cirrhosa, assembly GCA_964016885.1. Classification (NCBI taxonomy): domain Eukaryota; kingdom Metazoa; phylum Mollusca; class Cephalopoda; order Octopoda; family Eledonidae; genus Eledone; species Eledone cirrhosa. The sequence continues at coordinate 322,251,503 of OZ024741.1, read as the reverse complement.
GTTCAAATCCCGCCGAGGTTAACTTTGCCCTTCATCCTTACGGGGTCGATAAAATAAAGTACCAGTAATACACTGGGATAACTGCTGGCCTTGTGCCAAAAATAGAAACAATTATTATGACATAATTATTATTCACTCACGAATATATATATACTAGACGAACTTAAAATTATAAACTAACTTTCGACCGGATAAATAAGCGGACCTGAAAGCAACGTAAAACCCCTTATTTTCCTGCCGTAACTTGCATTTTGCACAGAAGCCTTGAACGGAAGCCCCCTCACTTCATCCGATAACGAATTTTTATATGCACTTTACTTGGACAAAATTGACAAGCATTTTCACCACTTCTACTCTCATTTCCATACCGATATACATGTTTATCTTTCTTGCATATATATATATATATATATATATATATATATATATATATATATATATATATTTTGTTTTTCTCATATATGTCTCCTCTCTCATTTTGCATCTTTGTACTTTTTGTTTTGATTCATGTGATAGAAGAAGATATTAACTAATTGTTTGCCTAATTACTACGTTTCATACTTTAATTATCGTTCAATATATGGATAATATATCTGTAATGTCCACTATTGATCCCCTTATTCAAAATTTCTTACTATAATTTTCCATTCTGCTGTAAGGTACTATCGTTCAATATATGGATAATATACCTGTAATATTGATTCCCCTTTCAAAACTTACTACTATAATTTAAACATCTCCCTTTTTATTATTTATTATATATATCCTTATTTACTTCAATCAAGATTTTAACTTTTAATTTCTAATTTTCAATCTTAATTGAAACCATAATATCTAGAATTAAGTTTATATTCTTTTAGCGGGTGATGGTCGATTCTATTGTCCAAGCATAATTTATGGCTAGTATCGAAGCCTATTGAAACTGATACTCTGCCACCACCACTAGGTTTCGATTAACAGTCACTGGCAGGGCGACTAGCAGTAAACTATAACCGAGTCATATTACCGGCATGGATGGGGGTGATTGTTTGGTTGAGGGGGGGGGGGGGGCTACCTAGGCTAGTTTCGTTGAGTTTTGGGGTGGTGGATAGTCAACTTCCTTCGCATTTGCGCCTGCGCAAACCTGTGGAGGTGAATTGGGGCTCACAAGAGAACGGGCGAAGGATTCAAGAACACGCGCTTTGTCCGTTCCCTTGTCGATTCAATCTGGATTGCCTCGGGAACATAACCTTATTATATAAGAAGCTGTCTGAGGATGTCACGGCACTGGGTACACGGAATCGTGTGGTCACTGTCGTCATTGAAATGTGTATCACAACATTGTCAATAAAGGACTTTAAAATCTGAAACTACTTTGTATTTTCTTATTCTCTCTCTCTCTCTCTCTCTCTCTATATATATATATATATATATATATATATATATATATATATATATATATATATAGAGAGAGAGAGAGAGAGAGAGAGAGAGAGAGAGAATTCAACCCTGAATAACTTACCTCTCTCTCCATCTATATATATATATATATATATATATATATATATATCAAGCGTTAACCTAATATATCCTTCCATATACTGTACCGATTGTGTTGTTATTTATTTCTGTTTACCTTTTACATATATATATAATGTGGAAAGAGATATAAGGTTAAACAATGCAAAATGAACTGTAAGATGAAGGTAACGAAAAAAGTAAGTTACCTGGTAATCTTTGTTTTGTTTTTCAGCAATAACAAAAAACAAAACAAAAATTACCAGGTAACTTACTTTTTTCGTTACCTTCATCTTACAGTTCATTTTGCATTGTTTAACCTTATATCTCTTTCCACATCATATATTAGTTACAATTCTTCAAGCAAACTACAACATTTTATTATATATATATATGTGTGTGTGTGTGTGTGTGTGTGTGTGTGTGTGTGTGTGTGTGTGTGTGTGTGTGTGCGCGTGTGTAAAATTTATCACCAATATGCTTTATATATCGAATAAAAAAGATTGTTAAGAATCTAATTTAGAGAACCTTATAAATGTAGAAATATCTTAAATAAAAATACAGACTGACCAACGGGTAGATCCTTCTAGATAAGCTTCTCTTAATTAGATTTTTAGCAATCTTTTTATCGCGATGTAAAGTATATTGCTGACAAACTTTACATATATATGATATTTGCTACTCCTTATATGTTGGGTTGTCAGACAGTTTATGTTGGCTGCTATTTCTATTGTCAATTTTAGACCTGTCACCTAGTCTGTGATATACAAATATTTACCCTGTTAGTAGATCTACACATGTGTGCAGTATTGTAAACCATGTTGGATCAATGGACGCACATAATTTTCAACAACTGGTTAATATATCCTTTTCTTATAATGATAATCGGAACCCCCTCTGTCGGTTGCCCCCCCCCCCCCCCCATGACAGAACGAACTGTCTTAATTTATTAAGATCATCAGTTATATTCTTTTGTTCATGAAACTACAGTTAGGGGAATATTTGTTGAGCCCTCTAGCTTTAGGTTGCTTAACGAACACTCTACCCCGAGGGTAGGATACTTGTGAATTTTTTTTTTATTTTAGATTATTTTACTGTAGTCTACCCATTAGTCAGCCTGTATTTTTATTTCACACACACACACACACACACACACATATATATATATATATATATATATATATATATATATATATATATATATATATATGAGCCTCACGGCGGCGGAGAAATGCCCTCTCCAACATTCTACAAAGTTTCCTTCCAAGACCCATGACAATGAATGGTACATCCGAAATATATGGATCAATAGATATTTCCAAGGTAGCATTATCTCTGGTTCTTTCCATTTCCTTTTCTCTTTCTCTATTTCACAAGTTTGTAAGTTTGTTTCTTGAATACTGTATTGTAGCGGCTTCCTAAATACAAGCAATTTTCATATTTCACAATGCTATATATATATATAATATATATTTAAGTGTATAATATCAATTTATAATGTTAACTGTCTCTAATATGTATATATTTCAATGAAGGGATAAGATATATTAAAAAATTAACTACTCAGAGAAAAATTAAAATATATTAAACTTAGGCAAAACTCAATTTGGAGAGATGTAAGCTAGAGCGACAAAAATAAGTTGATTTTAATTATTCAGTTCCTCGACCATTACTTCTTTGGGTAGATAATTTATTAATATATCTTATCCTTTCATTGCGATGTTTAAGTATTAGAGACAGTTAACTTTATAAATTAATATTAACTGCTCCATCATTGTCGAGAAGATTTAGACGATTTTGGCTGCTATTTCTAGCGTCAATATAGGCCCGTCGTATTGTCCTAATACATTGAGTGGGATATATTCATATAGTAATTCAGCGACTCATCACGTTGGACACCATGCGGTTTGGCGACGACATGGTATGTATGATGTGTATTAAACTTCTTCCCTGATTCCAAAGGATTCTTCCCCCGATGAAGGAACTGTAATTCTTTCAATATTGATTATTCTAATGTCGTGGAATCATTAATGATGTTTTTTTTGTCAGTTCCAGAAACCATGGTCGAGGGAGTATATAAGTAAAATCGCCTTATTTCAGTCGGTATAGCTTAGATACCTACAAATCGAAATTTTGGCTTAAGTTTAATATATTAAGAGATGTCAACATGAATAGACCTGTTATTTTTATCTAAATACATTTTTTTCCCCTCAATCTATCTTATTTCTCATTCTTTCTTCTGATGAAGGACTAGCATCCGAAACGTTAAGACCCTCTTCCTGCTATATCAAGCGTTAACTTAATATATTTCTTCCAAATACTGTACCGATTGTGTTGTTATTTCTGTTTACCTTTTACATACATGTATATATATATATACATACATATATATATATATATTCCGACATCCTGAAAAAAGATTTACAACAGCTCTGGCTAGCATAATATGGGATTTGAAAGACCAAGGTATCCAATATAAATTGGACCAATCTAAAGAATATGCAAGAGGAACAAGAAGATGCACACTCTGCATAAGTGAAAAATATTGGATTTTACAGAATCTTAAATCACCAAAAACCTGCCTAAATGCAAAAACAGAAATGTTCACCAGTTTCCCACACATGAAATCACACTTGCTTTCCAGCTCATATAAACTTAACTCACTTTCAGATACTTATCCTCCATAAACTCTTGTTCTTCACTTTCCTTAAATTATCCTCTTTACAGACTTCTCTTTCTGATTTATTTTTATTTTTATTTTTATTTTTATTTTTATTTTTATTTTTATTTTTATTTTTATTTTTATTTTTATTTTTATTTTTATTTTTATTTTTATTTTTATTTTTATTTTTATTTTTATTTTTATTTTTATTTTTATTTTTATTTTTATTTTTATTTTTATTTTTATTTTTATTTTTATTTTTATTTTTATTTTTATTTTTATTTTTATTTTTATTTTTATTTTTATTTTTATTTTTATTTTTATTTTTATTTTTATTTTTATTTTTATTTTTATTTTTATTTTTATTTTTATTTTTATTTTTATTTTTATTTTTATTTTTACTTCACATCCACCAGTGACCCCCCCCTACTTTTTGATTCACTTACCTAATATCTTCACAATTCCACATTTTACTTCCCCATTTTCTTTCACTACCTGTTACCACGTGTCACTTGCGTTTTCAACTTCAGATATATTCTGTTGCTTCGCAGCCGCTTTTATATTTGTACTCATTTATTCATACGGCTGGTTTATAATTTGTATCTATGCGTGTGAGTGTGCATGTGTGTGTATGCGTTCTGTATATGTATACGAACGCCTTCGTATGTGTGCGTGTGTGTGTATATATGTGTGTGTATGTGTGTTTTTATATCTATGTTTTTTACATACTTATATATACGTGAGTGTGTGTATGGGTAAATGTATGTGTATATGCATGTGTATATATATATATATATGTATGTGTATGTATGTGTGTATATGTATATATATATATATATATATATATATATATATAGTCGCGTACGTACGTGTGATTAGATATACATGTGCCTATATATATATATGTGCTTCGTGTGTACGTATGCGCGCCTCTGTATGTATGAACGCATGTATGTGCTTTTGTCTGTACGTATTTATATATATATATTTTTCTATATATATGTGTGTACGTACGAACCTATGTTTGTTTTCTTTTTTTCTAGCGTTAATTTATAATTGATAACCCCTTCCTCTTACTTTCTCTTTGATTTAAACATTTTTATTCTCTTATATTTTTTCATTTTTATATGTATTGAGCCTCAGACTGAAACCACTTTGGCTGATAGACTCCCTTCCCTCTGTATATCACTCGCATGTATGTGATCGCGCGTGTGTGTGTGTTTATACGCGTGCTTTCATACTTGTATGTGTGTATATTTCATACCTTAATACCTGTATCTGGATGTACGTTAACTCTATTATCTTACAATTCCTTTTTCGACATATATTATATACGTATTTGTGGTCACACATTCACTGATATGCTTGCCCACATATATGTACTTACGCACATATTTTTTCACTATATACATGCATTTGTATATACACACATATGTACATTTGTGAGTGAATATACACACATTTATACACATACCCTAACTACATTTCCTTATTTTTTTATATATCTCTTGCATTACTTTTATTCATATTCTTTTTGCCCGTTAAACTTTTGCCTTTCTTGAGGAGATTTTTCAAATATTTCACTATGTTTTAAATTGCCTTATCCGACGAACGAATGAGGACGTTTTTCGTATTCGTCTTATTCGGGAAACCTCTGGTAATGAGGTAATTATATTCTATTGTTTATTATACATTAAATTTAGCTCTGGCACTTACATAGAGCACTCTTCACTCCTATGACTTTTTCAATTTTCAACGGAAACTTCAATACTTATATATATATATATACTAGCAGCTGAGCCCGGTTGCACCCGGGGCCACTTTTTATTAAGTTAATAATTTGAAAAATATTATTGAAAGTTTATTATAAAGAATCAGTTTCAGGAAAAAAATAGAAATATGCACTTGGGGCTGGACGGCGTACAATGAGATGTGGAGCGACGTAAAAAGCGTTGTTTATTAACAGCAAAATAGCAATGTCGATGATATGCAATTTGAAAAATACTACTTACTGTTAGTGGTGGTTAACATGTATTAGAATTAAAATAAAAACACGCGTCCCTTCTTCGCAGTTTAAGGGTTTTATTTCTTTTGATAGAAAACAGTGACCGTGTGCAGAATCGATTTCATAAAACGGTACTGTATGATCGTTAAATGGAGAAGAATGATAGTTTATTAACAGCGAAATAGCAATGTCGATGATATGCAAGTTTAAAAATGCATATTATGAAGGTTTGTATGATAGTTTACACTTTTTCCTGAAACTGCTTCTTTATAATAAACTTTCAATAATATTTTTCAAATTATTGGTTCTGTATGTTAACAGCGAAAGAACGTTGATGAGTTTAAAAATTAGTATGAAGTAGGAGGAAATAACTCACCGAACACGATAGTTTTGGGGCCCCAGGGACCACATTTTTCAAGTTAGAGATTTGAAACCTCGTCTATTTGCTTCCTTGGCACTTTTTACATAGGTGTGTAAATTTTCATGTCAGTCCGACCACGTCTACTACCATTTAACCGTGCACATCTGAATTTCAACCACCGCCCATTTCACAAATATATATATATATATATATATATTCTTTATTGTGGTAGAGGCAGTAAAGTATCCCACAGATATAAGCCCCCAGCTGCTAGTAACCAGTAGACAATTCTAGACGAGGGTCTTCCCTTTATTATTTCTACCATTTAATATTCAGTCTTGTCTGGTGAAACTTCAGAGTAACAAGATTCATCACTAGGCCACAATAAAGGATAATTAACTCAACTTCGGTATTGAGTATTCATTCTTACGTCCGTCAACATCACACGGATATATATATATATATATATATATATATATATATATATATATATATATATATATATATGGGAAATGAAATTTCGTTTCATTTTTTCCGTTTATCGTTTTCGGTGCACCCGGCCGATTAACCCACTCGATATGCAAATTGGGCTACTCAGCCGTTAATATGCATAAGGTAAGTATATACGTTCAACAATCTGGCAGGAAGGTATACGTTGCTGACGATAGCCAATAAGCTTGAAACTAGTACAGTGTTGAACAAACGAGCAACGATGGTTGCTGGACACTACGGCTTAATACGGGATGTTTGTTTACAAACACACCGAGCATTATAATAAATGTTCGGTGAATCCATACATACATATATATGTGTGCATGTATGTATATATATATACATACTACTGTACGTCTGTATACATATATGTATGTACGTGTACGTACTTATATATATATATATATATATATATATATATATATATATATATATATATATATATATATATAGAGAGAGAGAGAGAGAGAGAGAGAGAGAGAGGGTAAATATATATGTCTATATATGTTTTTGTGCGTTTGTGTATTTGTGTATATATATATACATGCTTTTAAGAAACCACTGGTAATTGAAATAATTGCCTTATGTTGTTTATTACATAACTATATATACATATATACATAATGTATATCAAGCTGTCGAGTTCATAATGTGTGATAATGTTTAAGTGTAAGCAGGTGTAAAGTTGGTGTGGTTAGTAAGTGAATATCATATTGGCGTGTTTGAACTGCATTTAACTTTTGCCTTATAACGTCAACACTAGCTTTCATCAAAAAACATAGATAGGTGATAGACAGATCGATATATATATATACATACAAATGTTTATGTCTGTATCTCTCTTATATATATATATATATATAGAGAGAGAGAGAGAGAGGGGCGGGGAATACACATAAACATACATATATATATAAGTATCTGTGTGTGTGTGTGTGTGTGTGTGTGTGTGTGTGTGAAGAAATAGGAGTATCTATTTTATGTTGGTTAATTTGCGTTTGTGGGAGATGTAGCTTAACGGTTAATTGTGCTCAACGTGGAGTTGTGTAATATTAGTATCTTAATGATATGAAATGCGTCATCGAGTATGGTACATAGTAATTGTTTCTACTTTAGGCACAAGGCCAGCAATAACCCAGTGCATTACTGGTACTTTATTTTATCGACCCCGTAAGGATGAAAGGCAAAGTGAACCTCGGCGGGATTTGAACTCAGATCGTAAAGGGACGTAACTATGCTGGAAAGCATGTCCGACCCTCTACCGATACTGCCAATTCACCACCCTTGTATGGTACATAGTAATATTAAGGGAACAGGGTACTAGAAAAAATTAGGCAAAATTTGTTGAAATTCGAGGAAAGATTTATAACATAATAGGGGTCTCTTACAGGTGTTTCAATGCAATTATGAGAGCTGAAAAATTGTTATATAATCTCGCATTGCGTATTTTACATTGGCATTTGATGAGAGGTCGAGCAGAGAACTAAACTTCGAATGAAACAGTTCTAGTCCTGTAGGAGGCATTTCTATATTAAACATATATATATATTGTGGGAGGTGGGGTTGTGCGTGGAGGGTGCGCGCGCGTGTGTGTGCGTGTATATATATATATATAGTTGTAGGGTTGCAAGTTAATAAATGTGATATGATGTAACACTGATTCCTCGTTCTTTATAATATATATATATAAACAAAGGGATATTTAATTTGTTGGTAATTCAACAAATATATTTATAACAGATTCGAAGCACTCGACAGATTGTTCTGGGTATAATATCAATGATATTAATAAATGGAAACTAAATATATATAACGTGTGTGTGTGTATATATATATATATATATATATATATATATATATATATATATATATATATATATACAAATATATATACAAATATATATATATTATTTGTATATATATATATATATATATATATATATATATATATATATATATGGAGCGTGTGTATACTAGTGGGTCATTGCAGTCAATATTGAGAGTAAATGTATATAATCTTTTGAGTCGGAACGGATATTTATATACAACTAGTACCGGGGTTGTACATTGAATCATATACGAAATGCTCATATAAATAAACATTTCTGTAATCTCGTATATATAAATATAGAAAACATAAGTGGTGCATGTTTCATGTGTGTGTGTGTGTGTGTGTGTTTACCAAGACGATAGGAAAAGGTTTTCTGTAGTCGACAAAAGATGTTTAGATCGCACATGCGATCGAACAATACACGGAGTGCTAAACATGTGTATATTTGTAATAGAGTTAATTGCACTAAAAATAAGTCCCGGACCCAAGTTGGGTTTCTGCAAATACACATTGCAGCAACAGGTGCAGGGTGCAATCTGTTGGCTACAGTGGCAGAATAAGTGCAGGTATGTATGCCTATGTCAAGTTTGCAATTTTCAACAGTTGAAAATTGCAAACTTGACTGTCATCACACATTATGAACCTGAAAATTGCGAAAGCATGAAATTACTTGTTAAATTAACAACCAATGACCTCCACCCATCCCAATCACCACCCTCTCCTACCACCAGAAAATATAAATAGCACCTTCTATATTAATATATATATATATATATAAATTAAATTAATATATGATAAACATTTACATGTTTTAGTTGCAATTGACAAATAAAATAGTTAGAATGAAATATCTTAATTCAAATACATATAGTTTGCCTGTGTCGATCTAAAAAATAATAAATCAATACTCACAAACCCATATGGGCAAAAGGCCTTGGTTCCTAGACACGTTTAAATTTCAAAATACAAACTTTTTCCGCAGATCGGTCAGAACTTCAAACTTTAAACATGTTTCACAAAGGATGGCATAATAGTGAAATAATTAATTAGTAGTGAGTTAATTAATTTTCTGTGTTTATCAATAGGTACCCAGATAAATTAAGTAACTTCACCTCAGAAAAATATCTAAGGTCTGGTTAACGTAGCGAAAATACACGAGGTTTTGCACACGACTTATTCCAGTCCTCTAACCTCCCACACTCATAGTGCTAGAAATAACAGCCGTTTATATGGGATTACAAATTCAGCTCGACTGAGGGAGCAGTAATATAATATAACTTAGAGTTTACACTCAATGGGGTCATTTACAATTATCTCAGCTCTAAGAATCACTTCTGAGCAGTATAAATTATATATATATATATAAATTATATATATATATATATATATATAGTAATAATAATAAATTTGAAGACTAAAATCAAAAGAGGGCTCGATAAGGATAAATATATATCAAATATATAAGAACCCTAGAGCAAATATTTATTAAAATAACAGATTAACAGATTAAAGTTTAAGCAAAGAATCGCTGCTTTCACCCTATATATATAGTAAAAGACAAATCACGTGTTCAGCTACAAATATTTTTGTGGCGGTAATGCTTACGGGAAATTGAACGAGTTGACAATATGTGGGCTTTTCTTGTCCATGGTGCGCACTTCTGCCTTCTTGCCCTAGGCCCAAAGGCCTTCACCCTTCCTCTCTCTTATACTACACCAGAGCTCTTGCCATCCCCTCCACTTCTTTTTTCTCTATATTTCCTTATTTTTTCTTTCCTTTTGTTTCCCTTTTTTATTTATTATTGCTGTCCTTATAGTTGTCATTATTATTACTGAGGGCGGTCGATTGACAGTATCGGTAGATGGTCGGACGCCATGCTTTGCAGCACAGATACGTCCCTTTACGGACTGAGTTCAAGTCCTGCCGAGGTTAACTTTGCCTTTCATCCTTACGGGGTCGATAAAATAAAGTACCAGTAATGTACTGAGTAATTGCTGACCTTGTACCAAAAATAGAAACAATTATTATTATTGTGGATTGGCAGTATAGGTAGAGGGTCGGACGCCATGCTTTGCAGCATAGAGTTACGGCCCTTTGAGGGCTGAGTTCAAATCCTACCGAGGTTAACTTTGACTTTCATCCTTACGGGGGTCGATTTAATCGACTCCCCCCTCCCCTAAATTACTGGCCTTGTGCCTATATAAGAAATCATTATTGTTACTGTAAATAATATCATGTTTATACGATTTTAACAAACACACTGCAGAATTATGTAAATATATGTATATATTGCGTGAAATACCTGTTCAACAAATAGCTATCGATAATATAATTACCAGATTAAATATAACTATGTTTTTCAGTTGAAAGCTTTCTCAATAAAAATATATTTAATTTGAGAAAAAATAACCTCTTGGTTATGGAGCCAACGCACCTCTTCTGTGCCACGCAGCTGATGGCGAACTATAATCACCATGTTATAGATGGGACAAAGCTATAACAAGGATATATGGAGTTGAAAACATTGATTAGTTTTACATTATCCAAGAGATTAGTAGAATAAAATGCTATCTTTACGCATTAAATATATAAAAACAAGCAAGGCAGATAACTGCAATACAATATATGTGTGTGTGGGGGGGGGGGGGGGGGTCCAAAAAAGTATACACACCTCAACATTCTAATCAAAGTGTGTATACATTTTGGGGGGACAACTTGTATATAAAAAAAGGTAAATACCCCTTTCGGTCACGAATGACTATGGGATTTGTACCTAGAAAGTTTCCCTCCGAGGCACAAGTTCGGGCAAGGTTGTTTGTGAAAGACCAGCAGTCGCACATCCATACCATATATATATATATGTGGTATGGTATTTTATTCCACCCTTCTATGTTATTAGTTCAAATTCCTTTGAGGATTCTTTTTGAAATAATTGTTTCTACTTTAGGCCAGGAATTTGAGGACATGGGGAAAACCGATTATATCGACTCCAGTTCACTACAGGTACTTTATTTCAGACCTGCCAACCTCTAAAAACTCAAATGGTACCATGAAAGAGAGTGCCCCAAAACGGGGAGAAATGAAGCAAAATGGGAAGATTTTACATATGAAAGCTATACCCATTTTCACAAAAGAAGACTTCTCTCACCCACCCCAAAGTGAGTAGGAGATCTCCCCGTCCAACGGGGAGAGTTGACTGTTCTGTGATTTTATCGATCCCGGCAAGATGAAAGTCAAAGTTGACCTCAGAGGGATTTGTTCGATGCTCTAACGACTCTACCAGTCTACTGTCCTCCTTTTTGATATAATAATTGTTTCTACTTTTAGCACAAAGCCACCACTTTGAAGGGAAGGAGAAAAGTTGATTAAATCGAGCCCAGTGCGTTACAGGTACTTTATTTTATCGAATTCGTAAGGTTGAAAGGCAAGGCTTAACCTCGGCGGAGTGTAAACTAAGAACGTAAATGACAGTAACTATATGCCGCAAAGCATGTTGTCCGATGCTTTACCGATACCGCCAATCCACCGTCCTAAACATAATATTAATAAGACGCCCATTGGCAGTGTATCTCATTAGAAATGTGACTATGAAAGGTTTTAATTATCCAGACTGAGACAAAAAAAAAGAGAAAAAAAATCTACTCAAAATCAAGAGATATTTCTTTTTTAAATTAGTTGATGTAGAGTCTCCACCTACCAAGTTCAACTTCTTACAAAGTGTTAATCACAAGGCTATGATAGAAGACTCTTGCACAAAGTGTTGCGCTGCGGCATCAAACCCGGAATCACGTGGTTGATTAACCACACATCCTAACCATACTTGTGATTGTTAAATTCCTTGAATCGTAGACTAAAAATCTGAAAGTTCTACTACCAGCCACTAAATTCAAACCATTAACCTTGCTATTAACAGATTATCCGATTATATTTCTTTACATAACCATTACACTATAGTAGATATTTCTTGAGAACATTAACCCTTTTGATATCAAACTGCCTGAAAATGACCCCGGATTTATAAAACAAACCAGTTTATTTTATTTAATTACCAAGCTTTGTTAAGTTATTATTGAGAAAGTTGTTATATTACTAAATTCTTTAAATTCTAAAACTAGTATAAACAGGGACTGAATACGGACCGCTAACCTTACTATTAACCGATTATCCAGCCATTATGCTACAGTAGAAAGCAGAGGATTGGTAGAATCGTTAGCCCATCGGGAAAATGCCTGACGGCGAGATCTCCCACCCACTTTGGGGTGGGGGAGAGATGTCTTCTCTTGTGAAAATGGGTATAGCTTTCATTATGTAAAATCTCTCCATTTTGCCTCATTTCTCCTCGTTTCGGGGTACTTTTTTTCATGGTACTTTTTGTTTGGGTTTTTAGAGGTTGGCAGGTTTGTACGTAGTTCAAATATCACCAAGGTCAATTTTGCTTTTCATCCTTTCAGTGTTGATAAAATAAGATACCAGTTAAGTACTGTTATCGACTTATACTAACACTGCCACCACGAAAACAAAATTGCTGGCCCTGTGTTTAGTTTAAAAATTATTAGATTACTGCTGAAATTTCGTGGAAATATTAATGTATTATTATAAGAGTTTGTATTTCACACATCAATATTGTTTGAGTTCGTGTTGATCAATATAATATAGAAAATTAACATTTCCCACCAGATCGGTAAACAACAATCTATAGAGTTTCTTCATGTTTGACCCATCTGTATTGGAAGAATTTTCATAAAGCAAACCTTTAAAACATCGTTGGCGTAGGGGCGCAATATTTTGTACGGGATTATATTGAGACGGGTTGGCGGCGATTTGGCAGAGTCATTCAAACATCACACTCTAAGTTCAAATTCCACAGAGGTCAACTTTGCTTTTCATTGTTTTGAGGTCGATAGGCGATGGATTGGCAGTATCGGTAGAGGGTCGGGCGCCATGCTTTGCAGCATAGAGTTACGGCCTTTATGATCTGAGTTCAAATCCCGCCGAGGTTAACTTTGCCTTTCATCCTTACGGGTTCGATAAAATAAAGTACCAGTCACGCACTGGGGTCGATTTAATCGACTTTCCTCCTCCCCCAAAATTGCTGGCCTTGTGCCTATATAAGAAACCATTATTTTGAGGTCGATAAAAAAAAGTAGCAGTCCAGTACTGGAGTAGTTTCATCCTCTATATTTCTTTCTTACTTCTCTTCATCACTCTCTCTGGAAGAAATCGACTGTGTTCAGAACTAGAGAGGGGACAGGCTCCGCCAGGTTTAAAAAG
>OZ024741.1:322214884-322229884 GCA_964016885.1 Eledone cirrhosa | reverse complement strand
TATATTCAGAATACTAACTATATTACATAGTACGTGTATATTGGCAGGCAATATATACACACGTATATGTGTGTTTTACAGTTATAAATATTTACACACACACGTACACACACATGTCTATATGGCTATGCTGTGTATATAACACGAATCACATTGTATATATGGCAAGCAAATTTCTCTCCTTATGTATTATGTATAGATGTACACACAATCTTACATTCTTTCGGATATACAGACAGATGCAAACTTACAATCTACATATTCAAACAAGCTCATGCACCATTTCTATTAAATAAGTATGTGTGGATGTACGCTTTGCGTGATTGTGTGAATGTAAGCGTTATGTATTTGTGTCTATGTAAACTTTATGTATTTGTGTGTATGTAAACTTGGTGTATTTGAATGCGTGTGTGTATGTGAGCTTTCGGTGATTGTGTGAATGTTAGCTTTATATATTAGTGTGTATGTATTCTGAGAAAAAATCCCTTTAACATTTTCAACTGTTTTTTTTTTCTTTTTTACTATTTTATATATACACATATATATATATATATATATATATATATATATATATATATATATATATATATATATATATATATATATATATATATATATACGATATATATATATATATATATATATATATATATAAAAGTATGTACACGTACATACATATATGTATACAGACGTACAGTAGTATGTATATATATATACATACATTCACACATATATATATGCACGTATGGATTCACCGAACATTTATTATAATGCTCGGTGTGTTTGTAAAAAAACAAACATCCCGTATTAAGCCGTAGTGTCCAGCAACCATCGTTGCTCGTTTGTTCAACACTGACAAAGGAACGCTGTACTAGTTTCAAGCTTATTAGCTATCGTCAGCAACGTATACCTTCCTGACAGATTGTTGAACGTATATACTTACCTTATGCATATTAACGGCTGAGTAGCCCAATTTGCATATCGAGTGGGTTAATCGGCCGGGTGCACCGAAAACGATAAACGGAAAAAATGAAACGAAATTTCATTGCCCACTCTTAGTACGGCTGTTACTTAAATATAAGTATGTACACGTACATACATATATGTATACAGACGTACAGTAGTATGTATATATATATACATACATGCACACATATATATATGCACGTATGGATTCACTGAACATTTATTATAATGCTCGGTGTGTTTGTAAAAAAACAAACATCCCGTATTAAGCTGTAGTGTCCAGAAACCATCGTTGCTCGTTTGTTCAACACTGACAAAGGAACGCTGTACTAATTTCAAGCTTATTAGCTATCGTCAGCAACGTATACCTTCCTGCCAGATTGTTGAACGTATATACTTACCTTATGCATATTAACGGCTGAGTAGCCCAATTTCGTTTCATTTTTTCCGTTTATCGTTTTCGGTGCACCCGGCCGATTAACCCACTCGATATGCAAATTGGGCTACTCAGCCGTTAATATGCATAAGGTAAGTATATACGTTCAACAATCTGGCAGGAAGGTATACGTTACTGACGATAGCTAATAAGCTTGAAACTAGTACAGCGTTCCTTTGTCAGTGTTGAACAAACGAGCAACGATGGTTGTTGGACACTACGGCTTAATACGGGATGTTTGTTTTTTTACAAACACACCGAGCATTATAATAAATGTTCGGTGAATCCATACGTGCATATATATATGTGTGCATGTATGTATATATATATACATACTACTGTACGTCTGTATACATATATGTATGTACGTGTACATACTTATATTTAAGTAACAGCCGTACTAAGAGTGGGAAATGAAATTTCGTTTCATTTTTTCCGTTTATATATATATTTATATATATATATATATATATATATATATATATATATATATATATATATATATATATATATATATATATATATATACATACAAAATTAAATTAAGGGTCGTCATGTCTGAGAGACTTGCGCCATATCCACTGCAGAATAATCTCAAAAATTCCAATGAATAGATCCGAGCATTTCATATCAACTAGAATTAGATTGACATATATATATATATAAAATAAACATATGGAACAATCACAGGGGATAATTTGTAAAGTATGTAAGCACACATAGCTAGGTAGGTAACCAATTAAAGTATAACTAGAACTTCAAATATAGATGCCTTTTAAAATTATTAATCTCCTTTGTATATATTTCTTTAAATAAAAAATATATTTCACCAATTAATCAGTAAATCACAGTAGTCAAATCCTGGTCACCAAAGGAGAAGAAATAACTATCTGCGTTTACAAAGCAAATGCAAATCTGTGAATGACTCGAACCACGTGCTGCATTTTTTAAAAATACACACATCGCACAGCGTCATCCCAGTGGCGTGAATAGGATTATCGGCAGCTAGAAATAGCAGCCGAGTCCATTCAACTGAGTTAGTTCTACAATAAAGGGGCCGTATATATATATCCAAAATTAAATTAAGGGTTGTCATGTCTGAGAGACATTTCTAGTTGATATGAAATGCTCGGATCTATTCATTGGAATCTTTGAGCTTATTCTGCAGTGGATATGGCGCATGTCTCTCAGACATGACAACCCTTAATTTAATTTTGGATATATATACGCCCCCTTAATTGTAGAGTAACTCAGTTGAATGGACTCGGCTGCTATTTCTAGGTATCTATATTTGAAGTTCTAGTTAAACTTTAATTGGTTACCTACCTAGCTATGTGTGCTTACATACTTTACAAATTATCCCCTGTGATTGTTCCATATGTTTATTTTATATATATATATATATATATATGTCAATCTATTTCTAGTTGATATATATATATATATATATATATATATATATATATATATATATATTATATTATATTATAAAGCTTAGCGTCGTATGTATGTATTATGTATGTATCCTATACACCTCCCTACTCTCTCCGTCGCTTTTCCCTCTCTCTATAATAGATCATTCCCCCTCTCTATAATTTAACTGCTTTACTCGCCCTGTCGCTCTTCACTCTCTATATGAAAACACTGTTTTAGTTTCCGTATCTCCCTTCAACATATACACATAGAGAGAGAGAGAGAGATAGAGAGAGAGAGAGAGAGAGAGAGAGAGAGAGAGAGAGAGAGAGAGAGAGACAGACAGACAGACAGACAGAGAGAGACCACCAAGTGAACGAATTTCCAATGACGTTAAAGCAAGTATCGGCATTAAAATAATTTTGAAATAAACAATGTGTATGATCAAATGTAGCAGTGATTGAAAAATAACGTTCATTTCCGTAGTATATCTTTCATCTGTCGTCGCTCGCATAAGTAACACACACACAACACACACACATGCATATACACACATACACAAACACACACACATATCTATACTTATAAAGCTGACGGTCGTATATATGTATGTATGTATGTATTATGTATGTATGTGTGTGTGTGTGTGTTTGTGTGTGTATATATATATATATTAACAACACAGCTTAACTCTTTCTTTTTAAACTCATTTCTACGGTAACTCCTCCCCTTTGCTACGAAGTCGGAAGGACAATGTGACACGGGAGGGTGTGTGGTATCTTTGCAGTGGAGTGGTGGGGGAAGATATACCTAGCCGGGCGCCAGCCGGACGGGACAGCTAGTATATATATATATACGACTTGCATATGCACACTGCAACTCGTTCTGCACAAATCAAGGTCCAGGTGAGGAATTATTTTCCCTTTTGGTATTCGTTGTTGTTGTTATATACTGTTGCTACATACACTTGTCCTATATATTATTTATTGTGTCTCTCATATAAATTAATCTATTCATTCTAATTGAGAAATTCATTCCTCGCCTCATCGAGTGCTTAAGGGCAACCTCCAATAATTCGACTGGTGTCTGTCCTATTGCAGCTTCAGCTTCTATGTGATACTGTTATATATATATGTGTGTGTGTGTGCGTGAGTCCTGGGTTCAATCGGGAGTAACCGCAATAAGTAAGGTACTCAATACATTAATAGAGTGCAAACATCATGTTTAATATAGAAATGCCTTCTGCAAGACTAGAACTGTTTCATTAAAAAAAGATGACCAGGAAAGCCCCGATAATTTCTCTTGAATGAAACAATTCTAGTCCTTATTCTTGAGAGGTTCGTGGGTGTAGTGTCCTCAAACACTCCCTCCAGCGGGTTCTGTCAGAAGCAACCGTCTCCAACTGATCCGGCTGGATCCCCAAGCGTGACCAGCCAAGCTCATGGATGTTATTCAACCATTTTGCTCGGGGTCTACCCCTGGGTCTCTTGCCGGTTGGTTTTGCCCGTAAATTTTGTCCAGTAATTCTTTCCTGAAACATTCTAACCACATGCCCATGGTGTCAGAGCTGAGATCTCTCAATTCGGAGAAGTAACGGCTCTTGCTGGAGTGACTCACTGATCTCCGAGATACTTGAAAATGTATATAATACTGACTAAATGTGTGTATATATGTATATATACATTTCGTATATATATGACGTGTAAACATCAAATGTATGTGGGTTGAAAATATGAAAAGAATGAAGAATTTAATGTGTATGTGTGTAGAGAGAGAGAGGGGGGAGATAGAGAGTGAGAGAGGGGGCGAGATGACGTCTATAAGAATGGAACTATTTCATTGGTATGAAATCATCAAGAATATCAGATAAAGTTGGTAAAATTAAATATTTACTGATTTCTTTGTAGATTTATAGATTTATTTATTTGACATTCCTGATGACTTCATACGAATGAAACAGTTTTCACCCTGTAGAAACCATTTCAGTATTAAATAAATATACTTCTTCTCTACTAACGTATTGATTATATATATCATATCTATCAATAAAGAAACATACATATATATATACTATAAAGCTGACGGCCGTATGTAAGTAACAAACTTTCCGCCAAGCGGCTGGAACAAACAGCACCAAATTTGCACCATAGATGTAACTTTTTCCAAGTAAGAAAGTGAGGGTATTTTTGTCTACTGAATTTTGTTAAAAGATTAAAGACATTATTTAAATATTCACTTCTTTAAAATTTTCAAATGTCAACACTTCCGGTTATACGACATTCCTAACGTCTTCACGAACCAAAGTATCATCTTCCTGTTTTCTTTCGGTTGCAACGTTTTTCGAAATATTTACTTCTGCGTTCACAGATTGATTTTTTTAGTTTCAGAAGATCCCGTTAAAGGTGAAAGCAGCGATTCTTTGCTTAAACTTTAATCTGTTATTTTAATATATTTATATATATATAATTATATATTCGTGTACAGATATTTTTGCATACACAAAAAAAAAATATATAAACAAACGTATTTACTTCACGAAAGCACAGACGCTTATCGTCATTGTTACTGCCGAGATGCCACCCAAAAAGTCCTAGCCTGGCCGCAAGATCAGCTTTTCCAGAAGAAAAAATGTTATAACAAACGTATTTATTTCACGAAAGCACAGACGGCTTATCCTCATTGTTACTGCCGATATGCCACCCAAAAAGTCCTAGCCTGGCCGCAAGATCAGATTTTCCAGAAGAAAAAATGTTACTGGAGCAACAGAGAGACTAAGCTTCGCGATTACCATCAACAAAGCTCAGGGCCAAACCCTAAATGTGTCTGGCCTTCATCTGGGAAAACCATGGTCAATTGTATGTAGCATGCTCTAGGGTGAGCTCGCCAAACAATCTCTTTATCTTTGCTCCCGAGAGTCGAACAAAAAATATTGTATACTCTGAGGTTCTAACAATGTAATTTATTTATTTTCTGTTACTTAGAATTTCCATTATGGTTGTACAAATTATTGTAAAGTTTGTTAAAAAATTTGTTCTCTGTTCAACCTTTATTGTTGTAACTATCAATTTTCTTTAACGTACTGGCTGAGAAAAGAAACCTACAATGAAAGAACATCTTAAAGTTTACCCAAGCCAAATGTTGTATTTATTAACATTTCTATCTGCAGTTTCTTAGCAAGCTTACTGGCGCTTTAGTATGGTATTCAATTCTCATATCGTTTTTGATTGATATGGTGCATATATCGCTGCTATTCATATGTTTTAAGCATGAGATAACGATTGTTGGTGTATATTGTACGACAGAATTAGCTGAAAAATATTTTGAATGAACAAATAAAAGAGATATATAAGAGAGATGTTTGTTGGTTGGTTCCTTCGCGTATCACACGAAAAAAACGAAGTGACAATCGGAAAGTATGTACAGGATTGGGATAAGAGTATATCCAGGAAAGTTTATTGATACTAATTTTATAACACCAAAGAAGAAGAAAGACATACCACGTATGCTAACCAACCTGACTGTTATTTCTAGCAGGTTGGGAATCAACCATAAGGGATTCTCTCTCGAGTTCGTTGTTAGTGATGATCGTGTTTCGCGGCCTATGTCTCCGATTCCAACGGTGGTTTACACACACGCACACACACACACACACATATACACGCACACGCATGAACACTCACACAGACACACACACGGACACTCACACAGGTACACACACACACATATATATACACACACACATATATATATATATACACACACACATACACAGGAACACTCACACACACACACATATATATACACAAACACACACAAACATACACACACACAATACACACACACTGTAAACAAGACAATACATTCAATACAGACGTTTTCTCTTCTGCCGGTCTTCTCTTAACATTTGTTAACCCTGGCGAAGCCGGGTACCTCAGCTAGTATATATATATATAACTTTGATAACTTTAATAACTTTGATAGGCCATTTCTAACTTTATAGCACCACCTGACGAAGTCTTTCAAATCAGGATTTGGACACCATGGTCCACTCAAGAAGAGAGTTATTGTTTGCAGAGACATATCCGAGTGTGGGAGGTTTATCCGAGATTTCTTGAAGGAATTTGTTCAAAGACTTCTCGAACTTTATGGGATTTGTTTCTGTTTTAATGGGTTCTGGTGTAATGTTGAAGAGAGCGGGGCCAATTGAGGTGAAATAATTGTGCCGTATTGTTGTTGTGTGATGCGAATGTGATTTTTGTGGGCGAATAGCACAGAGCCCAAGCCTTGGGTGTAGTTTAAAGGTGATGCCAACATCATTTGAACAATGCTGATGGAATATTTTCCACATCATGCAGATAATGTAGCGCTCACGGCGGCGTTGGAGGCAATAAAGTTTGAGTTTTCTAGTCGACCCCCAATAGTCAAGGGCTGATATGCCATCTATCTTTTTCGTGATTGACCTTTGAGATGCTTCAATTTTCATGATACTTTGTTTCGTGTGAGGCGACCACAGTGGACAACAGTATTCAAGGTGTGGTCGGGCAAAAGGGGAGAAAAGAAGGATAATAGTGTGGATATCTCTCGACTGGAAGGTTCTGAGAATCCAGGAACACATTCTGCGGGCCATGTCAACTTTGCTGTTTATATGAGTGACCCAACTTATGTTGTTGTCCACAATTACTCCCAAGTCTCTGATGTTGTTGGATGCCACGAGAGTTTCACCTGAAGGAAGGGAGTATGGGTGTTTCAAGGCATCCTCTTTTCCAAAGGAGATTAACTGAAATTTATCCTCGTTCAGCAGCATATTGTTCTTTTCCGCCCATTGGATAACAACCAGTAGATGGGATTGGAGGCATATCCGGTCACCTACGTCATTGATAACTTTCTGGAGCTTCGAATCATCTGCGAAGATTTTTATGCTGCTGTGCTTGATGATGTCAGTAATGTCATTAATATAGATAATGCAAAGAATGGGCTCAACACAATGCCTTGTGGAACACCACTACTGACTTTGGTTGGGCTGGATTTTACTCCTTCGACTACAATATGTTGGGCTCTGTTTCACAGGAAACACTTGATCCATTACAGCAACTTTCCAGTGACACCAATGCTGGATAGTTTTCTCTGTAGAATGTTGGGATTATCCCTGTCAAAGACCTTGTTGAAATCAAGGTAGATGACATCAGTGTCGGAGCCCTCTTCCAAAGTTCTCGAAATGTCATCAAAGTGATGCAGTAGCTGCGTTAGGCAATCCCTTCCATTACGGAACCAATGTAGATTGGAGTTCAGCAAATTGTTGCTTTCGAGAAAGTGAGTTATATATATATATATATATATATATATATATATATATATATATATATATGCTGGCTTCCCCTCGTTATCGAGTATAGCCATTGCACGATATAACATTATTAATAAATATTAATTAATTGTTTATACTTTTGGCACAAGGCCAGCAATTACCCAGTACATTACTGGTACTTTATTTTATTGACCCCGTAAGGATGAAAGGCAAAGTTAACCTTGGCGAGATTTGAACTCATACCATAAAGTTCTTTATAATTATTAATTAATGCTATCGTGCAATGCCTGTGCGTGAAGATTTTTTTTTAAAGTGAGGAAAGACTGTGCACTGAGCCAATCCCACTCTCTGAGCGAAAGTAGGTATAACCCGAAAAGAAGAAAAGCTCAACATCATCGGTAACTACTGAGCCGCAGGTTTTATGTCGGAGTTATCCCAGTTTCTTGAGTTGCCTTTTCCTAGAAGAATGCCCTGACAAAGACTAGGGTTCCGTCATTCCCAGTGGTTTAACCGCACGATGGGTATCCAGCCCGACTATTTCTATGTCCCCGCGCATATACATACACATGCACACACATATACATAGATATGCACACACACACACATACACATATGTATATATGTATGTGTATATATGTATATATTTGTATGTTTCAGTCGTCGGGGTCCTGACTCTTTTCCTATTACCTGCTCTACTACCCTAAATATCGAGTACTCTGGTGCGTTACGGTCCACCTGTTATCTTATCACACCCTCTTTATTATATATATATATATATGAGTGTATGTGTGTGTGTGTGTGTGTGTGTGTGTGTGTGTGTGTGTGTGTGTACATATATATATATGTGTGTGTGTGTGTGTGTGTGTGTGTGTGTGTATACATAAACATATATATATACCAGATTCTTCGTTGTACCGTTTGTGCATAGTATATGAACAATTCTAGGTGCTCCTATCTAGAATAGTGACCTCTATGAGATGGTTCATCTTCTGCCTGACTGTAAAACGTGTATCATTGTATAGACGTGGTTGTTCCACGTTTCTCAAAAGGAAGATGGAAGTTCCAATCTTTTATATTATATGTAGATATAGATATAGATAATTAATATAAAAGATGATGCTCAGCCAGTTCGACTTCAACCATCGCAGCACGCCGTCGCTGCTTGGCTCCAGTGTTTCGTTGGCGTTGTTCAGCCAGGTCCTCTTCATTCATGGCGACACGTCTTCGCCTCTGAAGTTCGGCGTTCCGATGGCGCTGTTCTGTCCGTTTTTCTTCATTCCTGGCTGCACGCCGTCGCCGCTGTGGTTCACTGTTTGATAAAGTCGAATTGCTTTTATTATCAGTATTCATTTCGAGCAATTGTCAAAAAATGACACAATAATAAATATAAAAGATGTCCGTCAATGTAAAAAAAGGTCCCTATTTACTCCCTTCACAACTCTGTGTATGTTAGACTGACAGACAGGCACACAGACAGATAAACTGCGTGGCGATTGTGGAACGCCGCACGTACACACACATAGACGCATGGGAACGCTCACACGCACATAAACTTACACACGCACCCGTGCACTTACACACACGCACACACTCACACATGTTGATAGTTTTTACTTTCTGTGGAACGTTGCACGCACACACACATAAACATACACGCACGTACATACACACGCACCCATGTTAATAGTTATTGCTTTCCTTCCCCTCCTATTTCCACGCACATCACACACACACGTCTCTACACTGACACATACATAGTGAATCCAACACAGCATTCACTTTGCCTCTGTTTCTTATTTTACTCTCCCCTCTCACTCCCTCATTGGCATTATGCATATTAATTTAAGTTTGGCGTCGTTGAGGTGGGCGGAGTTGTTTGAAACCTATGAACCAATGATAATCGAGAATTATGACACACGGAATACTGACATTGTTGAAATTAATATATAGATATCAATATCATTGATATATATATATATATATATATATATAAGTTATAAGAATCAAAGAACTGTTCAAAACATTTTTATGCTTACAACTGTTTCCTCCAAACCGAGGTTTGGATTCTTCGGAGCAATTTATTAATGAATGAACACTTGTATGACATACTTTTTTTTTTTTTTTTTTTTTTTTTCGATTTCGATTCTCGCAACGTAACAAACAACCTGCTGTATTGAGCTAAAGACCAACAGACTACGATTCTCTAACAGGATCGTCAAACGCCCAATATCGAATCGTCGTGTATTATGTGAGGGGCATATAATCTGAAAAATACGCTCCCCGGACTGTGAAAATGTTGCTGTGCATGAAATCCATATCATCGCTTTGCTACGCATTTCCAATATTTTTAATGCTTATATTATTTCTCCACGCACAGGCTATAACAATCATATAAAGAATTCATTACCAGTTCAACCCCCTTAACACTCTTGATCACCTGTTTAAGTGCTTCCATTACATGAAACACTCTGCCACACTATAGCATTATATAAACAAGACGCACGTGCTTGCCACACTTATAACTATTGCACTCAATAACCGCTTATAACTATCCTATCGCATTAATTTTCATGTTGTATTTTAACCTGTATTTTTGATTTTATCTTTTAATATGAATGTAATCTCTAAATGTGTACTGCCAGACTAAATGCTGTAATAGATGTTGAACCACCAAGCAACAATATTTGCATATGTATCTGTATGTCTCTTGGGTTGAAAAGGAGGTCATACAAGTGTTCATTCATTAATAAATTGCTCCGAAGAATCCAAACCTCGGTTTGGAGGAAATAGTTGTAAGCATAAAAATGTTTTGAACAGTTCTTTGATTCTTATAACTTATATATAACTGCTCTGTAAATCATCTGATGTTATTACATTGAGCTATTTAACTTACTGGTAATAAGGTAGTAATATATTACTGCCTACCACTATTTAGGGTTTGTAAAAATATATATAACTACAAAAGGTTTTTGTATTTGCATAACCATAAATAGTATCCTTAATACTATATATATATATATATATATACAGAACTTATGTTTACCGAATTCGCAGACCAGACCCCTTCTTCCTCCCGTTAGACCTGTGCAAAATTCCTTCCTTGCTCACATTTCAACCAGGTTTGATGGTCTTTATTCTCTCGTTCACGATTTTATCGAGTTTATATTCATAGAAATCTGGGACTTGTCTCTTTTTTCTCACTTTCTGTTGCTTAAACCATTTTGTTTGTTCACCCTAGCGTCCCCTTTATTTACGTGTCCCAACGACATTTTTAGCCGTTGTTCGCACCAACCTGAGGTATATGGCCTTTAAAGCGATGAAATGCCTAGGACGGTTGGAAGCCCACTGATGAAGGACTTACTTTTTCATATGTAACCCATTTGCAACGCCGCAACTCCATTATTATCATATATATATATATATATATATATATATACGATATTAACAAATGGAAACTATATTTATAAAACCATATTTATTTCATTATACATATTTCAAGGACACCAAGTTAAATGAAGATGTGCTTTCATCAGATAAAATATAATATAGATCAGTTTTATAAATAAATATTGACATACCCTTAAAAAATGCAACCATTACTGTTGGAAGCTGTATAATGAAATAAATATGGTTTTCTAAATATAGTTTCCATTTGTTAATATCGTATTTTTACTCCAAATATTTGTTGAGTGCTTTATATCAGTTATAAAAATATTTGCTTGTTTTATCCCAATAATTTAAATAGAACTTTTACATATATATATATATATATATATATATATATAAACATGTATATAGATAAAAAAAAATTTTTTAAATCATATTTAATTCGTTACACATGTTTCAGGGGAGTTGTGCATCTAATTATTTTTAAATGTTATGAAATAATTCGCATAATCAATATCTAAACACAGGCGTTGATATATAGGTTTATATCTACATAATGGTTTCTCATATAAGCACAAGGCCAGCAATTTTGGGAAGAGGGAAGTCGATTAAATCGACCCCAGTGCATTACTGGTACTTTATTTTATCGACTCCGTAAGGATGAAAGGCAAAGTTAACCTCGGCGGGATTTGGGAATAATGAAATATAATAAAAAGTATCAGAATATGTTTGAAATATATATATATATATATATATATATATATATATATATATATATATATATATATATATATATATATATATAGAGAGAGAGAGAGAGAGAGAGAGAGAGAGAGAGAGAGAGAGAGATATATAAATATATATATATATATATATATATATATGAAAGGTATAGAAAGTATTGTAGCAAGAAGCCACAGTATTCCATAATATATAAGTGACTATAGCGTCAAAATCGGAAAGTAGTTAACGTAGGATGTGGGAAAAAATAATTCAAACTCAAATATTAAATATTCTGTATACATATATATATATATATATAATATTTAAGTATCGAGAGAGAGGAGGGATAGGCGATACATGCAGAAGGTGCTCAATACTGGTGCCGGCAGTGTTAAATATTAGAAGTGTTAATATCTAGTGGGCGAGAGAATTAGCAGAACGGAAGCACGTGGAGAAGTAAATAAAGGATAACAAACCGTTAAAACATGTTTATTTAAAATACCACCTTTACTTATATATATATATATATATATATATATATATATATATATATATATATATATATATATAAGTAATGGTATAAACATAACATATACTAGCTACCACATCAAGACGTAAAATATCCGCGTATAGTTCGTACTAGCCGTTAGGGTATAATGTGGGGCTGTAATACAGGAAAGTTTTGTGCAATTTATGTTTACCAGTCGAAATTGCCTCAGATTTTTTGTTTAAGATGCGGTCTTTGGCGTAGAGTATTTCCAGGGCCTCAGCGGCGCAGAGGTCACATGGTCTTTTATTTCCGTTATACGATCTAGCCTTAACTAGGATCTCCCAGTGTAACTTATATTGGGTGTGGCTGTCTTTTAGACTCCAGATATAAGCTGAAAGTGACGTCATATTCCTTCTTAAAGTGTTAAGAAAAGAATGGGTATGCATGTAAAGACGCTGCTTGAATCTATTGGCGGTTAACCCTATGAAGGTCCTACGGGACGTGGGTGTTTCAACCTTACGTTTGTAGACAATGTTACTAGAGTGGCATTTCCCGGATGGGGGCAGTCAACCCGATTCCTACAATTACAGTTATTACTAGCTACAGGGTTGCACGTGTTCCTACGGCTAGGTAATTTAGCTAAATTTGAAGCTGTGATGTTATGTGCAAGGTTAGGAGTCGTAGAGTTAGAAATTTTAATGTTATTTCTATTAAAAAGTTTACTATATTTATCTGCTGCGGGGAAATACTTCATAATAAGGGAGAGAAAGATCTTAGCTAATGGTGTGGCCACCTCCATATTATATGGTGGGTTATACCATATAATGCGTCGGGATCTATTTTTCCTAGGTTTATTCTCGTACTCTGTATATGCTACCTTATCGACAAATCCACTCCGAGCAAGAGCTTCATTGTAATATGTGGAATGGTCGTTGAAAATATGCTCGTTTGTAGATAGACGGGAAAGCCTCAAAGAAACGTTTCTTACCAGGTTCTTGGTTATGCTGACATCTTACGACCGATTTTCATGAAACTTTACAGTCATCGGGGAGTGTTTTCAATATATCAGCGTATCGCTTTTTTTTTTATTCAGGGGTCATTCTGCAGATAAAAATCAATAGATGGGGGGTCACCTTTTTTTAGGTATCGAAAAATAAGATGTTTGGCTCTAGCTCCCACATTTTGCCACCGAATTCGTTCAAATTTTAAAGCAAAATAGAATTTATCATTGGACATCCTATAATCGATTTATATTTTGCATCAGGAACGGCGTGGAAGCCGCTTAAATATTCGAAAATACCAACTTTTCGCTCAAATTTCCGCCTTTTCGGCTCTAGCTCCCACATTTTTCAACCGATTTCGTTCAAATTCGAAACTTCGGCTCCACCTCACACATAAATCAATTTATTTGGTTCAACTTTTATACTACGATAGAACCTATCATTGCATATCTTATAGTAGCTTTACACTTTGCATTTTTTGTTCAGAGACGGCGTGGCAGCCGTTTAACTCTTCAAAATATGATTTTTTTCCACCTCCCACATATTCCATACGATTTCACTCAACATTGTGCCATTTGCTACACCTTACGACCGATTTTCAAGAAACTCGCCAGCTCATAAATTTCCAACCAGGTTTTATTCCTACTTGGACTCCGTTCATCTCAGTTCACACTATTCACATCTACTACAACCGGGTGTCAACGATAATTCTTTAACTTTTTACGTCTGCGATAAATGGTTACTTTGTACAATCCGGCTATACTGTTCTTTGCATTAATCTCTTTCATGGGTGCTATTGCAGATGTGTTTAAACTATTCTTTAGATAATATCTCCGAAGAAGAGTAACAAAATTTGTCGGAAAACGGCGCCCCTTCGTCAGTCACCCGCGTTTCTCAGTGATAGAGGTCATCACCACCCTCCCCCGCATGGCCTGTGTGTGGCCATAGATGAGTCGTCGAGAAGCATTCGCTAAGATCAACACCTTTTCGTCAAAGCAGATATTATTTTACCTACCCAGGCAACGCTGGGTACTGTTGCTAGTATATATATAAAATTGCAAGTTTGAAGAACTATTTGATAAAATATATACAGTATTTCCTCTCCCTAGTCCGTATAAATCAACCACATAAATAATCATTTAAACGAGGCTATAAGTTTAAAATGTTACTATGAAGAAATAATAGACAAATGATACAGGCTATCTTCCGCGAGGGACAGCCAGATAAAGTTTACCTAGTTATTTCTTTTAGCCCGTACAAATTGACTAGACATATATAT
>OZ024741.1:322197384-322209884 GCA_964016885.1 Eledone cirrhosa | reverse complement strand
AGTTCAGGCCGGGGGGAGTGTGGGTCTGTAAGATGAAGATAGTTCGTTGTTCGACCGTAAGGCGATGGGCGGGTGTTCCGTGGCACTGGAGTAGGCCACAGACTGTGAGATGGCGTGCGGAGTGTCCAGGGCCACCAAAGTGGCGGGCGATGGGGGAACTGCCCCCGAGACGAATATCCCGGAGGTGTTCCGTGACTCGGTCCGCCAGGCGACGTCCCGTCTGTCCGACATAAGTCCGTAGACTAGGTTGGAGGAGGTGCAGCGGAAGGCATGCCGGACCGAGAGAGAGTGGCCGTTGGGACCCTGGAAGGTGGTGGTGTTGGTGATGTGGGGACAGGTGTTGCAGCGGGGCCTAGAACAGGGAAAGGAACCGGGGGGGGGAACAGAGCGTGGGAAAGGGCCTGGGACTCAAAGTCAGCATCTCGGCTACAGAGGCGGCTGATCCTGAGGAGTTGGGAGTAGGGAATAGAGTATTTAGTGTGTGTGGGGTGGGAAGAGGTGAAGTCGAGGTAGGAGTGGGAGTCGGTGGGTTTGAAGAAGGCGGAGGTGACGAGGGAGTGGTGGGAGGGATCGAAGGCGACGGAGATGTCTAAGAAGTAGACGTGGGTGGTGGAGATAGAGGTGGTGAAGTGGAGGGAGGGGTGGAAGGAGCAGAAGAAGGAGAGAAAGGAGTCGAGCTGTTCTCGGGTGAGGGTCGTGGCTCCGATACAGTCGTCAATGTAACGACCGTACAGTTCGGGCGTGGGGCCGGTGTACTGGGCAAAGATTTGGGCCTCAACATGGCCAACAAAAAGGTTGGCATAGTTCGGGCCCATTCTTGTGCCCATGGCTACCCCCGTGACCTGTTGGTAAAACTCACCCGAGAATGAGAAACAATTTAGGGTGAGGACCAGCTCGGCGAGGCGAAGGAGGGTGGGGGTGGAGGGAATGGGGGAGGGGCGAAGGTCGAGGTAGTGTTTGAGGGCGCGAAGGCCGTCGGCGTGGGGGATGACTGTATAGAGGGACTTGATGTCTAGGGTGAAGAGGAAGGGCTGTGGGCCGGGTAGGTAGGTGAAGGAGTCGAAAAGGCGCAGGGCGTGGTTGGTGTCGGAGATGTGGAAGGGGAGGGTGGTGACAAGGGGGGCGAGGAGGGAGTCGAGAAAGGCGGAGATGAGTTCGGTGGGGCAGTTGCAAGCGGAGACGATGGGGCGGCCGGGGTTGTCGGGTTTGTGGAGTTTGGGGAGGAAGTAGATGGTGGGGGTGCGGGGGGTGCGGAAGATGAGGTGGGAAGCGGGGGGGGGAGGAGGAGGCGATAAGGTCTTTGATGGTGGAGGAGACTTGTTGTTGGTAGAGGGGGGTGGGATCGGAGGGTAGAGGGCGGTAAAAGAGGGGGTTACAGAGCTGCCTGAGGGCTTCGGCCGTGTAGAGGTCCGCGCGCCATACCACCACGGCGCCTCCCTTGTCAGCCGGTTTGATGACGATGCCATCTCGGCTACGGAGGGAGCGGAGAGCGAGGAGTTCGCCCCGTGAGATATTGTGCCGTTTGGAACGGTGGCGGAAGTCGAAACGATTTACTGCGCTACGGCTAGCATCGACGAAGGCGTCCAGGGTGCTAAATTGCCCTGGGGCCGGCGTCCAAGAAGATGGTCGTCGGCCCAGGGCGATAAACGGGTCTGGGGCGTCCGGAGCCGGTGGCGTTCGGCCGAAATGTGCCTGTAGCTTAGTGCGTCGCACGAATCGCTCGACTTCCGTTCGGATGCGGAACTCGTCGCTGTGCGGAGTGTGGGGTATGAAGCGAAGGCCTCTACTAAGGAGTGAGCGCTCAGGTGAGGAGTGGGGGAGGTCAGGGGGTATGGTGACAACAAGGGGTGGAGTTTGGGTGTTTGGGGGGATGAGGTGGAGGGTGGAGATTGGGTGGGGGGGGGGGGGTCGATGGAGAGGTGGAGAGTGGTGGGCGTATGGGGATGGGCGGGTGGTGGTGGATGGGGGGGGGGGGGAGTGAGTGTAGCTTGCGGGCTTTGGTGGAGCTGAGGAACGAGAAGAGGTGGTGGTCGAGGTTGTGGATGAAGGAGAGGATGGCTTGGGCGAGGAGGGGGTGGCAGGTGGAGTAAAGGCGGAGGAGGGTGGGGGTCAGTTGGTGGTCAAGTAGGCGGAGGGTGGAACGGGAGGCGCGGATGGAGTTGCGCATCAGGAGGCGTGAGGATCGGGTGAGGATACGTTGCGTGGAGGGGGAAGCGGCGGGGGAGGGGTGGAAGTGTAGACGGAAGCCGAGGGGGATAAGGTGGAGGCGGAGGCAGTGGCTGAGGAAATGGATGTGGCTGGAGTGCCGGGTTTTGGCGAAGAGAAGGTAGGAGAGTTGAAGGGCGGAGGGGAGATAGCAGGGTGGGAGGAGGGGGGTCTGGAAAAGTTTGAGGCGATTGTGTAGTTGGTGGAGAAAGGATCTCAGGTTGGGCATGATGGGCGTTGGGTGAAAGCAGGGGGAGGGATGAGAGGGCAGGGGTGTGAAGCGGGGTGGAGTGAACGAAAGGGTGAGTGCGAAGGATAGGCAGAGACGGGGAAGGGAAAATGAAACAGAAAAACGTAGGGAGGGGGGAGTAAACACAGGAAAATTAAAGACAAAAAATCATAAAGGTAAAAACACAGGCAACCGTGAACAAAAAATCATAGAAATACAATTGTAAGAACACAGGCAAAGAATCTTATACGGAAAAAAAATGTACGGTAACAAAATCAAACAGAGGTAATGCGTGGAAGGAAAGACCAAGTGTGGGAAGGTGTGTAAAGTTCGGAGAAAGGTCACGGCGGATTAGATCGGGGTTGAGCCGGTTGTTAAGTTATGTTCCAAGGATGGAAGCCGTGTGAGCGTGTATTTGGCAGTATCGGTAGAGGGTCGGACGCCATGCTTTGACGCATAGAGTTACGGCCCTTGCCATTCTGAGTTCAAATCCCGCCGAGGTTAACTTTGCCTTTCATCCTTACGGGGTCGATAAAATAAAGTACCAGTAATACACTGGGAAATTGCAGGCCTTGTGCCAAAAGTAGAAACAATTATATATAATGTAAAAATTTGAATAGGGACAAAACAGAGAGGCAGTACAATAAATGTTTATTAATTTCACGCTCAGGAGAGTGGGGGGTAGGTGGGGGACGACGTTTCGGGCATAAGCCCTTCCTCAGGTGAGAAGTGTGTGGGAACAGAGTTCAAAAGGTGTGTAGGGGAGTGGTGGAGAGACATATAGCGAAAGGAAACGGTGCGAATGAAAAAATAACAAATAAAGATAAAAAATAAAAATAAAGCATGATCAAAATACAAGGAATGAGAAAATTTAAAAATAAAGGCATGATCAAAATAAACTGAAATTAAAAGGGGGGTAAACAGGTGGTGGAAGGGTGTGGGGTGAGTAGGGGTGGTGGCGGGTGGAGTGGGGAGAGGGAGACGGGGTGTCCGAGCGGGGAGGGCTGAAGGTGGTGTGTGTGTGTAGGTGTGCGTGTGTGTGTGTGTATATGAAAGTAAGGGTTGGGGGAAGAACGGGGTTGCATGTTCAGGAAGAGGTGTGTGTGGGGGGTGTTTTTGTGGGTCGGAGTATCTGTGCGTGTGTGGATAGGGTGTGGGGGGCGAGGAATCAGGAGGCTGAGGGTGTAAATATGTGGTGGGAAGCACGTGTGTGTGGGGTTTAAGCGTGTTGTGGGTGTGGGTGGCGTGTGGAGAAAAAAAAATTTTGGGGGTGTGTGTGTGGGTGAGTTATATAGGTGATTACGTAAGAGGATGGTTGAAAAGTTGGTAAGTTCCAAGGATGTTTATATATATATAAGGCGCGTGGCTGAGTGGTAAGAAAATTGAACTCTCAATCGTGAGGTTGTGAGTTCGATAACTGGACCGGGCGATGCGTTATGTCCTTGGGCAAGACACTTTATTTCACGTTGCTCCTTCTACCTGGAGCTGCGACCGATAGATAGTATTAGCAATTGGAAAGACCAATGGAAACATTATTTCCTCGGTCCGATTTGACGAAAGTCAATCGACTGTCATATATATATATATTAGTAAGTAAGTTGATTTTTAATTTTTAAAATTTTCTTATTTTACGTCTTTCATATATATATATATATAAAAATCAGGAAAGAAGAGTGACACGGTTTGCTATACAAAAAAGGTTTTTAATCTCATTGCTGACAATTGTTTCTCTGAACAGCTCCGATGAATTGACTGGTTACAACTATGTATTGGTGATCGAATAACGTGAAAACAATCGGATAGCGATCTCTAGACCTACCAGTTCAGAGAAACAATTGTCAGCAATGAGATTAAAAACCTTTTTTGTATAGCAAACCGTGTCACTCCTCTTTCCTGATTTATCATTACTCCAAGTGTTTACAGCATAGGAATTAAAGCGTACTCGCAACATCACTATGGAAACGCCTTGTTGAGTCAAACTTAGCCAAGCGTTGATATTATCCACTACTCGGAGTACCATAACTGGACTACACCTAAGTGGACTACCTATAACAATAATTTGTTACCACGTATATATATATATATATATATATATATATATAATTGATGTGTCCTCTTTCTGTTCGGGTACGGCATCTTAGACGCGCCGTGGGATTGTGTGGGAGTAGCTGATTGGAGCGGGAGTTTGAAAAGCCTCAAGTACCTGATAAACCAGGTCTAACTGTCTGACAAATACCGACTTGATTTCCTTTATGTGCCAGTGTGGACCTGGCACAACCGCATAGGGTCATCAAGTTCGTATATAGATAGATTTTTTTTTATTAGGTCAATAGATAAGGATAGTATAGGTTGTCCACATTTCCAAACGGTCGCTCATTCAGATCTCAAATTTGTGATCTGCATGGTCGACCAAAATAGAACTCATAGGCTAGCACCTGTGATATTATTGTGGAGGTGCCTACAACTGGTCGAGGGAGGGATCAAATATGCTATTTCCTTGTCTGAATGACATTTTGAGAAGAAATCAACACGGACTTCGTAGAGGATATTCCTCAGCTGTACATAGCCTGTCCTTGCGGAGAATCATTGAAGGAATGAACCATGGCAATACATTTTTGTGGACTTTATCAAAGCATTCGATTCAATCAACCGAGAAGTAATGTTTGACATACTGTCACGTTATGGCATTCCAGAGAAGATAGTTAAAGCAAGAAGAGCCATTATACATCATCACGGAATAGCGAGTCCTAACCCCAGCTGGAGAAACAGAATATTTCGATATAGTGGATGGGACTCTTCAAGGGGATACTCTAGCCCAGAAGTTCTCAAACTTTGTGGGCCACCTCTCCCTCAGCGCCCCCACCCCTATTTCCAGAGAGACCTGCCTACACGCAAATTGTAAATAATATATAATGAATAAAATCGTTAATTTATAAATAATAAATAATATAATATATACTAAGTATAAATATATATTATACATATTTTATCTTATATATATATACGGCGTTTTATGTTCTTTTTAAAGCCACATTCAATTTCATTTCATTTCGTTGTCTACACATTCAACAAACAAATTAACAATAACAGCACGCTAAAATGCCCCAAAGCTGGCAATATGTATGTT
This sequence comes from Eledone cirrhosa, assembly GCA_964016885.1. Lineage (NCBI taxonomy): Eukaryota > Metazoa > Mollusca > Cephalopoda > Octopoda > Eledonidae > Eledone > Eledone cirrhosa. The sequence continues at coordinate 322,204,323 of OZ024741.1, read as the reverse complement.
GTTTTAACGTTTAAAATGCGACACCATTACAAAGGGATAATTATTGATAATAATGGTTTCTGATTTAGACGTAAGGCCAACAATTTTGAATAAATAATCCAACAATAACAGAGCAGATTTCTTTAAGAATAGTAAAGAGATGTGGAAATAACAATTTTATATTAGCAGGTGAAAAGACAAGAAAAGTTACAGAAATAACTTAAAACAACAATAACAATTATAGAAGGACGATGTAACCATATCTAGAATAAAATGTACCTGAATATTAATGATTATATAATGCCATCAAAAAATATTGCTTAGTCTCAAGTTGTTTTCTACTTTACTTTTAGCTTCTCGTCTTACACAAACACAGAGGCTGACTCGCTCATATACATATGTATGCACACAAATACAAACACACAAACCTACACACACACACACAAACACCGAGAGATAAATATATATTCTATTATTTTTCATTGGTTTCAGCAATTAGACTGAGGTAATGTTGGTGTACCGCTTTAAAGCCAATCAAAGCGGCCCCAATACATTTTTCAAGTCTGGTATTTATTTTTAAAGATCACTTTTTGTGGAACCGCTAGATTGCGTGTCATAAACGCACACACACACACACTCACATTGATAAATATGCTGGGTACGTCAACTCCTTATTATATAAATATATATATATATATATATATAAATGAAAGGTATAGAAAATATTGTAGCAAAAAATATATATATACACACACAGTGGCGGACTGACCAGGTTGCCTAATGGCAAGTGGGCCCACAGTAGCATTGCAGGGCCCACTGTAGTATTTTAGGGGCCAATGCTTTGCTTTCAAAAAATACCTGAAATCTAAGATAAAGAATAAAATCTATTTTTAAAATAAATAAAACAAAGCATTGGTCAACCAATTCCCCAGGGATTTACTAGAAACCAAAATATACGATAGTGCAAATTGCTGGAATCAGTGGTTGTACATTTTACTAAATCTAAAGCTTAGTGTATTCATTCATTTTTAGACTTAGTCCGCCACTGTGTGTATATATATATATATATATATATATATATATATATATATATATATATATATATATATATATATATATATATATATATATATATATATATATATATATATATATATATATATATATATATGCCAATCATTGTAAGTTTGAATCTAACTGACATGCAAAAACATATATATAGGAATAAGGTAAGCCCAAATCATAGTAGATTCAAATATCACAGAGAGAAAGAAAGAAAGAGAGAGAGAGGGGAGGGGGGAGAGAGAGAGAGAGAAATAAAGAGAGAGAGAGAGAGAGAGAGAGAGAGAGAGAGAGAGAGAGAGAGAGAGAGAGAGAACTGAGGTGGAACAGAAATGAAACATGGATTGCAGGTTAAAATGTAGTCAAGATAGATGAGAAACAAAACGAGGATGCTGTTTATGGAACACCCAAATGATTTAGAAGTCGACCTGAAGTAGGAGCAATAACATTAAGAAAGACATGAACGACACCACAACTCTTTGTTTTGAAAATTTTGAAAGTAAGTTTATAAGTATGAATTTTTAAAAGATTTTCGTAATTGTCTCTGTGGCCTAGCGGTAGGTACTAGATACGCTGGACATCATGACCTTGGATTCAATCCTGGTCAAGAGGTACACGTAACCTTTTTTTTTCAGTTTTTATTTTTCAACCCATAGAAAAAACTAAAAAGGTTTACTGGGAACCCTACTCCCGACCAGGATCGAACTTCAAACCAGGGTCACCATCGGCTATGATTCCTCCAAGTAGGCCACTGCGACAACTACAAAAATTGATAATTATAAAACTACTTTCAAAATCAAAGTTAAATAGATGTGGCGTCTTTCATGGCTTTCCTAGAGCTATTAGTAATATTTAGCATCGACTTCTGGTCATTATTGAAAGTCTCTGTATTTCGCAAAATACATATTTTTTATTGGAGAAGGTAAGATATTTTTCCGCAAAAATTTGATTGCACTGTTTTGTTTCCACTTATGTATTTTTTGAAAATGTTATTTATTCATTATAAAAATTAAATGATATGTAGGTGTGTCCCCCTCCCCCTTTCATCGCTGGCAACCAATATTTTTAGACCCAGTCTATATATATATATATATAGAGAGAGAGAGAGAGAGAGACTGGGTCTATATATATATATAGAAATCTTACATGTTCTGTCCAATACATTCAGTTAAAAAAAAACTCCGATTGGAATTATCTATGCAATTAGCAGAGAAAAACTCTCTCTGGGATGTTTAAAATCTAAAACTCACCACAAGCTATAAGAAATCTCCATTAAAATCAATTAATTGAAATGTTTGAATATTTACATGCATACATATGTTTACATTCATACATACGTTCATTCGTATATATGTATGTGTGCATATAGATATATACACATCACATGTGTGTGTGTGTGTGTGTGTGTGTGTGTGTGTGTGTGTGTGTGTGTGTGTGTGTGTGTGTGTGTGTGTGTGCGTGCGTGTGTGCGTGCGTGCGTGCGTGTGTGTGTGTGTGTGTGTGTGTGTGTGTGTGTGTGTGTGTGTGTGTGTGTGTGTGTGTGTGTGTGTGTGTGTGTGTGTGTGTGTGTGTGTGTGTGTGTGTGTGTCAATGCTTTTGACTATCTGCACATGTGCGGAATATCAATGCAGGAAGATGCCATTTTATAGAGACTGCTGAGAACATTCTCAAAATATGTTATTTAGCGGACTCCTAGACCAATATGTATACCATTTCAAAGCATTTCTTCTCGAAAGGCAGGTAAGATATATTAGCTGCGAAGAAAAACACCTGTATAACTATCTATATATTAATTTCAACAACATCAGTATTCCGTGTGTCATAATTCTCGATTATCATTGGTTTATAGGTTTCAAACGACTCCACCCACCTCAACGACGCCAAACTTGAATTAAAACGCATAATGCCAATGAGGGAGTGAGAGGGGAGAGTAAGAAACAGAGAGGCAAAGTGAACGCTGTAACTATTACCATGTGTGCATGTGTATGTACGTGCGTGTATGTTTATGTGTGTGTGCGTGCGTGCAGTGTTCCACAGAAAGTAAAAACTATCAACATGTGTGTGTGTAAGTGTGTGTAAGTGCACTGGTGCGTGTGTAAGTTTGCGTGCGTGTGCGCGTTTCCATGCGTATATGTGTGTGTACGTGGGGCGTTCCACAATCGCCACGCAGTTTATCTGTCTGTGTGCATGTCTGTCAGTCAGAGTTGTGAAGGGAGTAAATAGGGACCTTTTTACATTGACGGACATCTTTTATATTTATTATTGTGTCATTTTTTTACAATTGCTCGAAATGAATACTGATAATAAAAGCAATTCGACTTTATCAAACAGTGAACTACAGCGGCGACGGCGTGCAGCCAGGAATGAAGAAAAACGGGCAGAACAGCGCCATCGGAACGCCGAACTTCAGAGGCGAAGACGTGCCGCCATGAACGAAGAGGAGTTGCTGAACAACGCCAACGAAACACTGGAGCCAAGCAGCGACGGCGTGCTGCGATGGTTGAAGACGAACTGGCTGAGCATCATCTTTTATATTAATTATCTATATCTATATCTACATATAATATAAAAGATTGGAACTTCCATCATCCTTTTGAGAAACGTGGAACAACCACGTCTATGCAATGATACACGTTTTACAGTCAGGCAGAAGATGAACCATCTCCTAGAGGTCACTATTCTAGATAGGAGCACCTAGAATTGTTCATATACTATGCACAAACGGTACAACGAAGAATCTGGTATATCTGGAGGATTTTTTTTACTGTTTTCTGTATCACACAGACACCACGGACTCGCCTCATACTGTAACCAGACAAACATCCAATACAGTCATTTTCTCTTTTACCTGTCTTCTCTTATCATCTGTTTACCCGGGCGAAGCTGGGTACGTCAGCTAGTTATATCTATTTAAGCCGTCCACTCTAGTTGTAGCAATGAAATATTGGTGTTATGTATGGTTGCATATATATATATATAACTAATACATGGAAAGTTATATTTAAATTGTTGGGTTAACAACGAGTAAATATTTATAACTGATATAAAAGCACTCAACAAGTATTTGGAGTATATTTATGATATTAAATAAATGGAAACTATATTTATAAAACCATATTTATTTCATTATATATATTTCAGGGATATCATATTAACAATATGTTATGCCTGCTTCAGACAAAATACAATATAAACAGTCTTATAAATAAATAGATACGACATACCTTTCAATCGACTTGCATTTGTGAAGTTGATTTGGCAGTAAAAAATATTGTGGACAGTTGTAAAAAGAAAGAGAGAAAGAAAGAAAGAAAGAAAAAACGAAGAAAAAGAAGAAATGCATGTGACTAAATATAGAGAGATATAGAAAGATAGATAAAGAGAAGAACTTCATGTAAAGAAATAGAGAGAGATATATAGAGAGAGGAAAAAAGAAAGAGATAGATAGAGATAGATAGAGAAACTAGGTAGTTGAGTATCAGTTGATACATTTATTTATTTATTTATTTATTTATTTAGCTCTAGTATTAATGTAAAGAGAGATGTATGTAGTTAAGAGAGAAAATAGCCGTTATATAGAGAGAAAAAAGAGAAAATGAAAAAGAGAAAATGAAAAATAACCAGACATAAAACGAGGCAGAATTTAAAAACCCTATGTTTCATCATGTAGAAAATATTAGTTCGTATAAAACAGGCACTATAATGTAAATATCAGTATTCATGAATGAGACATGTATCTATAATGTGTGAAAAGTAATGATCTTATGTCTAGTTTTTAAAAATTCATATGTTTATATCATAATTATAAACAAACTCCCAATTCACACGAAAACATTCTCATTGTGCTATAAAAATTCAAGTATACATATATGTGTGTATATATACACATATATATAGAGTCTATATTAATTATTACAATGAAGCGTTAGCTAGAGCAGGATATAGTGATAAAATTATGTACATAGATAATGATAAACAAATTAAACAAAATAACAACTATTTTAATTACGGCCACAACCTTAACAACTATAATAGAAAGCATTACAATAATTCCAAAAGCCATAAAAGAAATAGAACTAGGAATATAATATGGTTTGCCCCCCCTTTCTCACTAAACATTAAAACCCACATCGCTAAACTATTTTTTAAAGCTCTTGATAATCGCTTCCCTAGAGCACATAGATATCACTCAATTTTCAATAGACATACTATAAAATTAACCTACTCATCCACCAAAAATTTAGCACAAAATATTAATAGAATAAATAATAGGAACTTAAAACCTAGCGATAATAGCATAAATAATATCCAAGTGAACAAATGTAACTGTAGAGATAGATCTAAATGTCCGTTAAATAACAACTGCTTAGTTAAAAATATAATATACAACTGTAATGTTAAAACGGACGTTAATTCTTTTAACTACGTTGGTTCCACATCGACGGAATTTAAACTTCGCTATAACAACCACAAGAATTCTTTCACAGATCCATCCAAAAAATCTTCAACAGCACTATCAGGCGTACTCTGGCAACTTAGGCATGATAACGTTAGATATTCGACGACTTGGAATATAGTTTCAAGAGGGATTCCTTTTAATTCATCCTCTGAGACATGTGACCTCTGTGCGGAGGAGATATTCTTTATACTAAAATCTAAAAATTCCCTTAATCTACGGACAAATTTATTCAGTTGCTGCAAACATAGATTGAACTCAACGTTTAACTATAAATTTAAATTTAAAATGTAGTTATGTTTGATTTGATTTCTAATTATTTATGAAACTAGCCGATAAATCTTTCGATTTCTTCTTTTTATTAAAACATTCTTTTTATTAGAACATTTTTCATGAATAATTAAACTACCCTAAAAGCTGATGCTCCAAATATATCGAATTAAATTTTACACTAGATAAACTTCTATATTAAATATAAGAACATATGTAGACCAAACGGGTATCCTAAACTTTTGGAATGATTTCTGCTAGACAGGATTTGGTAAATAATTTTTGTTTTATCTGTTTCGACTCTGATGCTTATGATGAACTTGGCAATATATTGTCAATTAAATTTGAAAGGCTGATCTTTGTGGCCGATTTGCGTGGCATACTATGTTCTATCTTTATTATTTTTTAATATTTTGTAATATTTTTATTTTTAATATTAAATGTTTTAGTTTTCTGTTTATTTATTTATTTTCTTGTCCCTGATATTTTTATTTTTATTTTATTTTTATTTTATTTTTATTAATATATTGAAATCTGTTCTCTATTTCTGCTTGATCGACAATCATGTAGAGTAAAGACAAGAATAGTATTGTTAAAATTAATATAGACTCTATATATATGTGTATATATACACACATATATGTATACTTGAATTTTTATAGCACAATGAGAATGTTTTCGTGTGAATTGGGAGTTTGTTTATAATTATGATATAAACATATGAATTTTTAAAAACTAGACATAAGATCATTACTTTTCACACATTATAGATACATGTCTCATTCATGAATACTGATATTTACATTATAGTGCCTGTTTTATACGAACTAATATTTTCTACATGATGAAACATAGGGTTTTTAAATTCTGCCTCGTTTTATGTCTGGTTATTTTTCATTTTCTCTTTTTCATTTTCTCTTTTTTCTCTCTATATAACGGCTATTTTCTCTCTTAACTACATACATCTCTCTTTACATTAATACTAGAGCTAAATAAATAAATAAATAAATAAATAAATAAATGTATCAACTGATACTCAACTACCTAGTTTCTCTATCTATCTCTATCTATCTCTTTCTTTTTTCCTCTCTCTATATATCTCTCTCTATTTCTTTACATGAAGTTCTTCTCTTTATCTATCTTTCTATATCTCTCTATATTTAGTCACATGC
>OZ024741.1:322149884-322192384 GCA_964016885.1 Eledone cirrhosa | reverse complement strand
TAAAAAATATATATTATTTTACATTAGAGCAAATCTAGTATAGTTTATTTTATTAAAAGTTGTAAGTCAAAAATTTAAACATCCAAATAATTCTAAATTTATGGAAAACTTTCAAGAGTTTACAAAAGAATAACCACTTAGTTATATTATAAAAACAGTAAGGGAGCGTAAAGGAAGTTATAAGTGATTTTTTAAGAACTCAGATGACTCTAAGGATTAAATGCTATAAAGTTAAGAAGTTAAATTTTCAATCTTAAGAATATAATTAGAACATGAACCTTATGTTATTTTATACGAAGTCACAAAATTTACTTGCTATAAAGTTAAAACATTTTCAAAAAATCTTCTTAAGAATATATTTAAAGCATAGGTTACACCACATATATATATAAAAAATCATGTTTTTCACATATATATAAACATTTGGATATATATATTAAAAACGTTTGAAAATATAATATAAAAATATAGTTTTTCTATATTTTTCAAAGGAATTTTCAAAAGATTTTCTTAGACCCTTCGGTAAGTTTTTCAAGAAAAAACTTTCCTTAAAGGAGTTTCAAGCATTCATATAAAGGAGTTTTATAATCTATCGATAGGTGTAATAATAAATTAAGTATATGAATATATACGTATATATATATATATATATGTGTGTGTGTATATATATAAGGAGATAAAAAGGATTATTAGGAAGAAAAAGAAATTTTTTTCCTTATTTTTTACTCTTTTTTCTGGGTTATAAAGTGTTTAAAACAAAATATTTTACTTTGTGTGAAGTGTTAAGGTATTAATTTATTTATTTATTAATTAACAATAGCATTGATTTATTTATTTATTAATTTATTTATTTAATAATTATCAATTACCGGTTTCAGCATTTTATGCATTATCAAATTATGTGAGTGGGAGAGAAAAAAAAAAGGAATTTGTATTGGTACAAAATGTAGAAGATAAAATAAGGTGATGTTGAACATGTTATTGAAATGGGAAAGAAAGAATAATATTATTTACAAACAAAGTTTATATATACCCTCACCCTTTGACCTGTGGGGACAGATTCTCCCGGTAGCCTGAGCTATTGTCAAAGCGCCAGTTCAGTTGTGTGTGTGTGTGTGTGTGTGTGTGTGTGTGTGTGTGTGTGTGTGTGTGTGTGTGTGTGTGTGTGATGAAAATATCGGTATATTCAATAAAAATATATCGACTTGCTGACCAATAACCCATCAATGTAAAGGCGCTAACATTTTCGAACAGAGTGGACTTATGAGATATTATTATGGGTACAGATATTTAGATATCTTGTACAAAACACATATAACATATATCAGTTAGAACAATGAAATATTACGTACTTTATATATAAATTGTATCATGTTATAATTACAACATATGTTAAAGATTGTGGAATGTAATAATTTCCCCTGTTGTCAGCATCATCATCACCACCACCACCACCACCACCATTAACTTCACCACCACCACCACTACCACCACCCCACCACCCACCACCTCTGCCAACTTAGAAAACTGCTGTATTATTGGAATAATTCCACATATACTTCTTTCTTTCTTTCGTTTTCCGCCCCCAATCCCGCCAACACTACGTGCAAGTGTTTATACAACTACATGAAATCCGAGCCAACGACACTGCCTCTAGATGGTCACACTGCTAACAAGAAACAGCAGTCAAATCTACTTCGAATCTACTTCAAATGCCTTAACCACTTCGTTACCACATATCTAATGAAAGACACTGCCGATCATTTTTAAATAATTGAAAATATTCAAGTGTTTGGAAAGTTTTAATAATACAATTAGTTTTCTCATTATTAAGCTAATATTTGGAACATAAAGATTCTTACATAAAATTATAATTGTCTACTTTAGATACAAGGCCAGCATTTTTTGTGGAGGAGAAAGTCGATTAAATCGACCCCGTGCATGACTGGTACTTTATTTTATCGACCCTATAATTCCTGATAGACACTGTCTATGATTTTCAAATAATTTTGAATATAATCAAGAATTTGAAGGGATTTAATAACAATAACTAAAGTTTTTCATTATCAAAGGTTCTAACATAAAATTATGGTAGAAGTTTCTTTTATAAAATAACAGTTTAGTGTTGTAGAACGAAGAACAGTTTCACGTGGCCTGGTAAGAGAATATTCGGTCAATCCAACGTTTTGGGCTGATATTTTATTCATCGATCTTAAAAAGATGAACTCGGGCATTTTATCTGACGCGCTAACGTGTGTGCAATAATTCACCACCTTAACACACACGCACACGCACACATGTCTTTGGTGTAACGCTACTCGATAGAGTGCGTAGCTCAGATATTATATCTCCGCAAACCTGTCAACTCTCCCCGTCCGACGGGGAGATTTGCAATAGCCTTTGGGGTGGGTGACAGATTTCTCTTGTGAAAATGGGTATAGCTTTCATTATGTAAAATCTCCCCATTTTGCCTCATTTCTCCTCGTTTTGGAGTACTTTTTTCATGGTACTCCCGTTTGCATTTTTAGAGGTTGGCAGGTCTGTCTCCGATACCATGTGGTAAGAATGTTTAAGGAAAGATTCGCTGGACAGATTTTACAAGCATAACCAACAGGCAGGAGACCCAGAGGTAGACCAGGAGCAAGTTGGATAACACCCATGAACCCGCTTGGTCTCGTTTGGAGATCAAGCCAGATCAATTGGAGACGGTTGCTTCTGATAGGATCCTCTGGAAGGCGAGTCCGAGGATTCTGCCCTCAGGACACTTCAATGAATAAGTGGGTGAAGATGATATATGTTAAACATCTGTTTCGTGTTCCATATTACATTACCGTCTGATGATTGAAAACAGGAAACTTGGAGGAAATATTTGGGAAGAGTCAGCATCTAATAAAACATAGTACTCTACATTCAGTATTGAATACTCCATTTTATCCTTCCTGTTAACATTCAACTGTTTACATATATCTATCGCTCTCTTTATGGTTACGCATTTTACGATAGCAGATTCCACCAAATAAATCGCCATGGCATCTTAAAGATATTGGCTGAAATGTTTCATTTTGAAAACGGAAGACTTTATGAGAAAAAAAGAGATAGCTTGCTTATGTTTTCGATAATTGCACACTTCGGAACTACACAGATAATGAATTTAGATTTAAACCAAGAAACAATTCGCCAGCCAAACAATATCTTGAGCCAATTGAAACAGATCTCTTCAGTCTGGAGAAAAAAGTTAGATTCAGAAACGTCTACAACAGCTTTTAAAACTCTTTAAATGCGAATTAAAAGCTTTGTGTAATTAAGAAAATAATATTAAAAAACAGATGCAATGCCTGATATGACCGAAAATCTTTAGACATAGACAAAAGAGAATCCACCATTATCAGCATTTTTACAAAATCCTTGGCACCAACAACAACATTAAATATACGTATTGGTCCCACCATCATCGGTCCTAAACTGCTGTTAAAATCGTCGTGATTTTTAAACTTGGCAGAGCCCACCCCTCTCTAGACCTAAATATTGCCGATTTCTTACAAAGAAAGAAAGATGGAGGAAGAATCGACCCTAGTACATGACTGGTACTTGATCGGCAGCGAAAGGATAGAAAGCAAATTTGACCTCGATGAGAACGAATACCGGAACATATTCTATCGTACGTTCTAACGACTCTGCTAATTCACCTTACACACGCGCACACACACACACACACACACACACACACACACACACACACACACACACACACACACACACACACACACACACACACACACACACACACACACACACACACATATCTATATATATATATATATATATATATATATATATATGGAGTATTACACTTTAACCCATGGATGGGGAGTAAGGGCTTTTCGGGCGGCCTTGATTTGCCCTGACACGAACTCCTCGTCGGTTATTAGAACCATTTTATAGACGAGAAGCTTCCATACTTCAGGAATATCCGAAGAACCAGCATCCGAGGAAGCAGCCGCGGAGCTGTCCTCGACTACTTATTTCGCAGCTTACCATCATACTGATGGATTGCACCTGTTCGCAACTCAGGGACGTGGTTGATGGCGCACAGCTACCTCACCACTTATGTGTGTGTGTGTGTGTGTGTGTGTGTGTGTGTGTGGCTGTTTGTCTATTTGTCTGTGTTTATGTCTGACTACCGAGCTTAATACACACAATAGAATAGAGTATTTAGTTCCTCGCTCACAATTTATTACTCTTAAAGACGGCAATCCTAATTTTTCGAGTACACCCTAAATACACGATAACCAATGCCGAAAAATGAAATTAGGAATACTTAGGAAACCAATCCTTGACTAAATTTTATATAAAATAAAAATGATATATCTCTTATGTGACACTAGTATGTCAGTAATAGAATAGCTTAATAGCATTAGCGATAAACAACACCAGATTTGTATCATTCGAGGTTGTTGGTTTGAATCCTTTCACTTCAAGGATATAGCATCTACCGGCATACGTCAAAACGGCCGGTCGCAAAAGTGAAACTAATTTTTGACAGTTACGTACGTCATTACTTTCAATTTGGATTGTGAAATTGTTTGTTTTTATATATATATGAAATTGTTTTGTTTTTTATATATATATATATATATATAAATGAAAGTATAGAAATAATTGTGAGCGTGAAGCCAACAGTATTTCATATATATATATATATATATATATATATATATATATATATATATATATATATATATATGTCTGTATATACATACATATATATTGTGTGTGTGTATATACATATATATGTGTGTATGTATATATATACGCATATGTATACATATATGTATGTATGTATGCATATATATATATATATAGGCATAAAAAACAAACCATTTCACAATCCAAAATTAAAATAATGACGTACGTAACTGTCAAAAATTAGTTTCACTTTTGCGGCCGGCCGTTTTGACGTATGCCGCATCTACCAACACCATCGTATTTGTCAGAGAATCATCTGATATCAAAATTTACTATTTTTTTCAAAATTTGCTATTTTGTTTAGGGCCACATACATGAGTGTGTGTCCGTGAAACATACGCAAGGTCCGAATACAAAAGAACCAAACTCCCTCTGTCACTGCCTCCGTCTCTTGTGCTCTCCCCATCTTTCACTATTATGAGCAAATGAGGCCCCTCGCGCTGGCCGCCCCGCGGCCCCGCGAACGGAATGGAGAAAGCGTTTCCCCGGTGGATGATGTGGGAGACGCGCTGAAAGAGCTATTCCAGCTCGCGAGGTTCACACCTCCAGTAGCCAGTTCTCCACTTAACTATGCACACAAAAATACCCCTTTTATTAATTGTTTATTTATATATTTGTTTATTTGTTTGTTTATTTTTTACAGTTCAACCAGAGTGAAAAAAGAAGTTTCATTGTTTGATATTTCCATGGGAGCACACGATGCTGCTGAACTATGAGACATTAATAAATGTATGCATTTTACATATGCGGTGCTATACCAACATAATTCTTATCCTTCAAGATTGCGTTTGGATCCGTTGGCACAATAAATGTCCGGCCTTGAACGGTAGCCTTTATAGAGAAGACTTCCTCTTAATTAAGTGCGATATGAATGACCATGAATTATGTTAAGGAAAGGCCTAATAAAGCCATTTAGTAGCGTGTTTTTAAAAATCACAGTTAATACCAATCTTAGTAACGTTTTTTAGAAATTGAGTTAAGCTTAGGCACAAATAAGGTCTGCTCTTACCGAAAACCCAACGAAAAATTATTTTGTATCAATACGAATTCCAATCATTCACCCATAATTCTTCGAAATTTAGCTCCTAGCATTAGAAAGCGTATCTCTTCACCAAGCTTGTTGAAGATACATTTTAGCGCTTCTCAGTATTATAATCAGGTTTTATGTAAAAGTGACTTTCAGATAAAATCCAATATAATGCCCGCCTTAATCCTTCAAAGCACAAGAATAGACCAGTTTAAATGTGAAGACAATTATCGTCAAAGAATTTCTAAATTTAATTTCTTTTCATTTCCCACCAGGCCAGATATAACAATATCTTTAGCGGAAGCAAAGTTACTTAACTGCTTGTGGTGAAAATAATTTTACTTTCTCAATCAGAAACTTCAATGGAAAAAGGCTCTTCAGCCACCGCAGTAATACATTATTTCTTTCAATGTGTAATTCCATTGTTTAAAACAACTCTCCGCTAAACGCTAATTACTTTTCGAAACCATTGGGTTATTGCGCTAATATCCCAACAATAGTTGGAATATTCAGCTCAAGATAATATTGTCGTGAGGTCGATTCCTGGACCGGGCGGTGTGTTGTGTCCTTGGGTGAAATACTTTATTATACGTTGCTCTATTACACTCAGTTGGAAAAAAATTGGCATTACCTATTGAGAGTGCCAGTTTTGTCTCAATCTGTGCTACGCAGAATCTCTCTGGGAATTTTGTTATGGGAAGGGTACACATGCCTGTGGAATGCTCAAACATCAATTCCACAAGAAAACTATTCCGTTGATCAAATAACTGGAACATCAATCGTAGAAACCAATGGAGGTCCAACATACATTTAAAACATATACTGGGGAGGGGCGCTTTTTCTAGGATATACACTTAATCAAACATCTAATTTAAAGGAACTATTTTCGATTCACGATGTGTTAGTTCAAGTACTTTTAATTTTTAGAACAATCCACCCTGACTGCGGTTAAAACAAAATTTTGCGTTTTAGATATATGGTGTTCTACCAACACAGGTCTTATCTTTCAAGCTCGCGTTGTAAACTATGTTGGGGTGAAAAAATTACGAAATTCCCATTCATTAAATGAAAGATCTAAACTATTAAATTCCTTCAGACACACTTCTAAATATTTAATTAATAATTGCTGTTCTTGTCTTCTCACTCACAAATAATTCTTTTGATCTTCTACAGGAAATAAAAACACCTATTTTTTATTATTTTTTTTATTTTTTACGTCTTTAAGTTATTTCCTTTGCACATCTTAGTTAAACTGTGCATCCATATTTTACTTGCTACCTACTTCATCCATATTGTGTTTCTTCCCTTTCATTCGCTCCGACTTTTTTGCAGACGATAAATAAAAATATATATATAATTACACATGGCGTACTGTTGTGGTATTGAGCCTCTGTCGGTTTCGACGAGGAGCGTTCCAGTTGATTCGATCATCATGAAATTAACATGCAAGCGGCTGGACATGAATTTACGATTGTGTTATATAGGGTTTCCTAATTGGTAACTGGAGTTGTGATTGTGACGCTCCTATCATCTAAACCTAGTGTAATGAAGAAAAGCACTCAACGTCATATGTATTTTACCAATTTTGATGTGGTGTCGCATGGGTAGTACATGTCGGAGTTCTTCTTCATCATCTTTTTTTCTTCGCTCACTTATTCCTGAGAGGGTCGTTGGGGCAGAGTCCTCAAACACTCCCTCCAGCGATTCCTGTCAGAAGCAACCGTCTCCAACTGACCCGGATGGATCCCCAAGCGTGACCAGCCAAACTCATGGATGTTATCCAGCCACCTTGTTCGGAGTCTACCCTTGGGCCTCCTACCTGTTGGTTTTGCACGTAAAATCTGTCGAGCGATTCGTTCCTGAGACATTCTAACCACATGCACATAGTATCGGAGCTGTGATCTCTCAATTCGGAGATGTAGCGTCTTTACCTAGAGCGAACCTCTGATCTCTAAGCTACGCAGTTTATCGAGTAACGTTACTCTAAAGATCCTTCGGAGGAACCCCTTTTTGGCTGCTTGTATTCGCGATCTAGTCTTTCAGTTAAACGTTTGCACTAATACCGAATTGAAGCTAGCGAGTTTGACTTTTACACGTACCTCCTTTCTTCTGATCACTGGGAGCTGAAACCAGCGCATTACTGCACCAGCTCCTGCAATTCTTGCACTTAATTCAGCCTTATGCTTTCTATCACACGTGAAAATGGCCCCGAGTTAAATATATTAATAATACATTATTGCGTAATATATATATGTGGGGGGGGGGGGGCGTAAAATATATTACATAGCAATTACCAGTCGAGTATAGCCTCAGTTGAAAGTTAGAAATCAAGTAGAGGATGTAAACGAATGTATGGTGAAGAGGGTCGCTTTCAGCCACACTATAATGTCGAGTTAGGCTATAAAGTTATAAATTTTATATATATATATATGAACCGGGATTTTCTGTCGACCTATTACGAAAACCCAGCTAAATGAAGATCTCTTCTTTAGTCACATATTTAATATTAATGAAATATTTTACTAATGAATTAAAATGTTTGCTTTTTATACACGCTGCGCCAAGTACATATTCTATATATATTCTATTCTAGGGCGGGTAAAATTCCCGAGATCCATGGACGAGTTCTCTCCAGCGGTCTCTGTCCCTCATTATCGCTGCCATGTCCTGCGTCTCCAACAGACCCGTGTCTGTCCTTAGGGCATCAACATACGTTAACCTTGGTCTTCCTCTTCCAGTGTGTCCATGTAGGGGCTTCCACAGGAGCACTGAGTGCAATGTCAACTCTAGATGTCGGTGAGCATGTCCAGCTAACCTCAGTCTCCTCTGTGTCATTTTTTAGCTGACTTTTGGGAGGCTCCCATACAGCTCTGAGTTTTTCATCCTCAGTGTATACTGATTAATGTTCAGAGCCATCCTCAGCATTCTCGTGTAGCACCCATCCACCATCTGAGTGAGTTTCTCGGTCAGTGTCCAAGTCTCAGACCCGTACAGCAGCACAGACTCCACTACAGCAATGAAGAGGCGGATCTTCAGGTTTTCACGAAGGTCCGACTTCCACACCGATCTCAAGCTGTGGCACGCCGCCCAGGCTTTGTTCGTCCTCTCAACCACATCATCTTCCGTATTCCCAATCTTTGCTCCCAAATACAGGAAGTCCTCAACCAATTCTAGCGGCTTCCCGCCTACATTAGTGATCCCCTCTGGTTTCTCAACATTCTCTACCAGATATTTTGTGTGTGTATATATATATATATATATACACACACACAATGTTTACTTGGTACAGCGTGGATAAAAAGCAAATATTTGGGTTTTCGTAATAGGTCGACAGAAAATCCCAGTTCGTACAGAAGTCGCGTGCACACGAGATCTAGAAGAGTGACACTTGATTGTTACGAAACGTGACCATATGTTAATTTCGTCGTGCAACTTACTGTGTCTAGACGTACGTCAGTATATACAAGACAATGAGTTACAAGTTGAAGGTATGTACTATAATAATACCGTAACGTGTGTTTGTGTATATATATATATATATATATATATATTTCGTTTCTGAATTTATTGGTAACATGACCCTCCTAAAGTATAACTAGATATATATATATATTAGAAAGTGACGTTTTTTTTACAAAATGAAAAATAACCGAGGTGTCCTACACGAGTGAAAGTATAAAGAAAAAAAGATGAAATCGAAAATGCAACTGGAGTCTTATTTAAAAAATATATATATATATTTATTTGGTTCCTTTACCGGTTTCGCAGTTCTTCTGCTTTTCAAAAGTAGAGTTGAGATGGAGGGTCTGTGGTTTTTCTCACATCTGGTTGGTCTTAGAATGTTACTTGTTTTATATGGAAAAAGTGGCTCGAAATACCAGGTTTTTAGAGAAGTAATTTGATTGGTTGGTCAATAAGTATAACAAATTTCGCGCCAGTTCGCATTACAAAGGTCTTCAAACAAGGGGGGTGTGTGCTCAGGTTGTTTTTTCATATATGAGTGTTTGAATTACTTTTTACTTAAAAAGAGGGGCTCACGAAGGCTTTTTCCAAAAAAATGTAATCTGATTGGTTATAAATGAGATTATGGTTGTCACGTGAACAAGTATATTAAATTTCGCGCCCGTATTTCGGAATTTGTTTTGTAGCCTTTTAGAGAATTTTATGACAATAAAAAAGTGGCTCACGAAGGCTTTTTTTTAAATATATATATATATATATATATATACACACACACAGGGTGTCCCAAAAAATGTAAACACATTTCAACAGCATTCTAATAAATATTGCTTGTACAAGTAATCAAAGTGTGTATACATTTTGAGGTATACCCTGTGTGTGTATATATATATATATATATATATATATATATATATATATATATATATATATATGTATATATATGATGGCTGTAAACTCTGCTAAGAGTATTGCAATCGCTTGTCAGATTATAGAGTTTGGTGTTTGATGCACTTTTAGGCTACGGATAGCCACACAGACCTGTAACATATCCTTAGCAAGCAATGCCTGTGCTTTGAAGGTTTTTGTAAGTGGGGAAAGGCCTTGCACTCGACCAATCCCACTCTCTGAGCATCGAAAACTCTACCCGAAAAGGAGAACTGGTGTACATCATCGGATGCTTCCCAAGCCGCAGGTTTTTGTTTTTTCAGAGTTTCCCTCTCTTAGAAATGTGTTGTGACAACAACTGGGGTCCTTTCACTCCCAGGTGAAAAAAAAAAAAAAAATACTATTTGGATGGCCGTTGACTCTGTTGAGTTCCTCCGCCCTTTGCTGGGTCTTACATTTCTTCCCGCAGGGTGTCCAAATATCACCCTCCTCAACAAGCTAGCTTGGTGGTGTTGCCGGTTTAGTCACCGACGACCGGACCATGAGGCAGGTAGTACTGGGTTACATGTTACCAGTAGCACTTGAGACCGACCTGACATATATATATATATATATATATATATATATATATATATAGAGAGAGAGAGAGAGAGAGAGAGAGAGAGAGAGAGAGAGAGAGAGAGAAATATATTTCTTTATTAGCCACAAGGGCGCACAAGAAAAGGGGACAAAACAAAGACACATGCCGGGGATTTTACATACAATCGTGTAAAAATATGAAACAAACAAATATAACAATCGAAATCCCCAATAGCAGGTGACGCCACAAATGAGTTGTTTAATACCCCGTAGATAGAACAACCCTCAAAGATAGATAGATATATTTCTTTATTAGCTGTGCTTAGAAAAAGCTATCTCACTTATCGCTTTTCATAGGCGCCGCTAACTCCACTGCTGGTTACTCCTCGTCCGCCTGCGTCCAACTGCTTAACACCGGGAGCTGCACAAACTGGCGTTCACACCGTTGCTAGGCACTGCACAAACTGGCGTTCACACCGTTGCTAGGTACCACTAGAGAGCGCCCTCTGCTAGCCCTTCCGGTCGAGCATCCTTCCGGCCAAGCACCCTTCCGGTCGAGCACTCCCCCGCCTCCGGCCACCGCACGCCACACCATACCCACACGCCCCCCTGATCTCAAGGATCAATTTCCCCCTCGTCCCTCTGCATGTGAAAGTCTACTGTCCAGGTTGGTGGTTTACGACTTCTTTGCGATCTCCGCAGTGTTGGGGCAGCACTTTGGGTTTCCTCTTCATCGGAGTCCGTTGACACAGTGATTCTACGTACATCCAGGACATGACGTGGTACTCGGTCCATGGACACATTGTCGATAAAAAAAGCACCAGTAACAATGGGGTCGATTTAATCAACTTTCCTCTTCCCTTCAAATTGCTGGCCTTGTGCCTAAAGTAGAAACAATTATTCGTAAATAGTTGTTAAGACTATTGTCTTGTCTTTTATACATCTGTTACTGTCCCTTCTGCACTAGAGCCAGTTGTGTTGACCTTAAAGCATCGAAACAGCGTATCTCTAGGGGTCAGCTAATGAGATAGGACTCCTGTCTGTATTTGTTCATTTTCCTGTCTTCACCCATATTTTTTATTCATATATATGTGTGTGTGTTTGCTGCACTTAACATTATGCCGGAATCTTAGTGTAGTTTCCGTTCATATCTGGTTTGGCACTGCTGATATGATCTTCACTGCCCTATAGCAACAGCTTGATCTGTACAATTACTTTATTGATCTCACGAAGGCCTTTGACACAGTCAAAAGGCAAGCGCTTTGGAGTATACTCTTGAAGCTGGGATACCCTGAGAAGTTTATGAGGCTTATACGTTCATTGTATGATTACATGGGGGGCGTGTTTTTGCGTCAATGGTGAGCTCCTAAAACCTTTTCTCAGTTGAGACAGGCGTAAACAGAATTACCTGCTCGCTCCGACTTTACCATCTTCTTTGGAGTTATTTTGTTAAAAGCATTTGCCAACATCGATGTTGGCACACACACACACACACACACACACATACACGCACACACACACACACATATATATATATATATATATATATATATATATATATATATATATATATTTATACGTTATCAAACAACTCGAAGGCTATTCAACATTTATTGATACGTGATACTTACACGCTGTGATCTTGTTAGCTGCATGGAAGAAGACCTTAACTTCTGGAGGACTACTTCTTGACGGCGTGTGATGAGTTTGGGCTGACAACCAGCCTGAAAAAGTCACCGGTGATGTACCAGAATACACCCGGAAAGCCATATATTCCACCATCAATATCTGTCAAAGGAAAAATATTAAAAGTTGTGGATAAGTTCGTCTGCCTGAGTAGTACTCTCTCCAAAACTAGCAACCTTGATGAAGAGGTAAGCTCCCAGTTGTCTAAACCTTCCGATGTTTTTGGTAAGCTGAAGAAGCACCTGCGGTGACAGTCAGATATCAGTGTGCGCACTAAAGTTGAAATGTATCAAGCATATGTTCTTACAGACTTGCGAGCTTGTCTGCAAAGCATCGTGAAATCACATCTCTGGTGGTCAGGTTATATAGTCCGTCTAGATGACAGCATACTCCCAAAACAATTATTGTATGGAGAGCTGTTACAAGGCAAAAGCCAGCAGTGCAAAGCGATACAAGCACTTTAAAGACTACCTGAAAGATAAACTGAAGGTCAACATCAACACCGAAACAAGGGAAAATCTTGTAACCAACAGAACCCAGTGGTGGAATATGATATCTGCCGGTGTTAAGGGATTTGAAAAGAAGATAAGGGCCTATGCTGAAGTGAAGCGGGCTGCTAAATATAAAGGCGATATTAGTCTGTTCCCAGAAGGGGATTCGAAAGACTCTTACATGTAAGAGATGCAGATGTGATGTATCTCAAAGGCCATAGCAGACGTCAGTCGTACTTTCACCAATGCATAAGGGTGTGATTATATATATATTTACAGTAGTAGTTGCATTGATAGACACATTTTTCAAATGCAGGTGGGTGCTATAGAAGTGGTTGATAGCTTCCGGTACCTAGGCGATCAGATTAGCATGGGAGGGGGCGTTCCGAGGCCATAGTATCTAGAATAAGGACGGGTTGGAAGAAGTTTAGGGAGCTGCTTCCTCTGCTGACGAAGAAGGGTTTCTCCCTGCGTACGAAAGGCCGGTTATATGATGCCTGTGTGAGGAGCGCGATGCTGCATGGTAGTGAGACATGGGCAGCAACTGCAGAGGATATGCGACGGCTGGAGAGAAATGAAGCAAGTATACTCCGTTGGATGTGCAATGTCAATGTGCGTGAATGACCCAGCATGGATGTGTTGAGAGAGAAACTGTGTCTGAGAGGGATAGATTGTTGTGTGCGGGAGAGAAGATTACGATGGTATGGACATGTGATGCGCATGGAGGATGACCGCTGGGTGAAGAAGTGCCAAGAAATCCCAGTAGAAGGAAGACGCAGTAAAGGTAGACCACGAAAAACATGGGCGGAGGTGGTGAGAGCGGACCTCAGATCGCTGAAGCTCACGGTGGAGATGACAAAGGACCGTGACAAGTGGAGAGATGCTGTGCTGAATAGGACCCGTCCCACCCTTGCAAGCAGGGAAAAGCGGACGTAAAATGATGATGATGATGAGATATATATATATATATAAATTAGAGTATGTGTTGGTTGTTAACTGACACTTCAGTATTCAGGATAGAGCACTCAACGAAGTCCGCAGGTTGGTCTGTTTACTCCGGAGTAATTTTAAAACAAGAAGTGTAAGTTAAAATTAATTTCGTTTATTCATATTCGTTAATTATAACCTGTTGACTTTCACTTCTTGTTTATTTATATATATATATAAGTATGTATACGTACATACATATATGTGTACAGACGCACAGTAGTATGTATATATATACATACATGCACACATATATATATGTACGTATGGGTTTACCGAACATTTATTATAATGTTCGGCTTATTTGTAAACAAACAGCCCAAATTACGCCATACAGTGCTCGGCAACCATCGTCGCCCTTTTGTTCAACACTGATACAGGAACGATGTACTAGTTTCAAGCTTATTAGCTATCGTCAGCATCGTATACCTTTCTGTCAGATGATTGAACGTCTGAAAGTATATACTTTCCTTATGTATATTAACGGCTGAGCAGCCTAATTTGCATATCGAGTGAGTTAGTCGGCCCGGTGCACCGAAAACGATAAATGGAAAAGAATGGAACGAAATTTCATTTCTCACTCTTAGTACGGTTGTACAGACGCACAGTAGTATGTATATATATATATATACATAGTATATGTATATATATATATGTACGTATGGGTTTACCGAACATTTATTATAATGTTCGGTAATTATAATAAATGTTCGGTAAACCCATGCGTACATATATATGTGTGCATGTGTGTATATACATACTACTGTACACATATATGTATGTACGTATACATACTTATATTTAAGTATCAGCCGTACTAAGAGTGAGAAATGAAATTTCGTTTCATTCTTTTCCATCTATATATATCATTCATTTATATTATTATTTGTCTGACCCGAATTTTCCTGGTCGTTTTTTCGGCTGTGCGAATTATTTTAAGCATTGTCTCTGTGTGTTGGTATTTAAACGTTAGTTATAGCTCTGGTTTATCCAAACTATTGAGCCCTTTGCCACGCATTTCGAAGATTGTGTTTCGTTATTTCGTGGGCCGAGATTCCGATTCTCGATAATTTATTTGTATTTATCTCCAGTCCTTAGCTATTGACCAGTTAATTTTATTGATTTTTTAGTTGATCTTATTGACTGATGAATAGCTCATGTTAATTTTAACACGTCTGTTGAAAACTCTAATTCGATATGTGATATTTTGTATTTTTACAACAATATACACTTCTGAATTCATTCGCCTAATATAGGGGTTCCCTCCCTTGCTAGACCCCACGTGGATTTAGTAACGGGTTCCTTTGTATTTTTGAACGAAATGCCTGTTGAGAAAGTGGTTTCCTCGTTCATCATTCTGCCAGAAGCCGGATATTTTTTATGTAGGCTGACGGTAACTGATTTAGGAGCCGCAGAAACCAAAATGCTAGAATTTACCATCCTTCTAGCGGGTCCGGGTAAAAATTTTTCATTCATTTATATTATTATTTGTCTGACCCGAATTTTCCTGGTCGTTTTTTCGGCTGGGCGAATGATTTTAAGCATTATCTCTGTGTGTTGGTATTTAAACGTTGAGTTATAGCTCTGGTTTATCCAAACTATTGAGCCCTTTGCCACGCATTTCGAAGATTGTGTTTCGTTATTTCGTGGGCCGAGATTCCGATTCTCGATAATTTATTTGTATATATATATATATATATATATATATATATATATATATATATATATATATATATAAAACACTAATAAAGATGGTGATGTTATTATTATACTGAATCTCCATCGTAACTACAAACTACGAATGTTGAGAGCTTATATATATATATATATATATATCATAAAACATGTCTATAGAATCACAAGATAAAATATATACCATTTCCTCTCCCAATTAGCATAATTAACTATATAAAAAAATCGAATAGACCAGGCTATAAGAATGAGGCTTCTATGAAGAAATCTCCAACAAATAACCGAAACTAGCCCTTTGCGTCGGCCGCAACGGAATATTTATCGAATATTTCGACAGCGTAATCAGATACAGTCAATTAAACAGAATTAGGTGTAAAATAAACTAGGAGAAAATAGAATACATTTAAATACCTCTACCATGGTTTCGTCCGCATTTTGAGATTTCCAATAATTATGTAACTCGAGCATCGGATTCATCAGGACATTTGCTCTGATCTAGACACTAAATTTTCCAAAGTGATCGCGCCAAGAATTCATTCAAAATGGCTAAGAATCGAGACGTAGTAGCGGTCAGGTTGGAAGGGGTGTGGTAGTTGCTTACGGCTGGTGGCTTTTTTGCTAGAAAGCACAGCACAATACAGCCAAATGTGTATCTCAACCTAATGGGAGATTATTACATATAAAAGTTTACATATATATATATATATATATATATATATATATATATATATATATATATACATACATACATATACGTGTTTTGCAACGGGTCACTTTGTGGCTCAATGAAAATTTAATAAATTAAATAATCAGAGCTATATATCATAAAACATGTCTATAGAATCACAAGATAAAATATATACCATTTCCTCTCCCAATTAGCATAATTAACTATATAAAAAAAATCGAATAGACCAGGCTATAAGAATGAGGCTTCTATGAAGAAATCTCCAACAAATAACCGAAACTAGCCCTTCGCGTCGGCCGCAACGGAATATTTATCGAATATTTCGACAGCGTAATCGCCCAGATACAGTCAATTAAACAGAATTAGGTGTAAAATAAACTAGGAGAAAATAGAATACATTTAAATACCTCTACCATGGTTTCGTCTGCATTTGAGATTTCCAATAATTATGTAATAATTATGTAACTCGAGCATCGGATTCATCAGGACATTTGCTCTGATCTAGACACTAAATTTTCCAAAGTGATCGCGCCAAGAATTCATTCAAAACGGCTAAGAATTATTTAATTTATTAAATTTTCATTGAGCCACAAAGTAAACTTTTATATATATATATATATATATATATATATATATATATATATATATATATATATATAATCGACAAGATCTCAGAATTCATTCGCTTCTCAAGTCGAGTGGAACTCGTCAAATCGGACCAAGGAAACAATGTTTCCATTTATCTTTCCAATTGCTGATACTATCTACCTGTCGTAACTCCTGGCAGAATGTTTATACGTATGTGTGTGTTTGAGCACGTGTGTGTGTTTGTGTGTGTTTATATATGTGTTTGTGTGTGTGTATATATATATATATTCGTTAGCTTAGCCGCAGCCTAAAGCTTCGTTAATGCTGTACTAAAATTTGTATTTTAACTCCTAGAATTAACGATTAACTGATTAATTTAATTAGACAATTCTATTGATTGATTAATTGTTTATGCTTGTTTGATAACTTCTGGTTGAGTGCTTAATTCGGTTTGTCTAAGGAAATTTCATTCATTTGTCCCAAATTTCGAATTCACCGCCAAAACGGGGAGAAAACCACGTGTCTATAGCGAAATTTACTGCTAGAACACACCCGCTGAGGCTAAAGAACGCAAGACTTGTTGAAGAAGTAAATCCTTTGTTCTGTCGTCAAAGACCATTAACTTGCAGACCCCTGCAAGCGGAATTAGTCGATCTCGGATTTACAGAAACCTAGCGTGGATGTTATGTGTTGTATGTGATGTATATCGTATGCTATACGATATACATTATATATTGCATTCGGTCTCCGCGCAATGGTCCAGGTCAGTCAAAAATCTTTTCCTGGGTCCAACCATTTTCGTTGCTATGGCAATGCGGCTGGACTGCCGATCGCTATATTTGATTTGCAAAACTGTCTAAAAGTATTGTTATTACTCTGGGGTATTATTCTCTATCGAGTGCTAAAGCTACATTCCGAATTTGCATTCGTTAGCTTAGTCGCAGCCTAAAGCTTCGTTAATGCTGTACTAAAATTTGTATATATATATAAAGAATTAGTATATCTACTAACATATATATGCCAGCAAATATATACGTTTTGTCTTAGTAACTTTGTGGTTCAATGCAAGGGGATGCAGAACAATAATATGAAAGACGTAAAATAAGAAAATTATAAAAATTAACTTACTAAAATTTCACTCCATTTGTCACCGACCGAGTAGGCAGTGATTTTTTCAATGTCTTGGAACTTAGTCCACGCTTTGCTTTTTTCCATCCACTGAATTATTTTTGTATAAGTTCCCTGTGTCTACACATTGCCTGGGAACTTAGCTGAGAATAGACTTCCCTGATGACGAAAGGATTTCTCTGTGCGTTTCTTCGGAAACCATATTTATTCCCTTTCAGAAACTAGTTAGTTGGAGTGAAATTTTAGTAAGTAAGTTAATTTTTATAATTTTCTTATTTTACCTCTTTCATATATATATATATATATAAATACTAAAATTCCATTTTCAACATATGTACAATAAATATATTAATGATTTCTCAATTTAGCAGAAAGCCATAGAATTGTATGTCAGTGGTACAGTCGATGAAATATGTCACTATTTTATTGATATCATATTTTATTTTATTCACCCTTTCCTCGTAGGGGATGCGCAAACACCACACTGACTCTGTGTGTCTGTGTATACATATATAAATCTCTCTCTCTCCCTCCCTTTATATATATATATATAGTGACGAAACATAAGTCAATTGCATGAACTCATAATCCTTTATTTACTGCTATATATATTTCGATGATAGCCATTGAATGGCTATGACCTCATCAGGCAGTTAGTCAGTATGTTCCAATGCTCTGATACCATCAACACTATAAACACAGAGCTGTCATATATAAGAACTGACTAACTGCCTAATGAGGTCATAGCTATTCAATGGCTATCATCGAAATATATATAGCAGTAAATAAAGGATTATGAGTTCATGCAATTGACTTATGTTTCGTCACTATATATATATATATATAGTGGCGGTGGATTGGGAGTATCGGTAGAGGGTCGGACGCCATGCTTTCCAGCATAGTTACGTCCCTTTATGATCTGAGTTCAAATCCCGCCGCGGTTGACTTTGCCTTTCATCCTTACGGGGTCGATAAAATAAAGTACCAGTAATGCACTGGGTGATTGCTGGCCTTGTGCCTAAAGTAGAAACAACTATATATATATATATATATATATATATATAGTATGGTGAAATACTGGTGTTGGTACCAAATGAAGCACTCTATGCACAGGTAGAGTGTATATAATAGAATAAACGAGGAAGTTTCGTTTACGCATATGAAGAATATTTATTGCGTATCGACCTGTTACACGCGTTTCGCACAAGATTGGCTCAAGGTGACCCATAATAGTTATGGATCCGACTCCTGTATCTATCTGCTCCTTAGACTGGTGATGCGACAAAAGATATATCGCATCACCAGTCTGAGGAGCAGATCGATACTGAAGTCGGATTCATAACTCCTATGTACTTTTTTTTCTATTATATACACTCTGCCTGTGCATAGAGTGCTTGATTTGGTACCAACACCAGTATTTCACCGTGCTATCAACACTATATATATATATATATATATATATATATGTGTATGTATGTATATATATGTGTATGTGTGCGTATATATGTTATGTCAGGTCACCAGTTGGTGCTAGTGGTAACATGTATCCCAGTACAACCTGTCTCATGGTCAGGTCGTTGGCGACTAAACTGGCAACCCCACCAAGGTTTCTTGGTGAGGAGGGTGACTTTGGACATCCTGCAGGACTAAAAACAAAACCTGTCAAAGGGAAAAGGAGCTCTTAAGAGTCAATGGCCATCCAAAATCACCGGGAGAGATGACCCCTTAGCCTTTGTCAAGGCAGAATTCTAGGAGAAGGAAAACTCTGATATAACACCTGCAACCCTGGTGGTATCCAATGATGTTGACTTGTTCTTCTTTTTGGTAAATATCATCTTGGTTAAGAGAGTGGGACTGGCTTTGTGCAGTGCCTTTGCTCACTATAAAAGCTTCACGGCACAGGCATTGCTTTATATCTGGAGATCTCTCTGCACTTGTCATCACATGGTAGCATGGGCCCAGCACTACGTGCCAATAATTGTCACAAGTGTATTGTTTGTACCATAGTTTTCAAGTCGCTGGCTGGACTAAAAAGTCACACTCGTTCAGCGCATCGGTAGGGGTTCTCCTACATGGATGTAAAGTAGTGGCCGTACTCGAAAACGAGTTGGCAGCCACCATATATATATATATATATATATATATATATATATATATATATATATATATATATATATATATATATATATATATATATATATATATATGCCCCAACATGGCCTCAGCCGCATGGAACAGGTAAAAGTGTAAAAGAATATATATATACTATCCAAACTGAACCTGAACCGATAAGGTCTGGTTTCTTGGATATGTCACAATTTATAAAACAAATTTTATATTCTATCTGATGGGAGCGTACCAACATTTTTGGTACCCTTGAAATATATATAATAATATAAATATGCTTTTATTTCCATTTATTAATATCATTGATATTATACTCCAGAAACTGTAGAGTGCTTCGAATCTGTTATAAATAAATTTGTTGAATAACCAACAAATTAAATATCTCTTTGCTTAGATATATATATATTTATAACTGTGAATGGCGGATAAAGAGCTGTATCATTTATCTACTATTTCTTCATAGGTATATTTTAAACCTATAGCCTCGTTTAAATGATTTTTTGTGTGGTTAATTTATGCTGATTGGGAGAAGAAATAATGTATATATTTTATCTAATGTTTCTATGGACTTACTTTATATATATGTGTGTGTCTGTGTGTATGTGTGTGTGTGTGTGTATCTATGTTTGTATATATGTATATAGTGTACGTGAACCACACACACACACACACACACACACACACACACACACACACACACACACACACACACGTGTTTGTGTGTGTGTATGTGTTTGGTTCACATATATATATATATACTTAATCATCATGTCTGTCTCTCTCTCTCTCTCTCTCTCTCTCTCTCTCTCTATCATCATATTCATCATCATCATTTTACGTCCGCTTTTCCCTACTTGAAAGTGTGGGACGGGTCCTATTCAGCACAGCATCTCTCCACTTGTCACGGTCCTTCGTTATCTCCTCCGTGAGCTTCAGCGATCTGAGGTCTGCTCTCACCACCTCCGCCCATGTTTTTCGTGGTCTTCCCCTACTGCGTCTTCCTTCTACTGGGATTTCTTGGCTTTCTTTACCCAGCGATTATCCTCCATGCGCATCACATGTCCATACCATCGCAGTCTTCTCTCCCGCACACTACAACTTATCCCTCTTATACACGACTGAAAATACTGTCCCCATTTTTATTTTTGTCTGCATTATTCATTTTTTTGACAAAAACTGCTGAAACTCCGAATATAATTAGTTCAAATCATTAAAAATAACATAACAAATTTCAAATGTTTCAAAAATAACATAGCAAATATCTTCTAATGTTTCTTCCAGAGTTACTACACCTGTTGAAAGTGATCCCCATTTGAATCCATGTATTATTTTAGGTGAAGTTTAGCATAACGTCTTTACAACCAGACCTAGGGACGGCTCTGATGTCCTCTCTGATGTTTTCCTTTAGTCCAGTGATGGTCCTAGGTTTGTTGACATGTTCCCTATCCTTCAGATAACCCCCAAAAATTAATCGGGCGGGGGAGGGGTGTTTAAATCGGAGCTGTGTGGAGTCCACTCAAAATCACTCTTCCTACGATTTCCAGAGTTATTTTTCAGCCATTCTCGCGACTCATTGGAGGTGTGAGGGCTTTCTCCGTCTGGCTGGAACCAGAATGTATTCATTAGAGACGGATACATGGTCTATAGCACCTTTTGAAATATGACTGTAGCAGTGACACCATTTTCTTCGGAGAATAGGCCGATAAACCCTCTATCAGAAATGGCAGCGCAAACGGTACATTTAACTGAGTGGAGAGATTTCACAACCATTTTAAAAGTTTTTTCCGAACTCCCAGAACACATTGTCCTTAGAATTGATCTTCCTCTCTAAGTGAAAGTGAGTTTTATCAGAGGTCCACGGCAGATTCAGAAAATTTTCCAGCATTTTCTCAGCCATAGACTTTCTCTTGGTTTTATCAACTACAGTAAACTTTTATTTAGTCTGTATTCTGTCGGTGTACTTCTTACAACCCTTCTGTAAATTTCTATGGTGACACATGGACTAGCTTCTCCTGTGCAGCAATCATTTTTGGTTCTATTCCACAGACACTCGGACCATATCAATAACTGGTCGTGTACGCTTCGTAGGTCGTCCCGAGTGAGTAGAATGCTTATCAAACATTGTGTTGAGGTTTTCACCGAGTTTTGTATATTGGCTTTGAAGGGAGATTTGTCCGTTAAAAACAAAAATGCATGAAATTGTTCCTGGACCTGCTTGTATGAATGTTTTACACCTCCATTGGTTTTGTTGTTTTCCTAGACGCTATATTTTCCATGTCTTGAAATTTAAGGTTGATCGGTTAGAAAATGATACACTGACACAAAACGTGCACAGAGCTAGTTTCTTTTTTAATCACACTATATATATGTGTGTGTGTGTGTGTGTGTGTGTGTGTGTGTGTGTGTGTGTGTGTGTGTGTGTGTGTGTGTGTGTGTATCCATCATCATCTTCATCATCATTTAACGTCCGTTTTCCTAGTTAGCAATTCAATACTTAATCGGAGCTACTGACCTATCAGACATGCCAGGGATCTGTATGTTACTTAAATATGTTCCTCGCACTCTGCAGATGTGCCGGGCGCATTTTGTCGTTGCACCAACACTAGGGAAGTTTTCATCTGATGAGTCCTTTTGACAAGTTTCCTATGGTTGGATGCCCTTCCTATCACCAATCACTTTACAGAACGTACTGGGTGCATTTATCACGTCACCAACACTAGAAAGGTTGTCGCACCCTTGACACAATGAAGAGTCCCGGATGTATAACAGGTATGGTGAGGTTTAACAATGTGGTGAGAAGGAGGTGGGAGTGATCCTGTGCAGAGAGTGGTCAGAATAGTTCCTAAGGTGAGATGATGGGAGAGCCATATGCTACGTGACATTCTTATGCTAGCAGGTGTATCTTTTCAAATACCGCATGTCTCCAATCTTCGCGTCCTTTGTCATCACTCGCAAGAGATTCAGCATCCTGAAGTTGATGGTTTTCACTAGTTCATTCCATGTCCTCCTAGTATACCTCATCCTCGAGTCCCTTTCACTGAGATTTTTCGGCATTTTTTAATACCGTTGTCTACTTCCATATGCAATACATGTCCATGCCATCGCAGTTTTCTCCCTTGCACATAGCATCTGGTTCGCTTATGCTACCTTCTTTATTGGACACTGACATTTCGCATCCATTAGAGCATGTTTACTTCATTTCTTTTTAGCCTACGCAGATCTTCTTCAGTCAAGGTCGATGTCTGACTGTCATATAGCATTGCAGTTCGTACGTGGCCATCACACAGTTTACCTTTCACTTTGAGGGAGATGTGCTTTGTTGTCAGCAGTGGTACCAACTCCTTAAATTCTAGCCCGTTTATACTTTGGCAACCACATTATCGAAGTATCCTCTCCTACCGTTGATTAGGTCACCTAGGTATCAAAAACTATCAACATCTTCTAGCAATTGAGGCAATCTGTTTCACGTTTACTTTTCTATGCATCTGCCGCATAAAAAGTCTATTTACACCGTTAAACTACCTTTAATCTAATTACATCTCTGTGTACATGTTGTGAAACCTCTACCCACCCCTTTTTGATGTATCAAATAAGGTCACATCCTTGGTGGTATAAGGTTTATGTCTTCTATCCTACTTATCAGGACATTAGTCTTCGCTAAATTTGCTTTTAGGCATTTCGATTCTAGGGTCTTCTTTTGTGTCTTTCGTCGCTAACACTTCCACTGTTTTAACTATAAGAATTATACAAGCATACAAGAGTTTTCCATAGAGTGCAAGTCTTAAACTCCTCTATTACAGCCTGGGAGGAAATGATAAACAGAAGTGAACTAGAGATTGTGTCTTGGTTCCCACCCTCACCTGCGCTTCGAATTCATGTGAAAGTGGTTGACACGTGTACCCATAACGTAGTTTTCAGGTAGCTTCAGAGTGACAATGTGTGTAACTGATTTCTTGATTTACAATTACAACTCATTTTTTCAGACTGGAGCAAAATGAAATAAAGTGTTGTGCTCAATGACTCAACGACCGCCGGCAATTGAACTCACGATCCACACGCCTTTAAAAGTTATTATATTTTATAGTATTTTTAAACTACCACGTTCTACTCAAATGTTTTAGTGCGACGGCTCTAAGCGATGGACGGAGCATGGCCGGGTGGTTAAGAAGTTTGCTCCACAATTGTAGGTTCAGTTTCACTGCGTGGCATCTATGGGTAAGTGATTTTACCATGGCCACGAATCGGTTTAAGCCTTGTGAGTGATTATTGGTAGGCAGAAACTATATTGAATCCTTTCAAATGGACAGTACCTGTTCAGTCTAGTCACTAACACTGTGCCACGCTAAATTTCCCTGAGAATTACGTTAAGCGTACACGCTAAGCAGTATTAACCCATCGCCACTCCCTAGACTTTCAGGTATTTAGGGTCCCATCTAGATACTTTAAACTTTCACACCACTACTGGCTAACCGAACCTTTCTCAATCGGTGTTCCTTGGAACCCTAGGGTTCCGCAAGAGATCGCTAGGGGTCTGCGAAAAACAGTGATAAATAAGCTAATGCATTTTTTTAGCAATAATGGTATATAATAATTTTTATATGGAGGTTCTCCTAGAGATGAAAACTATTTCAAGGGTTCCACAAGGATAAAAAGGTTGAGAAATGTTGGGCTAACCAATGATGGGCCTCATAGTCCATTCCGTTAATCGAACAACTGGAACATTAGTCGCTGTTCATATTTCTTTATCAATCGTCATTGTTTAGCCCTGAGTAAACCCAAATCCAAGCCTATGATCAAAATGCATTCCAGTCAACGCTGTACTATTGATAAGGCAAACAAGACTGATGGATTCGCCTGCAAATGGAATGAAAGATGGAAGTGCTAGAGGGGGTCTGGACACATTTGAAAGCCTGGGAATTCGACCATGGGTTAATACAAATGTCAGTCGTGGTCATACCTATACTTTTTCAAGCATAGTATAACTCGGCTTGTATTATCCAAAGTAAGACAGTAAGACACTAGTGTGTATTTTGAAGATAATTCGACAGTTATTTCTAGCAGGTCAAACTACCACACAAAGGCATTCCTGTTGCCAAGGTGATCATGATCACACGCTGTTTAGTCAAAAGGGATGGAAAGCAGCGAATTGGTTTTGTTGCTAGAATGCCGGGTTGATTGTTTTACGATATTCGTCCCGATTCTCTGCACTCTGAGTTCAAATTCTACTGATGTCAACTTTGCCTCTCATTCTTTCGAGGTCGATAAATAAAGTATCAGCCTAATACTTGGGTCAACTCTCCCTCTCTCTCTCTCTCTCTCTCTCTCTCTCTCTTACTGCTTCTCTCTCCTGCTCTATTCCCTCTCCCCCTCTCTCTCACTAACTCCCCATCTCCCTCTATCATTCTGCCCCCCCCCTCTCTCATTACATGAAAGAAATCAGCAATGATACCTGGAAGAGTAGAGCTCCGCCAGGTGTCTAAGATTCATTGTATATCATGATGACACCCCTACAGCTCTACCTGGTGTTAAGGGCTCGTAGCATGGCATGACAAGAGGTGTAGGTATTGTCAACTACCCTTTTCAAGTCCTCCAAGACTAGTAGGAGGAAGTGAGGGAGGTATCCATGAAACCTGGTCCAAATACTTGCAGCAGAGTGGACCCCGATAAAGACACCCAATAGCCGGGTGGTGGTGTTAAACCGAGTAAAGTGTGCCACAGAGGGATTTGAACTCAGATCGCAAAAAGCCGGAATAAATATCGCAAGGCATCATATCCGGCGCTCTAACAATTTCGCTAGTCCACTGCCCAGGACTGATACTTTATTTTATCAACCCAAAAGAATGAAAAATAAAATTGACTTCGTCGGGATTTGAACTTAGAAGGCATGTAATCTGAACAAATACCGACAGGTATTTTATCAGACGCTCTAACAACTATGCTAAATCAACTGATTATTGAAAGCCCAGTACCGGATTAGGTTAGTTTGGGGCCTGTAGCATATACCATAAAGGGGTCCTTAATGATATTACATAAAGGTTAAAGTGAGTATAGTACTAAGCGGCGTCCCTGAAAATGCAAGTTCCGTAGCAAATGTTACCTACTGCTAGTAGGTTAACCCAACACTGTCAAAGCCTTGAGTTTTATATGTTCAAAAGAATGGAACGAGATGTTGTGACGCTCAATACTTTCTACTACGATGTTCAGTACTTTAAAATTAAAGGGAATTTGTGGGGGGGGGGGGCAACAAGTGAAGGTGCGTGACCTAGTGGTCAAAGCTGGACACTTAATCATATAGTCATGAGTTCGATTCTTGGACCGTGTGACGCGTTGTTTTTGAGCGAAATATTCTACTTTTCGTTACTCATTCAGCCATGAGTTGCGACCAGCAGATAGTATCACCAACGGAAAGACCAATGGAAACGTTGATTCCTCGGTCCTACGATCTGACAATCGACTCCTTTCCTTTACTTCAACGAGCCTGAATCGAAACCGTCTCGCAAAGACAGCAAAGCCGGTAGCTTCGATGTCGCCCACCCGCCCGCTCGCACGCTCGGCCTACAACGGCTTGCACACTTAAAAGAAATCAATAATAATGATACTGATAGTAACATCAACAATGTAAAGGACAGCACCATCGGCAGGCGCAGCAGAACAGAAGGCAGAGTAGAGCAGCAGCAGTGAAGAGAAAGCAATTATAACAGGATACGTCAAGTGTTTAACATCGGGATTGCAGTTGTGGAGTAAACCAACTCATCACGTTCCAACTATTGTATGTATTTTTAGTACGTACAAACACCATACTGTATTTTCTCTCTGTCATTCTTTCCTGCTAATTTATCCATGTATCTATCTATATAGCTCTCTACTTACATATCTATCTGCCTGTCTATATGTCACTGTATCTATCAATCTAGCCATCGGTGTATTTTTTGTCTCTCTTTAACTGCCTGTCCATTTCTCTCTCTATTTTCCCTCTTTTTCTTCCTTTATCTCTATCTATATTTGTCTGTTTATTAAGCTGTCTTTCTTTCTATCTATTTGTTTGCTTATCAAAAGAAACATATCTATTTGTTTGCTTATCTCTTCTACATAAGCTGTCTTCCCATATATCTATCAAACCTTCCCTCCGTCTTCGTATTTATATATCT
The DNA here is from genome assembly GCA_964016885.1 of Eledone cirrhosa. Classification (NCBI taxonomy): domain Eukaryota; kingdom Metazoa; phylum Mollusca; class Cephalopoda; order Octopoda; family Eledonidae; genus Eledone; species Eledone cirrhosa. The sequence goes on along the minus strand of OZ024741.1, from coordinate 322,165,150 downwards.
CCACACACACACACACACACATATATATATATATATATATATATATATATATATATATATATATATATACTTATTTGTCTACCTATCTTTATATCTAATGTCCTACCTAGCCATCTGTCTCTTCTCTTTTTTTTTTTTTTCATTTATATAATCGAAACGAAAAATACTTACCTATGTACAAGATTGTTTTACACACCTCTTGGCTCTGCACTTCATAAACATTCATTTGACAATCTCTCTACCTACGTATCTATCTCTCTATTATTGTCCGTCCTTTTATATATATATATTTATATATATATATTCCTTGTCTACCTCGGATATTTTTCAATGGACCTTATCTAAAATATACGAATTCTACTGTGTGTTTGGTGGTTGGCTCTGTATTCGAATAAACAGACTGGGTTTTAAAGCATCTGTAGACATTTTCGGAGAAATGTTGCGAAAGTAACCATTCTTCACATTTGCTCTCACTCTGCGTGGTGATTGTCTGTCTGTATGTCTGTCTCTACCTATCTCTCTGCCTTTCTTTTCACACCTCTTTTACACTCTAGCTTGTTTCCTTTAAATACGTTATAGCTTTCTCTTAAATGTTATTATACACAATATAAATACCCACTTGCGTGTCTGTCTGTCTGTTTTCTCTCTCTCTATATATATATATATATATGCATGCATGCGATGTACTGAATGTGCTGTAACCTGACCAGATTGTTATTTTTTCTGATATTACATTCGCTTTTGTTCCTTTATATATAATAAACACATCTATCCCCTCTCAAAAAGATTATATAGACATATATATATATATTTTATATATATATATATGTGTGTGTGTGTGTATAATCTGTCATTCTGTCTACCTGTGACTGTCCATCTATCTATGCAAGTTACAGTAATTTACCTGTCCGTTCGTCTGTCGCATGTCCTTTTATTCATCTCTATATCTATTTATTCGTCTGTCTGACTGTGTATCTGTCTAATTATTTTATCTCCTGTCTAACAGGGAAAAGCGGACGTAAAATGATTATGATATATATATTTATATATATATATATATACACACACACCACTGTTTATCTGCTATTTACATGTTCGGTTTTTCAATTTCCTTCTTAGAGTATATGTATGTGTGCATGTAGGGTGTTATACAATAAGAAGGAAATTGAAAAACCGAACATGTAGATAGTAGATAAACACGGGTATGTATGTATATATATATATAATATATATATATATATATATATATATATATATTATCCTTCCATAATTCTCGTTACACGTCAATCTTTAATTATATTAACTCTTTCTCTTCCCTTTCGTGTAATGTTCAATAATTTTAGAAATTGTTACACAATTGCTGTTTTCTTTCCTTTTCTTATCACTATCACACGATAAGTAACAATTATCACCACCATCATCATCAACGCTGTCGTGTTTTTTTTTTTGTTATTTTATGTGGCACGACAAGGCCCTGCAATGAATAAATGTAAATACTATTTTTCAACTTAGTACTCTATATTTAAGGAAAGTAGTGTAGATATTAGTATAGAGATTCTTTGCTCGACGACTAAGCTTAAACCATATATATATATATATGTGTGTGTCAGTGTTCTTGTGGCTGTGTGCGTCTGTATGTGTGTGTGTGTGTGTGTGTGTGTGTAGATGTGTGTATATGCAAAACCTACTCTGTCTCGCGTATACACATGTCTCACGTATACACACACACTCTCACTTCACACACATATTTTGTTGTCTTTCCCATTTCATCGTTAGTTTGTTAAAGAAAAGCGACGCACCTTCCCTTTAGTATTTTAGATCATTTGTTAGACTGTCTGTTTATTTATTTATTTTTTCTCCTATTCTAAAATACGAAAGATGGGGAGATAGAGAGGTGACAATAAACCACACATACACACACATACATGCATGTACGGAATCTGGAGAAACACGTTAGAAGTACACACATGCATACACAAACATTCGCTCACACATGCACTAAGAGCAAATGTGTGTGTTTCATGTAATACATATATAGTTTTAAAGAGAGATTGAGAAAGGGTGTGTGTATGTTACATGTATACATAGCCGCAGAAAATTACTGTGTGTGTGTGTGTGTGTGTGTGTGTGTTACGTGTAATGCAGTTACAGAAAATTACTGAGTGTGCATGTGTGACATCTAATACAGTCACAAAACATTACTGAGAGTGTGTGTATGTGTGACATCTATTATAGTCACAAAACATTACTGAGTGTGAAAGAGTCATAAATGTACAAATAAGATAGTCACAGAGATGGATCATCACATAAAAAGTATCAGTGACACGCAAACACACAAACATACACACATGCATAAATACATAAAGTCAGTTACACACGCATACATAAAGTATTACACATACATAATCACATAAAGTCAATCACATTTACATACACAAAGTATCAATCACACATAGTCGCATGAAGCGTCTGTCACACACACATACATAATCACATAAAGTCAGTCACATACAGAGAGAGAGATTAGCTTACTTCTATTTTGCTAAAGGTTTCTGGTGCTAAATTCTTCAGCAAGACACCATCTCTCTCTCTCTCTCTCTCTCTCTCTCTCTCTCTCTCTCTCTCTCTCTCTCTCTCTCTCTCTCTCTCTCTCTCTGCAAAAGGCAAACAGAAATAACAAAGCAAATGACAGTAGAATGAAGAAACATATTAGTTGTTTTACGTTTGATATAGTAGGAAAAGTCTTGACGTTTCGGACGCTAGCCCTTCATCAAGAATAGAATGAGAAATTAAAGAATAGAAAGATAAGAGGATACTGGGCAGTGGTAGGAATATATAATATATATATATATATATATATTAGCAAGGAACAAAACAAAAATGAGTGCAGTACGAACTGTGTTGGTATTAGGTTCATATATATACACGCCTGTGTGTGTGTGTGTGTGTATATATATATATATGTGTGTGTGTGTGTAATTTCACCGAAAGGCATAACTTGTACTATCTTGTCTCTACCACTTATGTTACGTCCTAATGTGCACTGGAATGAATAGTATCAGTCTTAAGTATCCGAAACTAGTGCTTTCCAGAGATTGACTGAGATGGGACTGTCCGTTTTTCCGTTGGCTTTGTCCTGTGTTCGCCCTTGTTTTGTGTGTGTGTGTTTATCTATCTGTCAGTTTATCTGTGTGTTTACCTATCTGTCAGTCTAACACTCTCTAACACCGTCTAACACTCTCTATTTCAAATACCCATTCACTTTCTTTACACCTGTCTCTATGGCACTCTGACACTTTACTACTGTGACAAGCGCACTTCTCTCTCTCTCTCTCTCCCCCCTTTATTACCTTTATCCTCTATATTTCTCTCTTTTCTTCACGTTTTACTATTCTTTCGGTCAATTTTTCCCATTCCACTCTCATTAACTTTCTCTGTCTCTTATACGTCTTTCGCTCACTCTTCCCTGCTCTCATTCACTCCGTCATCACACTCATTTGCTTTCTTTCTCTCTTTAAAGATGACAACTTGTCTGCTGTGCAACAGGAAGATAGACCGACTGACCACGAACCAAATTCAAAGAAAGAAACGGATTAAAACTATAAATAAAACCACCAAACATTAAACGAAAAAAAAAAGTGGGAAAGATCCGTCGCTGGATGATGTTTTCATAACAACAAACACACCATCATTATCCAGTTAGCAAAACATCAACTAAAGGCATTGCCCTAGCGTGGCCACAACTGTGATCGCTGAAACGAACTAACAAATTATTGGAAAAAAAAAACAAAAATTATAACAGTATAAAAGTATAAAAACTTAAATAAAAAATAGTTTAACAATATCTATATATTTATGTAAAAATATATAGATATATATATAAATACGGAAGTAACAACAGATATATCAACAACCACAGGAGATGTTGATAAATCAAACGGCAATTAAGGTTTCGATTTTCACTTCGGATTGCTTCACTTACATCGCTAATACTAATATTATTACTACTAATAATAATTATGGGAAATGCGTGAATGTTATACATTCATGTTTCCCTCGTCCTAAATAACTGAAATCTTATATTTTTTACGTTAAAAAATACAATGAAGAGAAAAAGATCTGTATGATATTTATATTTAAAAAAACATAAACGGATATTTTTCACGTTTTCGTTTATTTCTCCTAATGATTGGAGAAGCGAAACAAATCGGAGAAAAGTGAAGAAAAAATCGGTTTTATTTAATATTAAAAGCCAACAACAATGTGATATATGATAGAGAAAAATACACAAAAATGAGATAAATTTGAAATGGAATGAAAATAAGTAGCGAGAAATGTAATTCCTTTTTTCAAAGGAACCTTTATTTATTTTGATTTTTTTTTTTTTTCCTAAATTTCTCTCTCTCTCTCTATTTTGTGTGTGTAATATATATATTTCATATGTATGTATTATGTAATATATGTATGTGTACATAGGTTTGAAAAGAGTACATTGATTTAATAACTCATCTTTGTTTAGGAAGTAGGCAGGTGTGTGTGTGAGTGTGTGTGGGTGAGTGAGTGCATGTATAAGTGTGTGAGTGTATGTCCGTGTGTATATGTGTTAGTGCCTACCATTGTGTTCCGGTTGTTGACTATCGGTTGCTCTACCTTTCCTTTAGCTATCTCTCTATTTATCTGTCTCCTCTTTGTCTATCTAGAATTTCTCTCTATCTATCTATCTCACACACACACACACACACTATCTATCTCCTGAATTTGCCCAATTCTTTATTTACAAAAGCCACCTCCTTAGAATCAACTTCTTCACAAGTTTAGTAACAATTTCATAATAACAATAAGAATAATAATTTCTACTAAAATATTTAGATAGCAACAGCAACTTCGAAGTAATATTTATTAAATAAATACATGAATAAATATAATAAATAAATGAATACATAAATAAAATAGTAATTGCCACAGACGTTCGCAATCAATAAACAACAGCTGGTGCAACTCAACAACAACAATAATAATAATAAGTGAAGAAAAAGCAAAAGACATCTGTAACAGTAATATAACTGCAACAATTTACAATGTCAAGAATTTCTTGCATAATAAACAATAACAACATACTATAAGCATAGATACACACACACATAATATATATATATATAAATAGATACATATACTAATTATATACATATAACACACACATTGAGCATCTGACTTTCCAAGTTACACACACACACACACACACACACACACACACACACACACACACACACACACACACACACACACACACACACACACACACACACACACACACACACACACACGGAGACACAGACACAAGTTAACCGAATCTTCAAAGTCTTCATCTTTCCAATGATCTCCATCCATCCATCCATCCAACCACCCAACTGTCTCTTATTATTATTATTTTTGTCTGTGCTCACTACATTTCATTAAAATAGAGATTTCATCATCATCACCTCCTTCCATTCGTGATATTTGGATATATATATATATATATATTTATATATATATATATATATATATATATATATATATATAAATACACACACACATACACACCTTTTCTACTCCTTTTGTCACACATACATGTTTTGCCTCGATATATATATATTTATGGATAAAATATACAAATGCATATAAATATACATATTTATATATACACTTATTTATGCACATCAAAATATACACATAAGTATACAAATTTATTCATATATATGTAATATATATTAATGTTATTTGTCAATTCACCTCATTTCTTCAATGGATTAATAATTTGCAACAAAGAAATGTTTTTTATGTATATATACTGACATATATATACATATGTGATATATATATAATATATATACTGAAATAAGCTAAGTGTACCAATAAAGAAACACTAGCTAAAGCCCTGCTAGACAAACCAAACACTAAAACCAACGGAATATTTAAAACTTGGGAGTTATCCTTAATTCCAGAATATAGACATCTAAAACCTTGATCCTCAAGTCAGAAACGTGAAAACCAAGAGAGAGAGAGACAAAAAAAAAACAGGATACAGCCCTTCTTAAACCACTAAACAGAATCCAGAAATCCATAAACAGTACTTCAAAATTTGAAGCAAGGTAAAACTACAAAACTGTAACACAACAATTAGGGTTAAATTGCCAACCCAACTCAAACAAGACACACACCCCACAACAGGTTACTCCTGTATTTACATAATCCTTCCAAAACACATATATATTAAAACACACACACCTCTATATATATATATATATATATATATATATATATATATAAACCATACATTTACACATACATAAAATCCCATCATTCCCTCTACACAAAACACAATCAAAGAAAAAAAAGCTACATAGAAGCTGAAATAAAACCAGTGCCAATGTTAGGCCATGAAGAAACAGAACGTACGGACTTTGTCGCTAATAGTTTGCACCTTCACATATCTCTTGGTCGGTGCTGCAGTCTTCGATGCCTTGGAATCTGAATATGAGAATGAAATGAAACGCAAACTTCAGAACGAAGAGTCAAGGCTATTAACTAAATACAATATCACATCGGATGATTTCCGGATTCTTACTCGGAACGTTATTAAATCTGTACCATTGAAGGCAGGTATACAGTGGAAGTTTGCAGGAGCTTTTTACTTTGCTACCACTGTCATCACAACGATAGGTGAGTCAGATTTTATTCCTTGCTTATTTTATATTGTTGATTTTCATTTTTCTTTTATTCCGTTTTTGCTTTTATTGTTGGAAGGTGGCAAATTGGTAGAGATGTTAGACCATCAAACAGAACTTAACCTTTTAGCATTTACATTACTCTATATTTACTATTATATTTTCATGGTAAAGGCTTTACATCACATAATCTCACATAATATTGAATCTATAAGATTTTGATACTATTTATTTTGAGAACAATACCTTAACATCAGTATGAGTAGCTGTGTCTTGATCTCACTTGCTGTCTGGAAGAAGTCAGCTGTGTTCAAACCCGAAAAGGGATGGAATCTATGCCCAAGACTCACTGTAAATCATGATGGTGTCCATACAACTCCTTCAGGACTTATGGGCCCCGTTGGACCATTGTTATTGTTTGTTTGTTTTTTGTTTATTTTGGCAAGGGTGTGATTTTTATGGCTTAATGAGAAAAGAGTAACTTATGTGGCTTAGTAGTTATGGTGTTTGGCTCATGAGTTAATTCCTTGATTAGGCGATATGTTGTTTCCTTGAGCAATGTTTTAACATTACTCCAGTTTACTCAGCTGAAATAAAAGGGCCAGCCTTGGCACACATTGTATCATGCTGCATCCCCAGGCAGGTTACACATGTCTGTGGAATGCTCCACCAGTTAGCACTCAAAACCAAAAGAGATCCAACACATAAATACACACACAATATTTAAAAAAAAAGGAATGACGGTGACCATGAACCTCACTGGGATTCTGAGAGAAAGAGAGAGAGGAATAAACCAGGACTTATAGGTTGCTTCTGCAATAAGGAACAGACTATCAAGACATTGAGTGGTTCCCAAACCTGAAACCTAGTCTCAACATTTGCAATGTATTGAGCTCTGCTGAAATAACTGTGGTTTGCTATACAGTGAACCTCTGCTCAAATAACAGTCGAAGATATTTTATATATATATATATAATCCATGCTAGTGTGGAAAATAGACGTTAAATGATGATGATGATGATCATCATCATCAGCACCACCACTGTTTAACAGCCATTTTTTCACGTTAGCATGGGTTAGACGAGTTTTCCTGTTGTGAGATAGGCCAGGCCAGGTGACCATGTCTTGTTCATATAAAACTGATTTTGGCTTGGTTTCTACAGCTGGATGACCTTAATGCCAACCACATTTACTGTATATATATATATATATACATATATATATCATCATCATCATCTTCGTTTAACGTCCACCTTCCATGCTAGCATGGGTTAGACGGGAGTTGTCCCACTTGAGGCAAGGTTAGTCGGGTGACCGTGTCTCGCTCATATAGGACTATCTGGCAGGTTTTCTACTGCTGGATGCCATTCCTAACGCCAACCACATTTACAGTGTGGAACTGGCAACTTTTTACCGTGTTACCTACACGGCCACATTACAGCGTGGATGGTGTGTTTTTTTTGTCGTGACACCTACACGATCTCAATCTCGTTATCTCATTTATTTGGACTGGATGTTGTGGTACCAACTTTACAAAGAGAAGGTGGTGTTGGTGGGAGTGGGAGGATAGGGTAGGGGTAGTGGATTGGGGTGTATATTTGGTTAAGAGGTGCCTGCTGACAGTAGGTTTCGCTTTGTACATAGGCAAGGCGGGTCTTCTGTATTACTGCGTAGCACCAAAGATCTCGGTCCAGTGACATTGTTTTAGAGAGGTGCAAGTGTGTAAGGTCGGAATTTATCAGATTGTCCCAGGTTTTTGGTCTACCTACTCCGTAACTACCATCAATTTTGATCGCCCTGCACTATATATATTCATATTATTATACTTTGGGAGGGTCATGCAACGAACACACCTGTTATTACAAATTTCTAGTTGGCTTAATAACCGGGTGGTTGTTTATATATATGTGTATATATATATATATGTGTGTGTGTGTGTGTATATGACTATATATACAAATACGTATATATATATATATATATATATATATATATATAATGTGTATATCATTATCATATTGTCCCAAACTCCCGTATAGTCGAGTTAACCAAGCGTGTGCTAACTGCTTTTTCTAGCAAATACGGTACTCACTTATTGTCCACCTTTACTACCCTTCTGTGACCACTGTATCACATGTTAATTTCTCCCTCTGCCTCTCGAGAATTTCTCATTTGTTACGAACACGTCAAGAAAGTCCTGTTTGAGGGTTCTCTTGATAAGCCTTATCAACCTCACAGTGATGGTGCACTTCTATAGTGCATAAATTGCTGCAAACAGATTCGACAGAGCTGCAGTTGGGATTTTGTAGAAAAAATAGGTATATTTTTGTCTATTATTTCCTCGTATTTTTAATTTGATGTGTATGTGTGTGTATATATATATATATATATAAATATATATATATATATATGGAGTTAACCAAAAAGAATCGATATTGCCAATTCATGATATTTTTAAATTCAATGTGTTTACATCATTCTAGATAGAAATATAGAAAAGATGAAAAGATGTTATTTAACAAAAGAAAAAATAATTGACACATAATGGCACAGAGCATATTCAATAAATTAAGATGATAGAATAGATTTCTCAAATCATTTAATAGCCTTACGAATGTTTCAATACAAGTTATTGAACTAATACTTATGTTATGACAATATTCTAAAGAAACAAAAAAATATGTTCAATATGACAAAGACTTATCAAATATTGTACATCTTCAAAAAAAATTTTTTTTTTTCCATTAGAGAGTTGGGGCCTGACAGCTGAGCTTTTGCTGTTTCAACAGCAAATTTCAGACATATATATATATATATATATAAGATGACATGTTTGAGTGTAAAGGTTTTCTCTTTCTCAATATAAATGATTAAATAATTACCCAATAAAGAACAAGCCAAAAGGAAACGATAGTTGTCTTCGGAGTATGTAGTCTCCCAAATGTCCAACTATCTTTATTTATACAACTTTACAACTATATTTATATGTATCATCATCATCGTTGTTATTTAAGGTCCGCTTCCCCTGCTAGAAAGGGTTGGATGGGTTTACATAGACCAAATCAGTACTGAAGTGGGGCTACTGACCTCCCAGACAAGCAAGGGAGCATGCATCTCTCTTACGTATGGTCTTATGTTCTATCAAGTGCACAGAAGAAGCTGTCATGTCCTTGACACAACTGAAGGGTCCTCCTAACCCTTTGTTTGGAAAGCTTTCTATGGCTGGATGCCCTTCCTATCACCAACCACTTTACAACATGTATTAGGTGCATATATTGTGTAGATCACCAACATTAAGGAGGCTTTCATATCCTTTACACAATTGAAGGGTCTTCACAATCCTTTGTTTGGCAAGTTTTCTAGGGGTGTTAGGGGACAAAAGCTAAAAAATGAAAACTGGAGAGGAGCATGGATAGAATATATATATATATATATATATCTATATATATATACTGGAAGGATCCATAGACGTGGTTGATAGCTTCTGCTATCTAGGTGACCTAATTAGTAGCGAAGGAGGCTGCACCAAGAGTATAATAGCTAGAATAAGGGTAGGATGGAAGAAGTTTAGAGAACTTCTCCCACTGCTGACAACAAAAGATTTCTGCCTACATACAAAAGGAAGGCTGTATGACGCCTGTGTGTGGTGTACATTGCTCTGCATTGTAGTGAAACATGGGCTGTGACTGCAAAGGGCATGCATAAACACGAGAGGGATGAAGCAGCCATGTTTTGTTGGATGTGCAATGTTGATGCAAGAAAAAGGCAGAGCTTGGACAAGCTGAGAGAGAAACTGGGTTTAAGGGGAATCCGAGATGGTGTGCAGGAGAGAAGACTGCATTGGTATGGACATGTGATGCTCATGGACAATGACCAATGGGTGACAAAATGCCAGGAAATCCCAGTGGAAGGAAGTAGCAATAGAGAATAACCAAGAAAGACCTGGGCAGAGGTCTCTTTCTCATTCCTCTCACTTTCTATCTGCTGTACTCAGACCTGGAGAGGGATGGGCTCCACCAGGCTTAAAATGCCCAAGAAATGCTGTATAGCAATACAGCGCCCCTACAACTCTATCAGGGCCATACTACTATATGTGTGTGTAAATTTTAAAGAGTTACTGACAGATACATATGTATAAATAGATAAAGGAACACACAAGGTGTAGTTTTACAATTTATATTCCTCCATCACATGTAATATCTCAAAAACAATATTACATAAGAATAGCTAACGAGTTAGATTTAGGTTTAGTATTATTGTTAGTTGGGTTTACATTTGGGAAGGATTATGTTAGACTTTGTTAGGGGCCATAAACTTTGTTTAGTAAGCTAAGGTAAGAATTTCTAGTGGAGAAGTGTGTCAAAAAAATTAACGCCCACTTCCCAAACAAATAATCAATGCTTCATTGTAGTAGAAACCATGACTATTGTAGGCATGCAGCATTGTAGATACATTATACTATGATATATATATGTTATCTCTCTCTCTCTCTCTCTCTCTCTCTCTCTCTCTCTCTCTCTCTCTCTCTCTCTCTCTCTCTCTCTCTCTCTCTCTCTCTCTCTATCTATCTATCTATCTATCTATCTATCTATCTATCTATCTATCTATCTATCTATCTATCTATCTATCTATCTATCTATCTATCTATCTATCTATCTATCTATCTATCTATCTCTGGGATGGACACACGCGTATAACTTGCTGAGTAAGTTCTGTTTAAATTTCTATAGAAATTCTTGTCTGATAACTTTAATTTTTGTACCATTTTGTAGAGGGACTGCCAGGTCAAACTTTGATCTGGTCAGTCTCTCAAAATATTCTACGCCTTTAGGCGAAATAGTTAAAAAAAAAGTTTTTTCTTGTTGAAAAGTCAATATTTTTTTAAATGGCCGAAGCTTCTTCACCAAAATTCGAAGGAGGAAAGGGGAAGATGAACTTACAGCTTCCCCCTGCCACTGTCACAGTAGCAGAGGTCAAGAAGATAGGTCAGCCAGAGGAAGAATTCTCTCCACCTGTTAACCGACAACTTGACGTTGCCATGGCAACAACCCAAAGAACCAGCAGCAACAGCAACAACAACAACAATGCGACGGACGAAAACAACACCAATAACAATAACAATAACAACAACAAGACCAATAACGGTGACAACAACAACAATGATAACAACAACACCACCAACGACAACAACAACACAAACAAACGAAATTTCTCCTTCGCCGAGACGACAAGGAAAACCCTCGACTATCTGCCAGTAGATATAACAAAAGCGAAGGAGCTACTGGCGGATGCGAAAAAATATATAGTGTACGGGGAAAATGGTTCATTCACAATCCATTCCCCCCCGGAACTAAAAAGCCAGAGACTCCTAAACACGGTCATGTTTAGGACAATCTCGAACAAAAGTAAAAAACCAGCTCAACCACCACAGAGCGAGATAGAGCTGGTTTTAAAAGACGTCATGAAGGACATCACCTTCATTCAGAAGGATAGACTCTACGGGAGTCTATCCATTCTCATGAAGGACAGGGACACAGCAGTGAAACTGTCCATCAAACCAATCACATCCACCGCATACACCTTCTACCCTACGTACATGGGTAGAAGAACACAAAAAATAAAAATCCACACCATCCTGCCGATTATGGACATATGGTGGGTTTTGACAGGTTTTCTGGACCTGGAGGATGACATGCTGGTGTCCATGGGAAAGGCATCGGGTGACGCGTTCAGTGGAACGAGCCTCGAACTTGTAGTTCAAATGAGGCCCGAAAGGATCGCCCAGATCCCTGAACGCGTCATACTGGATGATCTAACCTTCATCAACATTACCGTTGAGGGTAGACGGCCCTCGTGTTACCTCTGCGGAACCAGAGGTCACCTGAGGGCTGTCTGTCCCCAACTTAATAAGAAAACCCCAATCCTGCTTACACCACCAACAACTGCACAACCAACACAATCACCACAACTACCACTACAAAAACAACCACCACAGCTCAAACCAAAACAAAACAATGTCCAACCCATCCCCTCCACTCAAAAAACAAAAACAATTTCCAAAACACCCGTACCGCAAACACAACCCGAAAATATACCCCTCCCCTCCAACGCGGAAGATGACCCTAGTTCGTCGTCAGACGAGGAGGAGCACTTCCACACAATCAAAAGAAAAAAAAGAAAACACACCTCAGACACACAAATGAAAAAAACCCCTCCCCAAAACATAACACTGACACCAACACAAAAGAGCTCACAACAGCAAACAAAAAACACCACACAAAAACAAAAACATGCATACACATACATAAATACAAGAAACAAAAAACTGTTAAACATTGTGTACAACAACAATCTAATAAAAACACAAGGGCCTAACTTCACCCAGGCAGGGGATTTCCCCCACCTCAAAATGATTAAGGCCCCACAGGACACCTATAAAACTTTAAAAAACAATTTTAAAGAGGACGTGGGTCCCCCCTGCGTCGGGCCCATTAACCGCGTCCTCCTAAAAAACTATCCCACCCCCTCCCCAAACACCCTCACAACTCCAAGCTCCCCAACCACACAACACACTGATGCCCCCACACTTTCACAAACCACCACCCCACCCAACAACCCATCCCCCACCCTAATGGAAATTGTGCAGCCCGATACCCGGGACGCAGAGAGGTAAGTGCCTTTTCTCTTCACCACCAACATGGCTATGCTAAGAGTAGGCTGTTTAAATGCGCGTGGCCTGGGCTCAACTTGGAAGCAAGCAATGCTTCTAAATGACCTCAGGTCACAACGTATAGATGTGATGGTTATTTGCGAGGCCCGGATCAGCAACGTGCGACAGCTGGCCCCCACCTTTGATGACTTTGAGATGCACGCATCTCTCTGTCAGCCCGGAGGTGGGGGTGGAGTTGTCGTTCTGCTGCAAAAACATCTGGGTCTCGCAACACAGATGGTACATTTGGACCCGGAGGGTCGACTAGTGGTTCTGGACCTTGGCAGTGGTAAAGGCGGAGCGTTTAGGTTGGTAGCCGCCTACGGCCCTTTCGGGTCAATGCGGCCGGACTTCTTCCATCGTCTGGAGACTTTTCTAGGGACGTCCCGCTCCTTGCTATTAGTGGGGGACTGGAATGGTATCCTAGATGCACGCTGGGACTACGTAGGGGCCTGCCCCGATAGAGAGGGGTGTAATAGCCTCAAAGGGTTAATCGGTCGATTTGACCTGGCCGATAGATATCGACTAGATTTTCCGACTGCGCCAACCTGGACTTGGGCAAATCGTAGCGGATCATCTAGGTCGTACCTAGATAGGTTCTTAGTTAGAATTAAGGATAAGGACTTTTTAAGTTGTCCAAAAATGCGCATTGTTGGCTATTCAGACCACAAATTAGTGACCTGCATGGTCAACCTTGACAGAACTCATAGACAGGGCCCCGGTTACTGGAAGCTCAACTTGTCCTTGCCGGCAAGTAGAGCCTACAGGAATCGGATTAGTACGTTAGTTAAGGAACGGTTGACTGGAGCGATCGTCAACAGCAGGTGGTGGGTATCTCTAAAGAGAGAGATTAGAGTAGTCTCGATAGAATTTAGTAAGGTTCTAGCTGCGGATAGGAATAGGAAGGAAAGGGAGCTAATAGATAGAGTAGAAGAGGCAATTAGAAGCGGCGACGTGGCCAGAGTGCTAGCGTCGAGAACGGCTTTGAGCCAGTTTTTCGACGCGAAGCACGAAGGCTGCGTTGTCCGAAGTAAAATACGTGCTCTAGGGAACGAGGGGACCAAAGCTGTTAGCTGGGCCCGCGTGACAGAGGCCAACAGTGGAACTAAATCCACCATCCGGTCTTTGCGAGACCTGGATGGACGGGCGATTCTTGAGCCTAAGCAGATGTGTGAGGCCTTTCAAAGGCACTTTGCCCGACTGTTCGGGGGGGGCGGGGAGCCGGTTAGGAACGTGGACTTCGGTCCATACCTCGACGGCCTGCCGCGCCTCTCGGACAGGGAGGCGAAGTCCTGCGAGGAGCCGATTTCGGCCGCTGAGATAGAGGACGTGCTGAGCCAATGCGGCAAACGCAAATCCCCGGGTCTCGATGGTCTTCCTTACGAATTATATCTAGCTATGCCGGACTTGTTCCCCGATCTCCTCGAGGCGGTCTACTGCAACTGGCAACAGAACGGGAGAATTCCCTGTACTGTGACCAAGGGCGTAGTCACGCTAGTGAGGAAGGACGAGAACAAGGGGGACGAAATAAGTAACTTCAGGCCCATAACACTGCTAAATACAGAGTTACAGATTTTGGCCAAGGTGCTAGCAAAGAGGTTGGCGCTTGTCGTGGGCAACCTGGTGGGAGATGCGCAGACATGCGCTATCCCGTCCAGGTCCATCCATGACAACCTCCACCTCATGCGATACATCATAGAGAGGGTTGGGAACGAACCCGGCTTTGGTGGGGCTCTGATCAACTTGGATCAATCTAAGGCGTTCGATAGGGTCGACCATGGTTACCTGGATGCGGTGCTAGCGGCGGCAGGCTTCGGACCCGTTTTCAGGGGCTGGATCACTGCTATGCA
>OZ024741.1:322118237-322128237 GCA_964016885.1 Eledone cirrhosa | reverse complement strand
GTAGTCCTAATGGAGACGGGATTCTATATCAACTTAGCGCTCTCCACTTTGGAAAACGAAACATACTACGAAAAGGCTGAACACTACAATCAACAGAAAATTATGAGAAACCTAAAAACTCTGATCAACCAATACAAAGAAGGACTCACTAACAAGGAATTCAGCTTCATCACAGACTTCACAAGTAAATCCAGCCTTTTCTACGGTATCCCTAAAGTACATAAAAGTGAATTAATAAGTAAGGTATGCAAGGAAGCCACAGACATAGTCATCAATGTCCCCTCACCCAATGATCTCAAATTAAGACCTATAATAGCAGGCCCCGCTTGCGAAACCCACCGCCTTAGCAACTTCATTGATACCCTTCTCAAGCCTTTTCTCAAACACATCAAAAGCTATATAAGGGACGACCTTGATGTGCTCAATCACCTCCCTAATATGCCACTTTCTGAACAAACCCTACTAGTGACGTTCGATGTAGTCAACCTACACTCCAACATCCCCCACTACCTAGGAATAGAAGCTATCCAATTCTGGCTGGATAATTACCACAATGAACTCCCACAACGCATCAAAAAAGAATTCGTGATAGAGGGACTCAAATTTATCTTGGAGAACAATTACTTCGTTTTCAATAACAAACCCTACAGGCAGAAATCTGGGACCGCTATGGGAACGAAAACAGCCCCCACTTATGCCCACCTAGTCATGGGATACCTGGAAATCACCCTCTACACTAAAGTCCTAAACAAGTTTGGAAACACTCTCCACTTACACATAGAAAGGAACTGGAAGCGATATCTAGATGACTGCTTCATCCTTTGGCACGAAAACATCGAGAAACTTAAAGAATTTCACACCCTTATGAATGGGCTCAACACGAATATTAACTTCACGATGGAATACAGCCATCAACAACTCCCCTTCCTCGACATCCTCATTAAGATCCATAACAAAAAAATAGAAACAGACATATACTACAAGCCCACAGACTCCAAGCAATATCTTCCTTTCAACTCTTGCCACCCTAGACACGTTAAAATTAATATTCCCTACAACTTAGCCAAGAGAATCTGTACTATAGTCTCCAATAAAAACACCTGCTACTTACGGCTACAAGAACTAAAGGACACACTCATAGGCAGGGACTACCCTGCATCACTAATTGACAATGGAATCCAACGTGCCCTAAAACTCAGTGCCCAGGACCTTAGACACCCTAAAGTAAATCAACCGAAACTAAAAGCTCTTCCATACATCTCCACACACAACCCCCTCAACAATGAGGCACCATCCTCCAGAACATCCCTGTGTTGAAAAAGGACCATAGAATGAACCAAATCCTACGAACACACGATATCATAAAGAGCAAAAGACAATCTAAGCCAATAAAAAACATCCTAACACATGCCAAAGTACTGCCAACCACAACAACGAAACCCACAGTAAAAAAAAATGCGATAGACCCAACTGTGGCATTTGCATCAACCTAATAGAGGGTTCGGAATTCTATTTCAAAGAAGGACAACGTTTTATAGTAAAACACAATTTCACATGCGCATCAGAAAATCTAATATATGTATTAACTTGCTCAGGTTGTCGAGAACAATACATAGGCCAGACTAAAAACAGCCTCCGCCAACGCATGACTGTCCATAGATCCCAAATTAAAATACGGGAATACAGGAAAATACCACTGAGTGAACACATTGATACCTGTGCCGCCCCAAATCATCCCAACTTCAGAATCTTTCCCCTCTACAAATTTAAAGATAATGCCACCCACACCCAGCGCATCAGCAAGGAATCTTACTTTATTAACAAATACGGACCCCGTCTAAACACTTCTCCCTAAGACGAACCCACAACATACACACGTCAACATACATACCTACATCAGCATACATCTCTACCCACATATAAACACAATGACATACGCAAACACACATGTTCTATGGTGCAATACAAATATACACAAATTTGCATACCTTTTGATGTCTATAGATATAAACGTGCCGACACACACACATACATAAACGCACACATGCATTGTACACTGATGGGCACATACATATTTGTACACAAGTATTCCAATACGGCAAGGCCTAAAGAATTCCCCTTGCAGTACGTACAATCTGGACACACTCCAGATACATATTTGTGCACAAGTATACAATTTCTGGACACACTCCAGATACATGTGTACAATTTGTACACAAGTATACAATTTGTGCACGGGTATATACAATTTCTGGACACACTCCAGATACATATTTGTGCACAGGTATTCCAATACGGCAAGGCCTAATGGATTCCCCTTGCAGTATGTACAATATGGACACACTCACACACACCTTGGTATTATGCCAATACTATATATCATTTCACACCTTTTATTATTAAGGTTTTTGATGTTCTATTGAGAGAATCGATTTTACTGAAAATATCGAATAATGTACACCATTTTACCAGAAATAAATACTGGTCCACCCACACACACACACATTCTCTCTCACACACACACACACGCGTACATTAACACACAAAGACACACAGACACACACACTTCTCCGTATAAGACAAGAGCTGAGAAATATCTTTTAACATGTTAAAATATCCCCCACACACTTACAGACACATTCCTACTGACCATCCCTCTACCACGAATTACTCTGCTACACACACACACACACACACACACACACACACACACACACACACACACACACACACACACACTTGTCTTAATAGGCATTTGAACTGTCAACAGGCTGCGGTTCGCACACACATTCCTGCTGACCATTATCACAACAACGAACCTCTTTACTACTACTACTACACACACACACACATATTTGTTTTGAAAGACTTATTTCTCAGTGACTTCTCAATCACCCGACACAAACCTACATTTGGCGCAAAATCAATTTTTAACATTCACATGACCGACCAGTCAAAATTGTTTTGACCACAAGAATTTTTGCAACACGAATTGGCGCAAAACTTATTTTATTAGCGCTGGAGCCACTTTTTTAACATAAAAACAGGTAGAATTCCCAAAACTAATCAGATCAGAGCAAACATCACGGACGCTCTATCTCAAAATTATTTTTGAAAAGCATTAGAAATAACCGGTAAAACTTAAAACCCAAACTGAATACTAACCAATACTATTACTAATTCTCACTTATTCCTAATTAAACTATTTTTCACTGTGAACAATTTGTCAGCATTTTCTTTTCCGTTTACCAATATATATATATATATATACTTATATATATATATATATACTTATATATATATATATATACTTATATATATATATATACTTATATATATATATATACTTATATATATATATATACTTATATATATATATATACTTATATATATATATATACTTATATATATATATATACTTATATATATATATATATACTTATATATATATATATATATATATACTTATATATATATATATATATATATACTTATATATATATATATATATATATATACTTATATATATATATATATACTTATATATATATATATATACTTATATATATATATATATATACTTATATATATATATATATATATATATATATATATATACTTATATATATATATATATACTTATATATATATATATATATATACTAATATATATATATATATACTTATATATATATATATATACTTATATATATATATATATACTTATATATATATATATATATATACTTATATATATATATATATATACTTATATATATATATATATATATACTTATATATATATATATATATATACTTATATATATATATATATATATACTTATATATATATATATATATATACTTATATATATATATATATATATATACTTATATATATATATATATATATACTTATATATATATATATATATATACTTATATATATATATATATATATACTTATATATATATATATATATATATATATATACTTATATATATATATATATATATATATACTTATATATATATATATATATATATACTTATATATATATATATATATATATACTTATATATATATATATATATATATACTTATATATATATATATATATATATACTTATATATATATATATATATATACTTATATATATATATATATATATATACTTATATATGTACTTATATATATATATATATATATATATATATATATATATATATATATATATATATGAGGAACGATCGACTTTCGTCAAATCGGACCGAGGGAACAATGTTTCCGTTGGTCTTTCCAATTGCTAATACTATCTATCGGTCGCAACTCCAGGTAGAAGGAGCAACGTGAAATAAAGTGTCTTGCTCAAGGACATAACGCATCGCCTGGTCCAGGAATCGAACTCACAACCTTACGATTGCGAATCCAATTCTCTAACCACTCAGCCACACGCCTTCACTATATATATATATATATATATATATACTTATATATATATATAAGTATATATATATATATAAGTATATATATATAAGCATTCAACCCTTCCCCACCTCCCGTATACTAACACCCCTTCATCAAACTACACACACACCAGTACACCACACTCCCTCCATAGAACTACACACACCCTTCTCTCCCCGCTCCACCCACACCCTCGCTCCACACTCACTCATCCCACTAACACCTCTACTAATACACACACACACCCTCCTCACTCCAACTTTCACACCTACCCATCCTCGCCCCTTTACCATTCCACCGACTGCTGCTATGCCCTATGACCACCTCCCAGCACAAACAGACACACAGCACTCCCATTGCTTGACCACTTCCTGTTGCGCGCGCACCCCACATCTCTCCTCTTCCGACCATCTCTTCATGGAATACTCGTATGTGGAACTTGACCACCACTGAATCCACTAAACATCATAGGATTTTACCTACTTTTCAACCATCCTCTTACGGAATCACCTATATAACTCACCACACACACACCCAAAAAAATTTTTTTCTCCACACGCCACCTACACCCACAACACGCTTAAACCCCCCCACACACGTGCTTTCCACCACATATTTACACCCTCAGCCTCCTGATTCCTCCCCCCCCCACCCCTCTATCTACACACGCACAGACACTCCGACCTACACCCCCCCCCCCACACACACACCTCTTCCTGAACATGCAACCCCGTTCTTCCCCCAACCCTTACTTTCACATACACACATATATTTAATTTTATTTCATTCCTTGTATTTTGATCATGCTTTATTTTTATTTTTATTTTTAATTTCATTCGCACCGTTTCCTTTCGATATATGTCTCTCCTATGCACACCCTTTGAACTCTGTTCCCACACACTTCTCACCTGAGGAAGGGCTTATTGCCGAAACGTCGTTCCCCACCACCACCCCACTCTCCAGAGCGTGAAATTAATAAGCATTCGTTGTACTGCCTCTCTGTTTTGTTCCTGTTCAAATTTTTCCATTATATATATATACTTATATATATATATATATATATATATATTGTTATACTTGGGGAGGGTCATATTTGTGTAATATTGCCAGAATTAATAACAGAACACACTCACTGTTTGGTTGATTTTCGCTTCTCGCTTCTGTGTATTTTATATCGGTAATCTAACTTACTCGGTCCTCAATGTTGCCATATATATATATACTTATATATACTTATATATATATATACTTATATCTCCCGAAGAAGCTGAGATACAACCTCCTCACGAGGAACAGCAGACTACCCGCCTTCTACCACCTCGTGAAAACACACAAACAGGGACCCGACCTGAAGATCATGCTGTTTAGATTCCGGAATCTAAACAGCATGATCTATTAATTAAGAACCGACTAGATACGGTATATAACTTGATTATATGCCGAACCATCGTGAGTTATACGATAGACACGTGTTCTATATATTGCGTCTCATGGATTATGTGAGTGGTGAGCGAAGACAGTGGTACGGCTTTGCCTACGATACAATAAGGTTTATAGTATGTTGAAAGTTTCTGATATTTTGGTGTTTCCCTGCCTCCGGGACTGTATATCATACAGATGTATGCGAATAAATGACTTAATAATTCAGCCCACATAATAAGATCGATTGCCTGCTTCAACTGCCTGACCCTGCAAATATCATTCTGACGCACTCTAATCATGTATAAATAAGACACGCGTGCATGCTACACGTGAGATTGTTTCATACACAGCCTACTCTAAACTTTCCTCTTGCTTTATCTTCATAGACTGCCAACGCTTCATGTTTATCTTTATTTTCATTTTTGTTTTTATTTTTATTTTTATTTTTATTTTTATTTTTATTTTTATTTTTATTTTTATTTTTATTTTTATTTTTATTTTTATTTTTGTTTTTATCCTGTCACCTGTATATGTAAATTGCCATGCTATATCATTTGATGAATGTCACCCCACTGTTGATCAATATGCCCATATGTTTTATATGTCTCTTGGGTTGAAAAGGAGGTCAAGTATGTTATAGATCAGTAAATAGTTGCTCCGAAGAATCCAAACCTCGGTTTGGAGGAAACAATTGTAAGCAAATAAATGACTTAAACTGAACTTTGATTATTGTAATCTCTATATAACTGCTCTGTAAAACAACTGATGTTATTACATTGAGCTATTTATCTTACTGGTAATAGGATAGTAATTAATGACTATCTTTCACTATTTAAGGTTTGTATAAATAATATATTACCATTAAAGGTTTTATTACATACATAACCATAAATAGTATCCTTAATACTATATATATATATATATAAGTATATATATATATATAAGTATATATATATATATATATATATATATATAAGTATATATATATATATATATAAGTATATATATAAGTATATATATATATATATAAGTATATATATATAAGTATATATATATATATATATAAGTATATATATAAGTATATATATATATATATATAAGTATATATATAAGTATATATATATATATATATAAGTATATATATAAGTATATATATATATATATATAAGTATATATATATGTATATATATATATATATATATATATATATAAGTATATATATATGTATATATATATATATATATATATATATATATATATATATATATATATAAGTATATATATTAGAAAGTGAGGTTTTTTTTACAAAATGAAAATAACCGAGGTGTCCTACACGAGTGGAAGTATAAAGAAAAAGGGATGAAATCGAAAATGAAGTCTTATTTTTTTTAAAAATATATATATTTATTTGGTTCCTTTACCGGTTTCGCAGTTCTTCTGCTTTTCAAAAGGTGAGTTGAGATGGGGGGTCTGTGGTTTTTCTCACATCTGGTTGGTCTCTAAATGTTACTTGTTTTATATGGAAAAAGTGGCTCGAAAACCAGGTTTTTCGAGAAGTAATTTGATTGGTTTGTTAATAATTATAATAAATTTCGCGCCAGTTCGCGTTACAATAGTTCTTCAAATAAGAGAGGGGGGGTTGTCACAGGTTGTTTTTTCATATATGAGTGTTTGAATTTCTTTTTACTTGAAAAAATGAGGCTCACGAAGGCTTTTTTTTGGTTGGTTATAAATGAAATTTGGCTGTCACGTGAACAAGTTTTCATTACATTTTTGCGCCCTTATTTGGAAAACTATTCTGTAGTCTTTATAGTGAATGTTATGACAATGGAGAGATAGTGGTCAAGGGAAAAGGGATTGGGAGAAATGTTCTGGTTCAGTGAATATGGCCAGCTGTCAGAGTTCAGGTGTCAGAGTTCAGATTTTCTATTGAGACTGAAAATATGTGTTTATTTGTGTGCTTGTGTGTGTGTATATGTGTGTGTGTGTGTGTGTGTGTATGTGTGTATTGGAAGATGATTCTATTAGTAGAGATGGGGGAGGGAGTTGTGTGTTATGTGTGTGTGTGCGAGTATGTTAGATAGAGAGAATATATATTTTGTGTGTGTGTATATATATATGTGTGTAGGAAAGTGGTTCTATTAGTAGAAATGGGGAGGGTGTTGTAGGTGTGGGGGTTGTTATGTGTGTGTATGGGTGTTATGTGTGTGGGAGTATGGTTAGCATGTTAAGATGAAGAGAATATATATATATATATATATATATTGTGTGTGTGTGTATGTGTGTGTGTAGGAAAATGATTCCTTTAGTAGGAATATTTTTGAATGAACATATTTTCCTGACTTTTTCGTGTTTGTTATTGTATTGCCAGTGCAAACGTATGTTTAAGGTTTATTTAGTTCGGGTTTTTATTTTCTAAAGTAGAAGGTGTTATGTGTGTGTGTGTATGTCATATTGTGGTGTTGACATAATGTATATTAAACCTTATTTAATGTTGGTCTATATTTTTGAATAAACATATTTTCCTTATTTATTCGCATTTGTTCTGTTGGATTGTTAGCGCAAAGGTAAAATGGGAAGACTTGGAATTTGGGTGTCTTATTACTTGCGCAAATGTCTAGATATGCACTTAGTGGTATCTGTCTCGTGGTTGGATCTCGTAATTGTTGGCGATGAACTGTCATTCTGTTTCTGAGTGTGAGTTTAGTTTGTCCTATATAATCTTCATTGCATCCTTTACATTTAATGGCATAAATTAGATTTTTTGATGAGCAAGTGAAGTGATTTTTTACAGTAAAATTTTGTCCTGATTTAAATGTATACGTGTTGCCTTCAATGAGGTGAGTGCAGGTTCCACAATTAGAGCGACCACATTTTTTGATACTTGGTTGTGGGTTTGTGGTAGGTAATTTGGCATTGGTGAGTAATGTTTTCAGTGATTTTGGTTGTCTTTTGCTTTTGATTATTTTGTGTGTTTCAAGGGCTTTTTTCATTCTTGGGTTTTGTTTTAGTAGTGGGATGTTATTGTGAATAGTGTTGTAAGCTTCCGCATTTCTTGGGTTGTGTGTTGAGATATATGATAGAATATTGGACGTACCTTGAATTTGTTTCTGTTTCCGTAATTCATCAATGCCTATTGCTTTAGCCCTTTCTATTCCATTATTTATTAGTAATAGTGGGTACTCTCTCTCAAGTAGAATTTCCTTTAATTCTTGAAGTCTTTTATTTCGCGTTTCATAATTGGAGACAATTGTGCAAATTCTTCTTGCTAGGTTAAAAGGAATGTTCGTCTTCGTGTGCTTTGGATGGTTGGAGGTGAATAGCAGATATTGTTTGGAATCTGTTGGTTTGTAGTGTATGTCAGTTTCGATATTTGTGTCTTTTTTTGTGATTAAGATGTCCAGAAATGGGAGTTGATCTTGGCTGTATTCCATTGTGAATTGGATGTGGTTATTGATGCCGTTTATTAAGTTTTTGAAATCCTTCAGTTGGTCGAGTGTGTGGGACCAAAGAATGAGGCAATCATCCAAGTAGCGTTTCCAATTCTCTGATAAATATTTGTGGAAGTTCAATCCGTATTTTGATTTGGACTGTTCATATATCTGGACTTCTAAGTTTGCCATGACTAAGTTGGCATAAGTTGGAGCGGCTTTTGTGCCCGCTACAATTGGTCTTAATTTAAGGTATGTGGGGTATTGTGTGTTCACGCAGGCTGAGGTGGATTGTTTACAGGCATCGTTGATTATTTTACATTTGTGGATCTTCGGAAGTCCGTAAAGGTTGCTGGTTTTGTATTCAAAATTTGTTAAATAATCGCGTTCCTTTTTAGTTAGGTCTTCATGGTATCGATAAATCAGTGTGTTTAATTTGGTCATTATTTTTGATTGCTGGTAGCTTTTTACCAGATTGCTGGTAATTTTTTAAGTATATATATATATATATATATATATATATATATATATAAGTATATATATATATATATATATATATATATATATATATATATATATATATAAGTATATATATATATATATATATATATATATATACTTATATATATATATATATATATATATATATATATACTTATATATATATATATATATATA
>OZ024741.1:322110737-322113237 GCA_964016885.1 Eledone cirrhosa | reverse complement strand
TTGAGGAATGGCTTGTAAGGACAGTGCAAACTTTGTACAGAGGTACTCTCAGTAAAGTCAGGGTAGGAATGGAGTTTAGTGAGGAATTCCAGATACAAGTAGGAGTACATCAGGGTTCGGTCCTCAGCCCGCTCTTGTTCATTATAGTCCTCCAAGCCATAACAGAGGAGTTTAAGACTGGCTGTCCATGGGAACTTCTCTATGCTGACGATTTGGCTCTTATGGCAGAATCAGTAGAGGAGCTAGAGAATAAATTCCGGCTATGGAAACAGCAGTTGGAAGCAAGAGGACTGAGAGTAAATCTAGCTAAGACAAAAGTGTTGATGAGTAGAAAAGAGGACAAAACCCTGATTCCGTCAGGGAAATGGCCATGTTCGATATGCAGAAAAGGAACTGGCATAAATTCTATAAAATGCACACAATGTAGGTCCTGGGTACACAAGAGATGTAGCGGGATAGCAGGCAAACTAACAGGTAGGGAGAAATATGTATGCAGTAGATGTACAGGGAAATTAGACAGTAGAAGTCGCACTGATAGACACATTTTTCAAATGCGAGAGGGCGCTATAGAAGTGGTGGATAGCTTCCGGTACCTAGGAGATCAGATTAGCATGGGAGGAGGGTGTTCCGAGGCCATAGTATCTAGAATAAGGACGGGTTGGAAGAAGTTTAGGGAGCTGCTTCCTCTGTTGACGAAGAAGGGTTTCTCCCTGCGTACGAAAGGCCGGTTGTATGATGCCTGTGTGAGGAGCGCGATGCTGCATGGTAGTGAGACATGGGCAGCTACCGCAGAAGATATGCGACGGCTGGAGAGAAATGAGGCAAGCATGCTCCGTTGGATGTGCAGTGTAAATGTGCGTGAACGACCCAGCATAAATGTGTTGAGAGAGAAACTGTGTCTGAGAGGGATAGAATGTAGTGTACGGGAGAGGAGACTGAGGTGGTATGGACATGTGATGCGCATGGAGGATGACCGATGGGTGAAGAAGTGCCAGGAAATGCCAGTTGAAGGAAGACGTGGTAGAGGTAGACCACGAAAAACATGGGCGGAGGTGGTGAGAACAGACCTCAGATCATTGAAGCTCACGGTGGAGATGACGAGGGACCGTGACGAGTGGAGAGATGCTGTGCTGAATAAGACCCGTCCCACCCTTGCAAGCAGGGAAAAGCGGACGTAAAATGATGATGATGATGATGATGATACTTATATATATATATATATATACTTATATATATATATATATATATATATATATATATACTTATATATATATATATATATATACTTATATATATATATATATATATACTTATATATATATATATATATATATATATATATATACTTATATATATATATATATATATACTTATATATATATATATATATATATATACTTATATATATATATATATATATATACTTATATATATATATATATACTTATATATATAATATATACTTATATATATATATATATATATACTTATATATATATATATATATATACTTATATATATATATATATATATACTTATATATATAATATATACTTATATATATATATATATATATATACTTATATATATATATATATATATATATATCATAAAACATGTCTAAAGAATCAATCAGATATTAAAATATATACTATTTCTTCCTCTAATCAGCATAATTAACCATATACATAATCAAATCCAGCAAGCTTTAAGAGTAAATTTTCTAACGGGGAAATCTCCGACAAACAATTGATCGGAGCTAGTTCGCGTTAACTCCGTTCCATTATTTATCAAACACTTCGGCAGCATGCAGAATCCGATCAAACACATCGTCAACCGTCACGTAATTAGTAGTAAAATTAAACTTAGAAGAAATGCGCACATACCGTAATTATATCTCTACCATGGTTTCTTCCTTGTTTAGGACATCCAAATAATATGGACTTGCCTTGAGTCAGGTTATCATCAGGAGATAAACTCAGAAATAGACATTTACTTATATATATATATATATATATACTCTTTTACTCTTTTACCTGTTTCAGCCATCCGGCTGAGGCCATGCTGGGGCACCGCCCTTGTTGCTACACATTTTATCTCCAGCCTGTATAGGTTGGCCACTGGTGTAGGAGGGAGTTTGTTGCTGCTGCCCTTAGGTTTCCCTCGTGTCTTGCTGTGGGCTCATCCGGGATCCTGGATAACAAGGTGTCGAGATGTTTCTTAAAGACATCCACCTCCACGTCATGCAAGTCTCGCAGATGCCTCGGCAGCCTGTTGAAGAGTTGAGGGCCCTTGAATCCCAGGCTATTGCAATACCTGCTCCTTATTCTAGATGTGGAAGACGGGACCTTTGGCACCACACAGTGACGTCCTGTTCGACGGTTGGTCCAGCTCCCAATGCCAAAGTTTGGTGCTAGTCCCTCCAGGATTTTCCACATGTAGATCACTGCGTATCTCTCCCGTCTTCGCTCCAAGGAGTAGAGGTTCAGTTCCTTCAGCC
>OZ024741.1:322088237-322105737 GCA_964016885.1 Eledone cirrhosa | reverse complement strand
GGTACTGATATTGGTATGAATGGTGGTGGTGGTTGTGGTGATGTTGCTGCTGCTGTTGGTATTGGTGTTCTTGTAACTGCTGCTGTTGGTAGTGGTAGTGGTGGTGCTGGTACTGATGTTGCTTGTATTGGTGTGCTGTTGTTGTTGCTGCTGCAGTTGGGGGTAACAAGCCGTTGTGGAAATGAGGTGGGACGTGTATGTGCGAAAGAGAAGAAAATTAGAGAACGGTGGCCAAAGGAACACTGAAGTTGTTTTCGTTTAATTCCTTACATCTGTTTTTCCATGTTTACATGAGCTGGACAGGTCTGTCTAAGTTCAGCATCTCTCCACTCACTGCATTCCTTTATCATCTCCTCTGTAAGTCTCAGCGATTTGAGATCAGCTTTCACCACCTCTGCCCATGTCTTTCTCATTCTACCTCTATTGCGGCTTTCTTCCACTGGGATTTTCTGGCATTTCTTCACCCAGTGATAATCATCCATGCATAACCACATGCCCATACCAATGCAGTCTTCTCTCTTGTACACCTCTTCGGATTCCTATTAAATCCAGTTTCTCCCCGAGTTCATCCAAACTCTGCCTTTCACTCACATTTACATTACACATCCAACGAAGCATGGTTGCTTCATTTCTCTTCGGCCTACCCATTTCCTCTGCAGTCGCAGCCCATGTTGTATTACCATGTAACATTGCACTACACATACAGGTGTCATACAGTTGTCCTTTTCTATGTAGAGAAGCATTTTGTTGTCAACAGTGGAAATAGTTCTCTTCCATCCTATCCTTATTCTAGTTATTATCCTCTCAGAGCACTCTCCTCCGCTGCTTATTAGGTCACCTAGATAACAGAAGTAATTAACCATCTTTATGGATCCTTCATGTGACTGGAAAATTTTTATATCACTGATGCTCTTCCTGTTGGTTACACCTTTGCATCTTTTACATAAAAGTCTTCCCTTCCTGTTAGTCTGCTGTTATCCCACTACATCTTTTGTGTACCCAAAATTTACATTGTGTACATTGTATAGTGTTTCTGCCTACTCCTTTTCTGCATATTGAGCAGAGCCACTTTCCTGAAGGAATCAGGGTCCTATCTTCTTTCCGACTTACTAGCACTTTAGTTTACTCAGCCCTTTTGATTCCAAATTTTGTTTCCATCGTCAGAACTTATTCACTAGTTCTTTTATGGATTCAGCTATGAGGATCAGATCATCCGCATAGAGAAGTTCTCATGGACAGTCAGTTTTAAACTCCTCTGATATAGCCTGGAGAACTATAATAAACAGCAGTAGGCTGAGAACAAAACCCTGATGAAATCCTACATATACCTTGAATTCCTCACTAAACTCACTTCCTACTGTCACTTGACTGACAGCTCCTCTGTACATAGTTGCACTGCCCTCAAAAGCCATTCTTCTACACCTAATTTCCTTAAGGACCACCAGATAACAGAACAAGATACTCAGTCAAAAGCCTATTCTAGATCAACAAAAGTAAAATACAGAGTTTTATTCTTAGCTCTGAACTTCTATTTCATAGCCTCGCTATGAAACGGGCATCTGTAGTACTCTTTCCAGGCACAAAACCGAACTGCCTCTCATCTAATTTGACTATATATATATCTACATATATATAAACACACACATACATATATATATATATATATTGTAAATAGACATTGAAGTGTTGAGTGTGTTAAAATGTTTAGAAATTTAGAAAATCTTGAACACAGGAAAATTGCTGTGAACACAACTTAGAAAATCAGGTATAATAACCTATATATTTGGAAAATGTGGTCAGTAGCCACAATAAAAGTTTAATACTGTACTTCTAAAATTCCAACTAAGTGCTTTGTACCATTGAGCTAAATAATCACTGTTAATGGTTACCATTTTAAATAAAGCCAAATATCAGCTTTTCAATGTGACAACATTTTGTAAATAAACAATGGTGTGGTGATTGAGTTGAAATGCTTAGAAATGTTGAAAATCTCCAATGCAGATGCCTTATTTGAAACATTCTTTAGGTTCATTGTAAAAGAGGCAATATCTGTTTTTGTGTTGGTGGAATTTAGTGTGAAGAAAAACAGTGATACATTCTGCTGAATATCTTTACATAGAGCAAGAAACAAATAGAATTTTGATTAATATTTATATTTAGAATTCATAATTCAGATATTGGTCTATTGATAGATGTGGATAAGGTGTGATAGATTCAAGTTATCAGATCTAGCTTATCTCTCTCTCTCATAAATATGTTTATGTGTTTATGTATATTGACTACTATAACGACTCCATGCATGTGTATTTCAGGCATGTAGACCAGTTAAGTAAGAACACATCGATAAGTCATTTTTGTTTTGAACCGTTTCTGTTTCATGTTTGAAAAGGGGTAATACCCTGAAATATCGTGTTGAAATATTTTGAGTAAAATATTACTTTGTTTTGTTTTATTTGTCACCCTTTGCCGTTTATATATTTCTACCACATTGTCCCGGCTTTTCGAAACTTATCAGTCATTTATTACATAAGATTCTTTTCCTATTATATCAAGTGTAAAATTAATATAGTTCTTCATTGTAGTGAGTCGTTTGCTTTGTTATTTCTGTTTACGTTTTGCATATATATATATATATATATGTTTATATATGTTTGTATATATATATATATATATATGTTTGTATATATATACGAGGGCAATCCCAAAAGTAAGGTCTCCTTTCGATATTGCAACTTTTCCATTAAAATCCTGTGGATAGTGCTTCGAGAAACCTCAGGAAACAAAATACAGAGACCATCCAGAGTGATCCGCCGATCTTTACACATGTTTTCCTCGGAAGGAGACCTTACTTTTGGGATTGCCCTCGTATATAATAACTGGGCGAAATTTGCACTTGGCGGTAGCATTCAACGGGAGCTCCATTCTCAATGGATGCCAAGCCAAGATTGAGCATCCCAGCAAAGCGTGTGCATGCTTGTTTGGGAGTGAAGGAAGCACCAATCACAACAGTGTTGCCAACAACCATACGAACAGTTTCTCTGCGTCCCCATTGCTTTGGAGACCTTACTGTTGGGATTACCCTCGTGTATATATATATATATGTTTGTATATATATATATATATATATCAGGGCAATAAAAATAGACGGTAGCCACAGAGTAGGCAGACCCA
Source organism: Eledone cirrhosa (assembly GCA_964016885.1). Classification (NCBI taxonomy): domain Eukaryota; kingdom Metazoa; phylum Mollusca; class Cephalopoda; order Octopoda; family Eledonidae; genus Eledone; species Eledone cirrhosa. Next base: position 322,102,566 of record OZ024741.1, on the reverse strand, counting down.
GAAAAACCTGGGATGACTTGATAAATTCCGACCTCACACGCTTACACTTTTCCAAGACAATGTCACTGGACCGAGATATTTGGCGCTACACAGTAATACAGAAGACCCGCCTTACCTAAGTACAAAGTGAAACCTACTACAGTCAGTAGGCACCTCTAACAAAATACACCCGCGCCCACTACCCCCACCCCATCCACACCACCCCTTCAATGTAAAGTTAAGTTGGTACCACAACATCCAGTCCGAAACAAATGAGGTTGTGTAGGTGTCACAACAAAAAAAAACACAGTCCACGCTGTAATGTGGCCGTGTAGGTAACACGGTAAAAACCTCCCAGACCACACTGTAAACGTGGTTGGTGTTAGGAAGGGCATCCAGCCGTAGAAAACCCGCCAGACAGTCCTATGCGAACAAGACAACCACTCTTGCCTCAAGTGGAAAACTCCCATCCAAACCCATGCAAGCGTGGAAGATGGACGTTAAACGATGATGATGATGATGATTATATATATATATATATGTTTGTATATATATATATGTTTGTATATGTATATATATATATATATATATATATATGTTTGTATATGTATATATATATATATATATATATATATATATGTTTGTATATGTATATATATATGTTTGTATATATATATATATATATGTTTGTATATATATATATATATGTTTGTATATATATATATATGTTTGTATATATATATATATGTTTGTATATATATATATATATATGTTTGTATATATATATATATATGTTTGTATATATATATATATATGTTTGTATATATATATATATATGTTTGTATATATATATATATATGTTTGTATATATATATATATATATGTTTGTGTATATATATATATATATATGTTTGTGTATATATATATATATATATGTTTGTGTATATATATATATATATGTTTGTATATATATATATATATGTTTGTATATATATATATATATGTTTGTATATGTATATATATATATATATATATATATATGTTTGTATATGTATATATATATATATATATATATATATATGTTTGTATATGTATATATATATATATATATATATATATATATATATATATATATGTTTGTATATATATATATGTTTGTATATATATATATATGTTTGTATATATATATATGTTTGTATGTATATATATATATATGTTTGTATGTATATATATATATATGTTTGTATGTATATATATATATATATATATATATATATATATGTTTGTATATATATATATGTTTGTTTATATAATGTTTGTATATATATATATATATATATATATATATACAAACATATATATATATGAATATAGACATAGAATATTCGAAAATATTCTGTATGTTTATAATAAACATTTTGAAGACCTAATCGCTATAGAATAGAATACGTCACGTATTACAATTAGATTCTCGATAAAAGCAAGGGAAGTAATCTACGCGTTTCATTCTTGTTAGAAATCATCAGGACTACATATCCAGTGCTTTTATCGAGAATGACACAGCTAGAGACTTATAGAATACTTAGCTGTGTACAGGAACTGGTTTGAAAGAGCGGTTGCCGGTCCGGCAGAAATTAGAAATTGGAATAAATGCTCTGAAATAGCGATATATATGTGAATATAGACATAGAATATTCGAAAATATTCTGTATGTTTATAATAAACATTTTGAAGACCTAATCGCTATAGAATAGAATACGTCACGTATTACAATTAGATTCTCGATAAAAGCAAGGGAAGTAATCTACGCGTTTCATTCTTGTTAGAAATCATCAGGACTACATATCCAGTGCTTTTATCGAGAATGACACAGCTAGAGACTTATAGAATACTTAGCTGTGTACAGGAACTGGTTTGAAAGAGCGGTTGCCGGTCCGGCAGAAATTAGAAATTGGAATAAATGCTCTGAAATAGCGATATATATGTGAATATAGACATAGAATATTCGAAAATATTCTGTATGTTTATAATAAACATTTTGAAGACCTAATCGCTATAGAATAGAATACGTCACGTATTACAATTAGATTCTCGATAAAAGCAAGGGAAGTAATCTACGCGTTTCATTCTTGTTAGAAATCATCAGGACTACATATCCAGTGCTTTTATCGAGAATGACACAGCTAGAGACTTATAGAATACTTAGCTGTGTACAGGAACTGGTTTGAAAGAGCGGTTGCCGGTCCGGCAGAAATTAGAAATTGGAATAAATGCTCTGAAATAGCGATATATATGTGAATATAGACATAGAATATTCGAAAATATTCTGTATGTTTATAATAAACATTTTGAAGACCTAATCGCTATAGAATAGAATACGTCACGTATTACAATTAGATTCTCGATAAAAGCAAGGGAAGTAATCTACGCGTTTCATTCTTGTTAGAAATCATCAGGACTACATATCCAGTGCTTTTATCGAGAATGACACAGCTAGAGACTTATAGAATACTTAGCTGTGTACAGGAACTGGTTTGAAAGAGCGGTTGCCGGTCCGGCAGAAATTAGAAATTGGAATAAATGCTCTGAAATAGCGATATATATGTGAATATAGACATAGAATATTCGAAAATATTCTGTATGTTTATAATAAACATTTTGAAGACCTAATCGCTATAGAATAGAATACGTCACGTATTACAATTAGATTCTCGATAAAAGCAAGGGAAGTAATCTACGCGTTTCATTCTTGTTAGAAATCATCAGGACTACATATCCAGTGCTTTTATCGAGAATGACACAGCTAGAGACTTATAGAATACTTAGCTGTGTACAGGAACTGGTTTGAAAGAGCGGTTGCCGGTCCGGCAGAAATTAGAAATTGGAATAAATGCTCTGAAATAGCGATATATATGTGAATATAGACATAGAATATTCGAAAATATTCTGTATGTTTATAATAAACATTTTGAAGACCTAATCGCTATAGAATAGAATACGTCACGTATTACAATTAGATTCTCGATAAAAGCAAGGGAAGTAATCTACGCGTTTCATTCTTGTTAGAAATCATCAGGACTACATATCCAGTGCTTTTATCGAGAATGACACAGCTAGAGACTTATAGAATACTTAGCTGTGTACAGGAACTGGTTTGAAAGAGCGGTTGCCGGTCCGGCAGAAATTAGAAATTGGAATAAATGCTCTGAAATAGCGATATATATGTGAATATAGACATAGAATATTCGAAAATATTCTGTATGTTTATAATAAACATTTTGAAGACCTAATCGCTATAGAATAGAATACGTCACGTATTACAATTAGATTATCGATAAAAGCAAGGGAAGTAATCTACGCGTTTCATTCTTGTTAGAAATCATCAGGACTACATATCCAGTGCTTTTATCGAGAATGACACAGCTAGAGACTTATAGAATACTTAGCTGTGTACAGGAACTGGTTTGAAAGAGCGGTTGCCGGTCCGGCAGAAATTAGAAATTGGAATAAATGCTCTGAAATAGCGATATATATGTGAATATAGACATAGAATATTCGAAAATATTCTGTATGTTTATAATAAACATTTTGAAGACCTAATCGCTATAGAATAGAATACGTCACGTATTACAATTAGATTCTCGATAAAAGCAAGGGAAGTAATCTACGCGTTTCATTCTTGTTAGAAATCATCAGGACTACATATCCAGTGCTTTTATCGAGAATGACACAGCTAGAGACTTATAGAATACTTAGCTGTGTACAGGAACTGGTTTGAAAGAGCGGTTGCCGGTCCGGCAGAAATTAGAAATTGGAATAAATGCTCTGAAATAGCGATATATATGTGAATATAGACATAGAATATTCGAAAATATTCTGTATGTTTATAATAAACATTTTGAAGACCTAATCGCTATAGAATAGAATACGTCACGTATTACAATTAGATTCTCGATAAAAGCAAGGGAAGTAATCTACGCGTTTCATTCTTGTTAGAAATCATCAGGACTACATATCCAGTGCTTTTATCGAGAATGACACAGCTAGAGACTTATAGAATACTTAGCTGTGTACAGGAACTGGTTTGAAAGAGCGGTTGCCGGTCCGGCAGAAATTAGAAATTGGAATAAATGCTCTGAAATAGCGATATATATGTGAATATAGACATAGAATATTCGAAAATATTCTGTATGTTTATAATAAACATTTTGAAGACCTAATCGCTATAGAATAGAATACGTCACGTATTACAATTAGATTCTCGATAAAAGCAAGGGAAGTAATCTACGCGTTTCATTCTTGTTAGAAATCATCAGGACTACATATCCAGTGCTTTTATCGAGAATGACACAGCTAGAGACTTATAGAATACTTAGCTGTGTACAGGAACTGGTTTGAAAGAGCGGTTGCCGGTCCGGCAGAAATTAGAAATTGGAATAAATGCTCTGAAATAGCGATATATATGTGAATATAGACATAGAATATTCGAAAATATTCTGTATGTTTATAATAAACATTTTGAAGACCTAATCGCTATAGAATAGAATACGTCACGTATTACAATTAGATTCTCGATAAAAGCAAGGGAAGTAATCTACGCGTTTCATTCTTGTTAGAAATCATCAGGACTACATATCCAGTGCTTTTATCGAGAATGACACAGCTAGAGACTTATAGAATACTTAGCTGTGTACAGGAACTGGTTTGAAAGAGCGGTTGCCGGTCCGGCAGAAATTAGAAATTGGAATAAATGCTCTGAAATAGCGATATATATGTGAATATAGACATAGAATATTCGAAAATATTCTGTATGTTTATAATAAACATTTTGAAGACCTAATCGCTATAGAATAGAATACGTCACGTATTACAATTAGATTCTCGATAAAAGCAAGGGAAGTAATCTACGCGTTTCATTCTTGTTAGAAATCATCAGGACTACATATCCAGTGCTTTTATCGAGAATGACACAGCTAGAGACTTATAGAATACTTAGCTGTGTACAGGAACTGGTTTGAAAGAGCGGTTGCCGGTCCGGCAGAAATTAGAAATTGGAATAAATGCTCTGAAATAGCGATATATATGTGAATATAGACATAGAATATTCGAAAATATTCTGTATGTTTATAATAAACATTTTGAAGGCCTAATCGCTATAGAATAGAATACGTCACGTATTACAATTAGATTCTCGATAAAAGCAAGGGAAGTAATCTACGCGTTTCATTCTTGTTAGAAATCATCAGGACTACATATCCAGTGCTTTTATCGAGAATGACACAGCTAGAGACTTATAGAATACTTAGCTGTGTACAGGAACTGGTTTGAAAGAGCGGTTGCCGGTCCGGCAGAAATTAGAAATTGGAATAAATGCTCTGAAATAGCGATATATATGTGAATATAGACATAGAATATTCGAAAATATTCTGTATGTTTATAATAAACATTTTGAAGACCTAATCGCTATAGAATAGAATACGTCACGTATTACAATTAGATTCTCGATAAAAGCAAGGGAAGTAATCTACGCGTTTCATTCTTGTTAGAAATCATCAGGACTACATATCCAGTGCTTTTATCGAGAATGACACAGCTAGAGACTTATAGAATACTTAGCTGTGTACAGGAACTGGTTTGAAAGAGCGGTTGCCGGTCCGGCAGAAATTAGAAATTGGAATAAATGCTCTGAAATAGCGATATATATGTGAATATAGACATAGAATATTCGAAAATATTCTGTATGTTTATAATAAACATTTTGAAGACCTAATCGCTATAGAATAGAATACGTCACGTATTACAATTAGATTCTCGATAAAAGCAAGGGAAGTAATCTACGCGTTTCATTCTTGTTAGAAATCATCAGGACTACATATCCAGTGCTTTTATCGAGAATGACACAGCTAGAGACTTATAGAATACTTAGCTGTGTACAGGAACTGGTTTGAAAGAGCGGTTGCCGGTCCGGCAGAAATTAGAAATTGGAATAAATGCTCTGAAATAGCGATATATATGTGAATATAGACATAGAATATTCGAAAATATTCTGTATGTTTATAATAAACATTTTGAAGACCTAATCGCTATAGAATAGAATACGTCACGTATTACAATTAGATTCTCGATAAAAGCAAGGGAAGTAATCTACGCGTTTCATTCTTGTTAGAAATCATCAGGACTACATATCCAGTGCTTTTATCGAGAATGACACAGCTAGAGACTTATAGAATACTTAGCTGTGTACAGGAACTGGTTTGAAAGAGCGGTTGCCGGTCCGGCAGAAATTAGAAATTGGAATAAATGCTCTGAAATAGCGATATATATGTGAATATAGACATAGAATATTCGAAAATATTCTGTATGTTTATAATAAACATTTTGAAGACCTAATCGCTATAGAATAGAATACAAATATATATAAGCCAGAATCAGTTCCCGTCCCACCCTTGCAAGCAGGGAAAAGCGGACGTAAAATGATGATAAATAAAAATGATGATATATATATGTTTGTATATATATATATATATATATGTTTGTATATATATATATATATATATGTTTGTATATATATATATATATATATGTTTGTATATATATATATATATGTTTGATAATATATATATATATGTTTGTATATATATATATGTTTGTTTGTATATATATATATATGTTTGTATATATATATGTTTGTATATATATGTTTGTATATATACATATATGTTTGTATATATATATGTTTGTATATATATGTTTGTATATATATATATATGTTTGTATATATATATATGTTTGTATATATATAGATATGTTTGTATATATATATGTTTGTATTTATATATGTATATATATATATATATATCTTTGTATGTATATATATATGTTTGTATGTATATATATATGTTTGTATGTATATATATATGTTTGTATATATATGTTTGTATGTATATATATATGTTTGTATGTATATGTTTGTATGTATATATATATGTTTGTATGTATATATATATGTTTGTATATATATATATATATATGTTTGTATATATATATATGTTTGTATATATATATATGTTTGTATATATATATATATATATATATATATATATATATTGGAATAAATGCTCTGAAATAGCGATATATATGTGAATATAGACATAGAATATTCGAAAATATTCTGTATGTTTATAATAAACATTTTGAAGACCTAATCGCTATAGAATAGAATACCTCACGTATTACAATTAGATTCTCGATAAAAGCAAGGGAAGTAATCTACGCGTTTCATTCTTGTTAGAAATCATCAGGACTACATATCCAGTGCTTTTATCGAGAATGACACAGCTAGAGACTTCTGTACACAGCTAAGTATTCTATAAGTCTCTAGCTGTGTCATTCTCGATAAAAGCACTGGATATGTAGTCCTGATGATTTCTAACAAGAATGAAACGCGTAGATTACTTCCCTTGCTTTTATCGAGAATCTAATTGTAATACGTGACGTATTCTATTCTATAGCGATTAGGTCTTCAAAATGTTTATTATAAACATACAGAATATTTTCGAATATTCTATGTCTATATTCATATATATATATGTTTGTATGTATATATATATGTCACTGGGTGACAAAATCAGCAGTGGGGGAGGGTGCTCTGAAAGTACAGTAGCTAGAGTCAGAACTGGATGGAAAAAGTTCAGAGAGCTTATACCACTATTAGCCACTAGAGGGTTCTCCCTAAAAATGAAAGGCAGGTTATACGATGCCTGCATACGAACAGCAATGCTGCATGGCAGTGAGACCTGGGCATTGTGTGCAGAGGATATACGCAGACTAGAGAGGAACGAAGCTTGCATGCTCCGCTGGATGTGCAATAGTAATATACGTGAATGGCAAAGCATAAACGAACTAAGGAAAAAATTAGAAATAAGAGGGATCAGATGTTGTTTACTCGAGAGAAGGCTACGTTGGTACGGTCACGTGATGCGCATGAAAGACGACAGCTGTATAATAAAGTGCAGGGCAATAAAGATAGATGGTAGCCACGGAGTAGGCAGACACAGAAAAACCTGGGACGAGCTGATAAATTCTGACCTCACACGCTTACACCTCTCCAAGACAATGTCACTGGACCGAGACCTTTGGCGGTACTCAGTAATAGAGAAGACCCGCCTTACCTAAATACAAAGTAAAAACCTACTACAGTCAGTAGGCATCTCTATCAAAACACACCCCCGTCCCACCACCTCCACCCCATCCACACCGCCCCTTTCAATGTAAAGTTATGTTGGTCCCACAACATCCAGGCCGAAACAAATGAGATCGTGTAGGTGTCACGACAAAAAAACACACAGTCCACGCTGTAAATGTGGCTGTGTAGGCAACACGGTAAAAACCTCCCAGCCCCACACTGTAAATGTGGTTGGTGTTAGGAAGGGCATCCAGCTGTAGAAAACCCGCCAGACAGTCCACGCTGTAATGTGGCCGTGTAGGCAACACGGTAAAAACCTCCCAGCCCCACACTGTAAATGTGGTTGGTGTTAGGAAGGGCATCCAACTGTAGAAAACCCGCCAGACAGTCCTATGCGAGCAAGACAACCACTCTTGCCTCAAGTGGGAAAACCCCCCGTCCAAACCCATGCAAGTGTGGAACACGGACGCTAAACCTGATGATGATGATGGTGATGATGATATGTGTTTGTATATATATATATGTATATATATATGTTTGTATATATATGTATATATATATATATATATATGTTTGTATATATATGTATATATATATATATATGTTTGTATATATATATATATATATATGTTTGTATATATATATATATACAAACATATACATATGGAGGGTCTGTGAGAAAAACCACAGACCCTCCATCTCAACTCTACTTTTGAAAAGCAGAAGAACTGCGAAACTGGTAAAGGAACCAAATAAATATATATTTTTTTTTTAAATAAGACTCCAGTTGCATTTTCGATTTCATCTTTTTTTTTTATACTACTTGTGTAGGACACCTCGGTTATTTTTCATTTTGTAAAAAAAACCTCACTTTCTAATATATATATATATATACATACACACACACATACACACACACATACACACACACATACACACACACACACATGCACGCGCGCACACACACACACACACACACACACACACACATCAATTCCAAATGCAGACATGGCTGAGTGGTTAAGAAATGGATTTCACAATCATGAGGTCTTTGGTTCAATTCTAATCTTGTGCATCTTGGCATATCTTTTATCATAGTCACAGATTGGCTCAAAGCATGTCAGGGAAATTAGGTAGATAGAAACTGTTTAGATGCCTAGCAGATAGACTGTCCATGTAACTCATTACTTGGTGGTAGTAGTATTTATGATAATTATAAAAAAAATAGAGATATAGTGTGATCAGGTGTTAGGTGGTTTGACTCTATGCCATGTTTGGTGAAAGTGATAATGTCGATTTTCTTGATGAGCTTAACTAAATGTAGTTAAACAGTTGTAATGTAAACAAGTCAGTGTTTTAATAGCTGTTCCTTAATCTGATGATCAACACTGTGTTAGTTGAGCCATGTTAAACATTAATCTCTGTTTTAATTCGATTAAATACAAAGGTGAGAATCGTTATTGAGCTTTTATCAGAGCTAACAGAAAATAAGTAACTCCATAATTCAGCAGTTCCCAGCAACAAGTGTTTTAAAGCCAGCCTGTTAGCAACAAGTCTTTTAAAGTTAGCCTGTTGAAATAGCATCAAGTGTTTAACCCTTTAGCATTTACATTACTCTGTATATACTTTTGTATTCTTGTGGTAAAAGCTTTATCTCACATAATATCGAATCTATGAGATTTTGATATCATTTATTTTGAGAACAATACCTTAACATCAGTATGAGTGGCTGATTACAGCCAGTTTGAACAGAAAGAGGTGAGAGAATACTGGCCAGATATGGCCAGTTTAAATACTAGCCTATTTAATTAGCAGAAGTGTTTTAAGGCTAACCTGTTAAAATAGCAACAAGTGTTTTAAGTCTAACCTGTTAAAATAGCAACAAGTGTTTTAAGGCTAACCTGTTAAAATAACAACAAGTGTTTTAAGGCTAACCTGTTAAAATAGCAACAAGTGTTTTAAGGCTAACCTGTTAAAATAGCAACAAGTGTTTTAAGGCTAACCTGTTAAAATAGCAACAAGTGTTTTAAAGTCATTTTCATACAAAAACAGAAATTAGTTGTGCAGGTATCACACTCGGGTGTTTAACCTTCCTTTATATATATATATATATATTTATATATATATATATACACGCACATACATATATATACATATATATATATATATACATATATATATATATATATATATACATACATATAAATTGAAAGTGTCCATAGTGCTTCAGCTTCAAGAACATTGAGACGTTGGATCTGCCAGGAAATATCAGTGGAAAGAAACTGTAGTAGAGGTAGACCAGAAAGACCCTGGCAGAGGCTGTGAGAGGTGACCAAAAATTGCTGAGACTCACCAAGGAGATGATGAAGGAATGCAATGAGAGGAGGGATGCCATGCTGAGAAGGACCCATTCAACCCATACAAGCATGGAAAAACAGATCTAAAAAGGATGATGTATGAATGTTTATATATATATATCATCATCATCGTTTAACGTCCATAAATATATATGTGTGTGTATATATATATATATATATATATATATATTATATATATATAGTAAAAGACCGATAAATAAATACACTACCCTCTATACATATATATATGTTTATGTATGTATATATATATATATATATATATATACATATCATCATCATCATGTGTGTATATACATGTGTGTATATATATATGTGTGTATATACCCTCTATACATATGTTTATGTATGTATATATATATATATGTGTATGTGTATATACGTGTGTGTGTGTATATATGTGTGTGTGTGTGTGTGTGTATATATCATCATTTCATTTTACGTCCGCTTTCCCCCTGTTTGCAAGGGTGGGACGGGAACTGATTCTGGCTCGATTTCTACAGCTGGATGCCCTTCCTAACACCAACCTCATTTACAGTGAGTGCTGGGTGCTTTTTTGCCGTGGCACCTACACGACCACTTTGCAGTGGAATGATTTGGACCCCAGTCCCTATCATCTCATTTCTACAGCTGAGTAAACTGGAGCAATGTGAAATAAAGTGTCTTGCTCAAGGAAACAACACATCACCCGGTCGGAGAATTGAACTCACAACCTTTCAATTGCAAGGCCAATGCTCTAACCACTAAGCCATGTGCCTCCATATGTGTGTGTATATATATGTATGTGTGTATGTGTATATATATGTGTGTGTGTATATATGTGTGTGTGTGTATATATGTGTGTGTGTGTATATGTGTGTATGTGTATATATGTGTGTGTGTGTATATATGTGTGTATATATATGTGTGTGTGTGTATATATGTGTGTGTGTGTGGATATATATATATATAAAACTTTATATATATTCACTCATATATTTAAACATGTGCACACACTCTTTTCTTTGTTTGATGCAAATGTGATTATTTTTATTTACATTTTATGTGTCTACAAGAATCTGATTATATTTATACACTTTCCCTCCTACCTAAGCCTATTTTATAGACCCCTCCACCTGAATTAATTTACTGCTGACGGCGGAAAGATTTTTTTAATGCTTCAACTTTTTCTCTGATTTAGTGAGAACATTTTATCTATATATTTTCTTTCTAATTCCTGTTTATTAACCTTTTTATTTATATAGTATATATCTAATTATACCTCTTTCTTCATTATTCACCACAACTAATATTATTACATACATCCATTTCATTTGTGTTATCGCTATCTTTTGTATTGCGTTCAATTCCTCAGCCTTCTCTAATACTTTAATGATTTTTTTTTCAAATTATGTATTCATATTCTAATATAATAATAAAATAATAATAATAATGAAAATGTTATATACAGTGCTCAGGTGCACTGCAACTCATCAAAGGTGCATGTATAGTACATAGAATAATGTACAAAAGTCAGGAAATTGAACAGTGTATGAGTCGTGATACACACACACACACACACATGTATGCATGTGTGTGGCGGGGAATATCAGGTGTAGTGTTGGTGAATTTCGAGAAGCATGGAAGTTTTGAAGGTTGCAGTGTCCTGACAGCTAACAACTGATGCAGGTAGTTTGTTCCATGCTTCAGCAACTCTGAGCATGAAAAATGTTTCCGTAAATTATTGGAGCTGTACTGTTTTCTGATTTTGTAAGCATGTCCACAGGTGTTAGACACGTGTGATTTCGAAAAGGTGCCCAGGGTGGTTGTTGGAAAGATGGTTAATAATCTTGTGGGTGTCTACCAAATCAGTTTTATTATTATATTGGCAGTATCGGTAGAGGGTTGGACGCCATGCTTTCTAGCATAGTTACATCCCTTTACAGTCTGAGTTCAAATCCCGCCGACGTTAACTTTGCCTTTCATCCTTACGGGGTCGATAAAATAAAGTACCAGTAATGCACTGGGTAATTGCTGGCCTTGTGCCTAAAGTAGAAACAATTATTATTTTGATATTTGGATTTTGCTTTGTGTTTGTATGAGCTGACTCCAAGTCTTACCCAGAGAGACCTCAAATGACAGCAAGTTTATAAGTTCATGTAGACATTATGACTAAGATGGTTGATAACTGCTATATTTTGGGGGGAAGAATGTAGTTTGATGATAGGGATTTGTGTTTTAATTGAGTGCCTCAGGTTCCAAAAGAAGTAATGTTATAGAAAATATATGTCAAAACATCAGGAAAATATGTGTTCAAAAGTAGTTGTTTGGTACTAAAATGATAGGGGGATAATAACATGATGATAAAAACTATTTCTTATTTTGTACCTTTAAATGTGCTTTTGATAATATGTGGAAAAAGATTGTTTTGGAGTTACATAGACAATATTTTTCCGTCGGATATGAGCATTCCCCATTAGTACTATCTTCTGAATTTCTTCCATTTGGGGATTTCCTGAGATTTATAAGTAATAATCAGCCTAATTTGCTACTATTCCTAAGCCTCTACAACAATGGGTATTGTTCTAGTCTTGAGTTTCCACATTTTGCTAATTTTTTATTTTCTTTTTAAAGATTTTGTACTTGTTCAATTATACTGATTGGGACAGTCATGTTGATGAGGAAGTATGGTTTTTGTCTGAAATCTTTCATTTTTCCACCAGGGCTGCGGGATGGCCAGTGCGTGGACCCCCATTTGCTCATAATAGTGAGAGATAGGGAGAGCGGGAGAGACGGAGGCAGTGACAGTGGGAGTTTGCTTCCTTTGTGTTCAGACCTGGTGTATATGTATATGTTTCACGGACACACCTCATGTATAAATATATGACCTACTGGCATTTATCTTTCTTTGGCAATGTCGGTAGAACATCAGACAACATGCTTTGAAGTGTATAATTACAGCCCTTTACATTCTGAGTTCAAATCTCACCAAAGTTAGCTTTGCCTTTCATCCTTATGGGGTCATTAAAATAAAGCTCCAGTTATGCCCTGGGGTTGATTCAATCGACTTTCCTCCCTCCCCTTAACCCCGTAGCATTTAAACCAGCCACATCCGGCCAGAACTATCTCACCTCTTTCTGTTCAAACCGGCTGTAACTGGCTGCTCATACTTACATTAAGGTATTGTTCTCAAAATAAATAACATCAAAATCTCGTAGATTCAAAATTATGTGAGATAATTATGTAAGATAAAGCCTTTACTGTGAAAATACAGCAGTAAATATAAAGTAATATGAATGCTAAACGGTTAAGGTTACATGTTGAATAATAGATTATAATACAAATGGAACATTCAACGTTGGAACCAATAGAGATCTAACAGCAACACATGTCAGTGGAATGCTCAGCCACTTGCATGTTAATTTCACAAGCAAGCTACTCCAGTGATCAAACACCTGGAACAATTGACATCAGAACCAACAAAGGCCTAACAGTATCACACATGCCTGTGGAATGCTCAGCCACTTGCATGTTAATTTCATGAAGAACACTTGACACCAGAGCCCAAGAACCTACTAGAAGGTCCATTCCTGGAGGAGGAGCAATAAACAAAAATGATATCATTTAATAGAATATCATTTAATAGAATATCATTTTAATGTAAGGTGACTGATAATAAATTTTCTCTTAGTTCTGAAATAGTCTGAGAAGTGGTCAGTCACTTCTATCTTGGTTTTGAAACAGTCTGACAAGTGGTCAGTAATTTCAGAAGAGCAACAACAACAACAACAAAACTAAATGAACCTAATTG
>OZ024741.1:322070737-322085737 GCA_964016885.1 Eledone cirrhosa | reverse complement strand
CACAACCTGTGTGTGTGTGTATATATATATATATACACACACACATATATACACAGGGTGCCCCCCCCCCCCCCCAAATAGTATATATTTTTTAAACTGAGCTGAGGATCCGAATAAGGTGAAACATTTGTTCTTGGTATGGTGAACTAACTGTTGTGGAATTACTCTCTCTCTCTCTCTCTCTCTCTCTCTCTCTCTCTCTCTCTCTCTCTCTCTCTCTCTCTCTCTCTCTCTCTCTCTCTCTCTCTCTCTCTCTCTCTCTCTCTCTCTCTCTCTCTCTCTCTCTCTATGATAACGGAGGAGTTGTTGTAAGGAACCAGATGGACCATAATGCACCAGAGTATTCAATACTTAGGGTAGTAGAGTGAGTAATAGGAGAAAGTATGACCCCGACGGCAGAGCTCAAGCCGTTTCGACGGCTATTTCTGGACTAAAGTAGTCCAGAAATAGCCGTCGAAACGGCTTGAGCTCTGCCGTCGGGGTCGTACTTTCTCCTATAGCTATATATATCTATATATATATATATATATATATTACATACACACTGGCAAAAATACTTTTTGTTTTCTTCATGTTCCTTTACCAAAGTAATCAGTCTCTATATGCTTGCTTCTTGGTACATTTTCAGACCCACTGTGGTTATATAGTAATAGTTCTATATTTATAATAGTTTTTTTTTAACCCCTACATCCCCACTGCATGCGTTTGTGTGTGTGGTAGATATATATCTATCTTATCTATATCTGCTTTTGAGGATTGTAGGTTCAGAATTCAGCTAGTTTGTTTTGTTTTGGTTTTTTTTTCTTCTTCTTTTTTGTGTTTTGGTTTTTCAGTTTTTTGGTATTTGGTTTTCCTATCTAAGCTCTTCAGTACACTTAACACCCTGTTCATTATATTGAAACTGTAGTTTATGAATGGAATGATTAATGTATTTACACCTATTATCTTATATTTGGCACTGTGTTCAGCTTTTAATATTTACTCTGACATTTTTCTCTAATATTCTTTGCCTATTCATTTCTTTTCTCTATGATTCCATCTTTCTAATACTCTTGTTTCACCGTCTAACTTCTCCAACTTGATATTTTAAGTTTTAATTAAGTTGCCTCTTCTGAAGAGTATCTTTCACATACTTCTCTAATTCTATTCTCATCTTGATACGACTGCTGAATCCATGTACAAATTTTTCGTAAGTTCTCCAGCTGGGTGATATTTCTTATGAGATGATGTATAGATTGATTTTTTTTTTTTCTTCTTCCATAGTATTTGTAAGAAGTTGGTACTATATACCACTATAGCATTTGTACTAAGTTACTACTGTATGTCATTAGAGGAGCAGTGATTGCCACCCTTTTCATGACCAAGGTCACCTTTTATTTAAATGAATTTCCACCACTCACTCCCCACTACAATTACCCACCTCCCAAATTGTTATACAGTAAGAGTAATAACCAAAAGAGATAAATGGGTGTTGTAGTTTGCTTGAAGCTTTGTGTAAGTGTAGAAAATAGTGTTTTGTTTGAAAGCAACCACAATGTGAATTGGTTGCTAAATGTAACTATGATGTTAGTGTGTTACCATGTAGTTCTCTAAAGGTCCTTATATTTCGGGGGTAAAAACCCCGTTGTCAAAAGATTAATAGAAGAAACTAGCTTGAATCTGTAGATATATATATATATTTTTTTTTTTTTTTCTTTAGTCACTCTTAAGCTGCCATATTTTGAAATTTTAAAGTGGTGGGCTTTTTCTTTCAGTGCTGGGAGTGGTGAATGTTTATACTTAGAGAAGAATGGATACCCAAATGGGTATATATTATGTTTATAACAAAGTACTTGAAAATTTGAGCTTAGCTCACACCCCCCCCCCACCTCCCATCCCCCACCAGTACTACCTTTGTGGACCTCTAGGCTGGGAACATCTATACCGTTGCATTTGAAACAAGTTGGTACAGTATATCTCTGTAGTGTAATAAGTGGGTGTTGTATACTACTAGAAATGTTAACACATCAGCTGTAATACTGTTGTATTTTTGGAGGGTCATATTGCCAATCAAAACACACTCTGGTTGAGTTTCGCTTTAATTTTATTAATCAGATAATTAATCCGTCAGACAGTTGATTAATCAACTAATTAATTAATTGTCAAAGTCCTTTCATCACCGTCTGTGACCTTATCAATGAGGAAGACAGATAGGAACGATGGAGTAAGTATGGATGAAGATGAGATGCAAAGGGCAAAGGTGATTGATAAGGTCACAGGTTGTGATAGAAAGAACTTTAACACAATTAATTAGTTGATTTGCCAACTGACTGCTAGATTAATTACCTGATTGATATAACTGAAGTAAAACTGAGTCAGTGTGTGTGTTTTGATTGGCAGCATGACTCTCCCTAAATATAACAATACCTGTTTCAACATACGATTTCACATCAAGAATATTACAAAACAAATGTCTTACACTAACCCAAAGAAATTAGGATAGATAATGAACTTACTATTACTGCTACTGCTACTACTACTACTACTACTACTGCTGCTGCTGCTGCTGCTACTACTACTACTACTACAATGAATGTTTTAAAAGTAAAGGTTAGCTTTCATTTCCTCCTTGTCCATCATCTTTAGCCATGTCTTTCTTGGTCTTCTCTATACTCTATTTCCTTCCACATTCATTTCTATCACCCTCCTACCAGTCACTTACTGGATAAACATTTTAAGTAGTTACGGTACATTTTAAATTTCTGATAAAGGGATGTCTTAAGTGAAGTCAGAACTTAGTTTGTGCAAATTTTAACTGAGATAGTTCTTGAAGGTGGACTCTTAAACACAGAAAATAACTGTACCCACAATTGATTGTTATAAACAATAGCTTAGAAAATTGAGTAAAGTACCCCTTTAGACAGAAAGAAGTGGCCAGTTGCTGGCCACTTTTTACTTTCTTTAAGGGAACTTTGCCTGATTTTCTGAGTTATTGTTTATAGAAAATAACTGTGGCTACAGTTATTTTTTGCATTTAGGATTCCCACATCTAAGAATTTCAAATCTCACCAAATACTTTGATATTAACTAAGATAGGTTTTGAATTTATGATACATGGTTCTACTAAGTGGAGTTAGAACTTACTGGGTGAACATTTTAATTACCTAAGTGGTTTAGTGGCTAGGATTTTCAGCTCATAATTGTAGGCCATGTGTTCAATTCCTGGCAGTATGTTGTGTCCTTGAGCAAGACATTTTATTTCATGTTGCTCCATCCACTCAGAAAGCAAAAATGAGTTGTACCTGTAATTCAAAGGGCCAGCCTTATCACACACAGTGTTATGCTGAATCTTCCTGAGAAGTACATTAGAGTACATGTGGGACACATATTAATTTCATGAGCAGGCTGATTACTGGATTTACTCATCATTGGAACCGATAGAGTTCCAACCACAACAAACCTTAGGTAGATTTTGAACTTATAAGAGAAGAGTGTAATAAGTGGAATCAGTACTAGACAGAACTCAGAACAATTTCTTATGAATGTAAAGTTGATTGTTTATATCATCTTCTCTTTATTTTGCTATGTTATTGATATCTTCTCTCCATTTCACATGCTATGGCTCATGAGGTGTTATTGTTGAAGCTACTCGGTTTATATACAGTAATTTTAATCATCACATCCATTGTCATCATTATCATTACAACTTCCATTACCCTCACCAGCATCCTCACTATCATCATCATCACCATCATGTCAGTTTTCTCCAAGGGTTTACTGGTGTCTCTCAGTGCCTGCATCATCTAACACATGTAGTGTATGTCATGATTTGTTTTTAGTTGTAACTGGTAGATAATCTTAACTATAATAAAGAAAGGAGTGCGGGATTGCGTCCAGAATATATTTTTTTACCCCGTTTGTAAAATAAGTTGGGTTACTTTGAATAAATAATTGTTTCTACTTTTGGCACAAGGCCAGCAATTTACCAGTACATTACTGGTACTTTATTTTATCGACCCCGTAAGGATGAAAGGCAAAGTTAACCTCGGCGAGATTTGAAAGCAGATTACTTTGAATAAATAATGAATGAATATTACATAATTTATGTGCTAAATTTCGTATATAATATATTTTATAGCTTATTTAAAAATCTTTCAAATTCACTTCTTTAAAATTTTCAAATTATCAACACTTCCTGTTAGCGGCCATTATATTATAACACATAAAAATATCTCATATATTTCCGTCGATAATTTTCTCCTAATGCAGTTTATATATAATATCGTCTTTTTTAAAATGTATCATGGATTACTTTACTGATTACATAAGACAGTGTAACATAGACTTCGTTCAATTTCTGTATATTGTCAATTACGATTTTATTTGATGTATCATATCTACATGTATAATATCAATATACAGACTTCACATGCCAGCAGAAAACCACCCGTAGGGTGGTTTTTCTGCTAGTATCAGTAATGGAGAGATCAATGAAAACATTGATTCCTTGGTCTGATCTGATCTGATGATCAGCTCCTTTCTTCTGCCTGGAGTTGTAACTGACAGATAGTATTGGCAATGGAAAAATCAATCAAAAGCTTTGATTCCTTGGTTTGATCTAATGATCAGCTCCTTTTTTCTCTCAAGAGATGTGACTGGCAGATAGTATCAGCAATGAAAAAAAACCAATGGAAACATTGATTCCTTGGTCTGATCTGATGATCAGCTTCTTTTTTCTCTCAAGAGTTATGAACAGCAGATAGTATGAGCAATGGAAAGACCAATGTAACATTGACTCCTTGGTCTGATTTGATGATCAGCTCCTTTTTTCTGCCAGGAGATGTCTAACTGATGGTATCAGTAATGGAAAGACCAATGGAAACATTGTTTTCTTGGTCTGATCTGATGATCAACTCCTTTTTTCTTCCATTAGTTGTGACTAACTGATAGTATCAGTAATGGAAAGACCAATGGAAGCATTGTTTCCTTAATCTGATCTAATGATTGGTTCTTTTCTTTCCTTGTTTTTATGATGTCGAAGGATTTTCAATAATTCCAACATGGTTTGCTTAGAAGTTTGTTTCTCTTTCTGCTGTGTTCAATAACTACTTGGTTTACTGTTCTTAACATCAATATCTCTCTCTCTCTCTCTCTCTCTCTCTCTCTCTCTCTCTCTCTCTCTCTCTCAAGTTATTATCTTTTTCCAGATAAACATCTAGCCTATAGATGAAAAGAATTTATGTATTATTGGTAAGTAGGTCATCCGTCCAAAGTATGTGAAAGGGGAGGGTTAATATTGTTTTACTCTATAGCAGTTGTTCTTATACAATAGACTGTAACACACTGCTGTGCCACAGAAGTATCTAGGTGAGCCACCAATCTTTAGATATATAATTTAATCCTTTCATTGCCATATTTCTAATGAAACACGTTGCCTAGAATTTTCAAATGATTTTGGAAATAATAAAAGAATTTGGAGGGATTTAGTTATCTAACAAACTTTTTCTCATTATTAACCCAACTGGTGGATTAGCAGTATCGGTAGAGGGTTGGACGCCATGCTTTGCAGCAAAGAGTTACGGCCCTTTATGGTCTGAGTTCAAATCCCGCCGAAGTTACTTTGCCTTTCATCCTTATGGGGTCAATAAAATAAAGTACCAGTAATACACTGGGATAATTGCTGGCCTTGTGCCAAAAGTAGAAATAATTATTAACCCTTCTATGGCCATATTTCTAATTAAATACTCTCTATTTCAATTATTAATAATTTATTTTGAGGGGTTTACTAAAATTATTTATTATCTCATTACTAAGAAATATCTAGACATAAATAAAAATTATGTTCAAAGATTTTAATTTAAATAAGAACCTTTTAAAATGGTTGGCTTTGTTTCACAGAACTAGTACCAGGTTTTGGTTGAGTTGATTTCAAAAGGCTGAAGCTGGTTTGGGAAGCAAACATAAAAATATGATGGAAGGTTTTTAGATAAATGTAAATACTTCAAAATAAACAGTTTTGTATTGTGGAATCAGCAGTTTCAGGCTATTTGGTTTCAAAATAGTTAATGCTTTAGAAAATCCATGCTAATGTTTGAGCAGTTTTAAAATCATGTTATCAATAATTTTGTTATGCACAAGTATACAAGTATAATTATTAAAACAATGTAAGTAGTAGTATTCTATATTTTTTCAGTTTTTAACTTTAAAACATATTTTCTTTAATCTACATGTATAGTAAACGTTTTGATACCAAACCATCTAATACTGGCTCTAGTTCTACAATACTAAGCTACTTATTTTAAAGTGTTAATATTTATCTAAAACTCTTACATTATAATTTTATTATAATTTTATTTAAGAAGTGAATTGGCAGTATCGGTAGAGAGTCAGACATGCTTTCCAGCGTAGTTACGTCCCTTTACAATCTGAATTCAAATCCTGCCGAGGTTAACTTTGCCTTTCATCCTTACTGGGTCGATAAAGTAAAGTACCAGTAATGTACTGGGATATTTGCTGGCCTTGTGCCAAAAGTAGAAACAATTATAATTTTATTTAAGAACCTTTAAGTTATGCTTCTAAAACCAGCTTAATAATGAGAAAGTTAATTATATTAACTAACTTCCACCACCAAATTCTTAATTATTTTTAAGATGATTTAGAAATATGTTTAAACTATGTTCAAACAACAGCTTAATAAGAAAGTTATATTATTGAATCACTCCAAATTATTTGAAGCAATGTCTTACATTAGAAATATGATAAAAAATAGGGTAAGAAATGGAGATAAAGAATTCTTTTTTTCATGATTTTTAACTTTAAAACCTATTTTCTTTAATTTCCATTAAGTTACGCCATTAATTTTTTTTATTTCAACTCCTGTGGGGCTACAAAACTACAAAGATTGAAAACCACTACCCAGTATAGTAGCTAGTTTGGTGATGGTTCTTGTTGTTTTGTCATTATTTGCAATTGATAATGGTGGTAGGTTGGCAGAATTGGTAAATCATCAAAATAAATTCTTCCCATTATTTTTGGTGGGATTTTTATAACCAACTTTCTCCTCCTTTTAAATTGCTAGCCTTCAGCCTAAATTAGAAATTAGTATTGGATTTGCAGTATCAGTAGAACATTGGACACCATGGTTTACAGCATAGAGCTATGGCCCTTTATTATCTGAGTTCAAATCCTGCTGAGGTTAGCTTTGCCTTTCACCCTTATGGGGGGCTCGATAAAATAGAGCACCAGTAATGCACTGGGTCGATTTAATCGATTTTCCCCTCTCCCCAAATTGCTGGCCTGGAATTATTATAGTTAACTTGTCCCTTCTTCCAAGTTGCTGGCCTTGTGCCAAAATTAAAGACCACTATTTGACAGAATCGTTAGTAGTGGACTAAATGCTGAGCTGCATATATTTTCACTCTGTTCATTCTGAGTTTAGATCCTGTCACAGTGAAATTTTCCGTTTTCCTTCTGGATGTGGACAGGAGTAAAATAAAGTACCAGTGAAGTCTTGGGGTGGTTGTAATTGACCTTGTGCCTTAATTAGAAACTATTATTTGTAATTAATTGAATGCCATTGTTGTACTTTTGTATCTACTTATTTAGTAATTTAGCTAGAAATTGAGGACTTTATATATTCTGGATACTTTCCAGCTGTTAGTGACCTTGGTTGTGCTGATAAATTCTTCTCTAGTTATGTCAGGTCATGCTTGTAGTGTTATAGTGTTCTTCTTGTACATTGTGTGTTGGGGGAAATTTATTATAATGATTATTATTAACTCTTTCCTTGCCATATTTCTAATAAAATATACTGCCTGTGTATTTCATTTCATTTTGAAAATGAAAAAAAGCATTTTTAAAGCTGGCAGAATTTAATAAAACATTTTTTTCATTATTCAGCTAATGTTTGGAAAATATTTTAAATAAAATTAAGAGGGAAGGTTTTAATACCTTGTAGCACATAAATCCACATTAACAAGACATTCTTAAAAAGTACAAAGCAACTCTATGACTACATTACATTAAAAAATTTAAGTCTTTATTTTGGATTACTGCAAAGTTTCACAACGATTTGTCCACTGGTAATGATACTATAAACATTTGAATAAACCTGTATTTAGATATTTTCTGCTAAATCACTGTAGGATGTTAAGAGGTAATTATAAACATCTTAAAACTGGTAGTTGTGTCTCATAGTAGTTCCAGGCAAGTTAAAATCAAAGGGGTTAATATTATAAATCATGCATTAGCTGAATATATTATTAGCAGTATATTTAATAAATTCTGATTCAAATTCTATTATGGTCAATTCTGTTGTTCAGCCATCAAGTGACAATAAAATATACTTCAAAATACTAGAAGGATCTATCTAACCATTTCATTACAATATTTATAATGAAAAACACTACCAATGATTTTCAAATAATTTTGAAAATAATGAAGAGTTTGCAGAGATTTAATAATATAACTATATAACTAAAAAAGAGTAAAAGAACCACTTCGTTCAGAAATGACCATGAGTTTTTCACCGAGAAAGTTTCTCTGAGAGGCACAAGTCCAGGCAAGTTGTTTTGTTTTTTTTCTTGTTTTGGAAGACCAGCAGTTGCCCATGCTTACCAGTCTCCCCTCCCAATACCATCGATGTTGTCCAAGGGAAAGAGGCAAAGGTTGATACAACTTGGTACCAATGACATCGCAACACATTTCTGCAGCTGAGTGAACTGGAGCAACATGAAGTAAAATGTCTTGCTGAAGG
The DNA here is from genome assembly GCA_964016885.1 of Eledone cirrhosa. Classification (NCBI taxonomy): domain Eukaryota; kingdom Metazoa; phylum Mollusca; class Cephalopoda; order Octopoda; family Eledonidae; genus Eledone; species Eledone cirrhosa. The sequence goes on along the minus strand of OZ024741.1, from coordinate 322,077,003 downwards.
ACACAATGCACAGTCTTGTCTGAGTATCAAACCTACGTCACAATTGTGAATCTCGCAACTTCACTCATAATATAACTAATGTTTTCATTATTTATCTGATGTTTAGAACATAACTTAACAAAGATTTTTATATAAAGTCATGATGGGAGGTTTTTAGTTAGATATAAACAACTTTATATCATAGAACTAAGTGCAGGTTCAGAATGTTTGGTATCAAAACAGTTAAATGACTATTTCTGTATCCTGAAATTTATATATATAAAGCTTGAAACTCGTGCCTTTCCCTAATATTAAATAACTATTCCAGTATCCTGAAATATATATATAAAGCTTGAAACTCATGCCTTTCCCTAAGAGCAATAACAATATCAGGGAAACATTTCCAAATGTGAGCTGAAATCTTATTGAGGGGTAGGATGGAGAGAGGTCTTGTTTCGCTGAAATTTTGGCACCATACCACCACAGGTCTCATTCCAAATACGCACACACACACACATATACACATACATATATATATACATATATATGTGTGCTTACATGTGTAAATACACATATGCATACACAGAGGCATAAACAAGATTTTTCAATATCACACACGCACACACACACACACACACACACACACACACACACACACACACACACACACACACACACACACACACACACATATACATATATATATATATATATATATATATATATACATATATATATACATATATATATGTATATATATATATATATATATATACACATAAATATATATGTGCTTACATGCTTACATATGCATACTCAAAAGCATAAACAGGATTTTTCAATATCAGATTTTCAATTCTGTAATACTTTGAACTTTATTTTTATTCTGGATTGGAACAAAATCAGATTTGAGTGGGAGTTTATATCAGAGCTCTGGATGATTGATGGTTGATGAGCAGGGAGGAGAGGGGGAAGAGGTGAAGGAGGAGGAAGTGATTGTACATAGTTATAATAGAGTGTTTCCTTTAATCAATATTGTAAGTGCTCGAATCACAAATCACAGGGAGTGTGGGAGAGGAGATAACACTTCCCCACTCCCCTCACCCTCTCATTTGGTAACTGAACTCATGCCAAAAACCGTTGTTGTTGCTGTTGTTTAGCCGCCAAATCAACTCTGATCAAGCTGACCTATTATTTATTATGAAATATGTTCCAGCAGTGGCCATCCCATCGTTTCAGTGATATTTCACATTACATTAATTAAGGCAGTGGCTCCTAACCATATCACTTCCAAGAATCCCCTTTTTATTTGAAGGAATGATCCTTATAAAGCCCTCTCACCCAACCCTCCACCACAGTTACTCCCTCCCTCTGTCCCCTCCTCGATTGTTATACAGTAAGAGTAACAATTGTAAGAAAGAAACCATTTATATTTAGAGAAGAATGGATACCCTTTAGTGTGCATATATTATATTTGTTTTAACAAATATAATATACTAACAGGTGGTGGATTGGCAGTATCGGTAGAACGTAGCTTCATGGCATAGAGTTATGGCCTTTTGCGTTCTGTGTTCATATCGCGTTGAGGTTAACTTTGCCTTTCATCCTTACAGGGCCGATAAAATAAAGCACCAGTAATACACTGGGGTAATTGCTGGCCTTGTGCCAAAAGTAGAAACAATTATATTTATTTTAACAGTGAAAATGAAATTTTGAATTTAGCTCACCGACCCCCAGGATTACCTTTACTGAACCCCAGTGGTCCACAGACACTAGCCTGGGAACTGCTGATCAAAGGTGTCTTCCTTACTTTCTTTTTAAAGGATTTGATATAGTGTTGCTATTTCTGGAAGGTTCTATTATCATGAAGTGTTTCCCTTGTTGACTCATTGCCAAAGGTGTTGTAACTGAAGATCGGGTGTGTATGTGTGTATAGGTGTTTGTGTGGGTGCATGTGTTGGTGTGTGTGTGTGTTGGTGTTTCTGTTGATGTGTGGATGCACATATGTGCCGATGTGTATGTGTGTGTTTGTGTGTTGGTATATGTATTTGTGTTTCTGGTGATGTGTGGATGGATGTGTGTGCTGGTATGTATGTGTGTATTTGTGTGTTTCTGTATGTGTTGGTATATGTGTTTGTGCTGGTGTGTGGGTGTATGTGTGCACTGGTGTGTATGTGTGTATGTGTTGGTGTGTGGATGTATGTGTGTGTGTGTGTGTGTGTGTTGATTTGTGTGTATGTGCATGCTGGTGTGTGTTAGTGTGAATGTGTTAGTGAGTGTATTGGTGTGGATGTTGGTGTATCAGTGTTTGTTGGTATATTTGTAGATGTGTGAACTGGTATATGGTGGTGTTTATATGCTAGTGTATATATATATGTATATATATATATACTGTATGTATATATATATATATATATATGTATATATGTATATACACACTGTATGTATATATATACAGTATATATGTATATATATATATATATATATAAATATATATATATATATATATATATATATATACACACTGTATGTATATATATATATATGTATATATGTATATACACACTGTATGTATGTATATATATACAGTATATATGTATATATATATATATATATATACACACTGTATGTATATATATATATATATGTGTGTATATATATCTGTATGTATGTATATATATACAGTATATATGTATATATATATATATATATATATATATATACACACTGTATGTATATGTATATATATATATATGTGTGTATATATATATATATGTGTGTATATATATATACACTGTATGTATATATATATATATATACTTGTGTGTATATATATATATATATGTGTATATATATATATATATACACTGTATGTATATATATATATACACTGTATGTATATGTATATATATATATACACTGTATGTATATATATATATATATATACTGGTGTGTACTGATGTATGTAAATATATGTTGTTAGATGACATATAGACTAACATTTCTAGGGGGAGGTGGGTCATTCCTGGGAGAAGAAAGGTGCAATACATTTGAGAAAATTTCCATTAGGCTTCTCTGTAAATGAGAAAAGGTTGAATTGGTTCTGTTTTGACGAAATGTTCCACCCAAAACCTTAGTCACTACTTCCTCTTTCAGTGCAACATTAACAACAACAGCAACACACTAACATGCCAACAACAGCACCATATATATATATATATATATATATATATATATATATATATATATATATATATATATATATTAAAGGTTAGTTAGTCTCTAATACTTAAACATCTCAATGAAAGAAATCTCTGAGAAGCAATATTGTATATTAAAATTAAATGAGAAAAAACTCTTATTCTGGGAGTATAAACAAGATACACAAAAAAAGTATTCTATCTAACTTCACTTATATATAGATATCTCTACCATAGCTTCATATGGGGAAGAATTATTATTAGAACCACCAATAATTGAAGAATCTGCCACATAATAATCATTTTATTTCTATTTTCCATGCTTGTATGGGTTAGAGAGGTTGTCATATTTTGAAGCACAACTAGTCAGGTGACTAGGTTCTGCTTGTACATTCCATTTTTGGCTTGGTTTCTACAGTTTAATGCCCTTCTTAACAGCAACCACTTTACAGCATGTATTGGGAGCATGGTTTCTACATCTGGATGCCCTTCCTGACACCAACCACTTTACAGTATGTATTGGGAGCATGGTTTCTACATCTGGATGCCCTTCTTAACAGCAACCACTTTACAGCATGTATTGGGAGCATGGTTTCTACATCTGGATGCCCTTCCTGACACCAACCACTTTACAGCATGTATTGGGAGCATGGTTTCTACATCTGGATGCCCTTCTTAACAGCAACCACTTTACAGCATGTATTGGGAGCATGGTTTCTACATCTGGATGCCCTTCTTAACAGCAACCACTTTACAGCATGTATTGGGAGCATGGTTTCTACATCTGGATGCCCTTCTTAACAGCAACCACTTTACAGCATGTATTGGGAGCATGGTTTCTACATCTGGATGCCCTTCCTGACACCAACCACTTTACAGCATGTATTGGGAGCATGGTTTCTACATCTGGATGCCCTTCTTAACAGCAACCACTTTACAGCATGTATTGGGAGCATGGTTTCTACATCTGGATGCCCTTCCTGACACGAACCACTTTACAGCATGTATTGGGAGCATGGTTTCTACATCTGGATGCCCTTCTTAACAGCAACCACTTTACAGCATGTATTGGGAGCATGGTTTCTACATCTGGATGCCCTTCTTAACACCAACCACTTTACAGCATGTATTGGGAGCATGGTTTCTACATCTGGATGCCCTTCCTGACACCAACCACTTTACAGTGTGTATTGGGAACCTTTTATTGTGATGCCAGCACTGCCATCGTACAGTACAAACTAGATGCACACACACATATGTATATGTATATACATAATATACTAAGCTCTACTGCTGTATTGACTACTCCATGTTATGTTTGCCATAAGAAACCTGCAAGCAGGGAAAAGCGGACGTAAAATGATGATGATGGTGATGATGATGATATATATATATATATATATATATATATTAGTGGCAGTAGAGGACCTACCAGAGGATGGCTGAGCTCTTTATAATATAACCATACTCTACTACCCCCAGTATTGAATATTCTGTTGAGTAATGGTCTAACCAGTTTCAAACTGAATCCATCCTGATTTATATCATCATCATCATCATCATCATCGTTTAACGTCCCTGTTCCACGCTTGCATGGGTTTGGACGGGGGTTTTCCCACTTGAGGCAAGAGTGGTTGTCTTGCTCGCATAGGACTGTCTGGCGGGTTTTCTACAGTTGGATGCCCTTCCTAACACCAACCACATATATATATCTGTGTGTGTATACGAGTATGGAAAATAGACATTAAATGGTGATGTTGATGATGACTTCAGTGTTTTCTATATCCCGGTAAATAAATGCCTTACTTATCTCCCCCTGCTTGTAAAACATGACACCCAGTGCAATATTAGTGTTATTCCATCCAGATGTTAAGTTATTCCATAGTAAAACTATCAGGCATTGATTGAACAACCTTTTCCCTTCTTCCCCTTTACTCCACCCTGTCTCCCAAGCCCCATCTCCCATTCCCTGTTCTTCTTCAGGGATTTTTATTACATTTATTATATTTTTATATATTTTATTTATCTATTTATTTTTGTTTCTATATATTTATTTATAAATCAGTATATGTGTTTTACAATATGGCAGCAATAGAAATTTTGAAAATAGAGTTATAAGCTTTCATCATGTTTTGACTACAGAAAATAGTGTAATAACAAGGCATATAATTCCCCATAATGGAAACAAAAATGGACGCCAGCATGTATAGGAATTGAACCCTCACCTCTTATTATCTGGATAAGTGTGCTAAACTGATTACACCAGCTTGCCCAGTTATTGTTGTTGGTTAAATCCAAAGGCTAGTTTGAAGTAATCTAGAATTGAATATCTTTGTAAAGATTGTTTAAGTTGTTATATCACACAGATGTAGAATAAAAGATGTAGAGCACAGCTTTATTGTGCATGTGTGCATGGCTGTTCAGCTTATTATTGTAAGGTTGTGATTTTGATTCTCAGACTGGTCGGTGTGTTGTGTCCTTGAGCAAGACACTTTTTCATATTGCTACAGTTCACTCAGCTAGTTGAGTTCACTCAAACCGAGTTGTACATGTAATTCAAGGGTCCAGCCTTGTCACTCACTGTGTCACACTGAGTCTCCCTGAGAACTAAAGAGTGCATGTGTCTAAGGAAGGCTCAGCCACTCATTTCACGTGCAGGCAGTTCCATTAATTGAATCAACTGGAGCACTCATTGTCAGAAACTACAGAGGGCCTCCATGTAGGTTTGTGTGTATATATATATATATATATATACACGCACGCACGCACGCACCACCACCACCACCGTTTTACGTCCGTTCTTCCACGCTAGCATGGGTTAGACGGGTTGTCCTGTTGTGGGCAGTGTCTGGTCGGCTGACCATGCCTTGCTCATACAGGAACTGATTCTGGCTTGATTTCTACAGCTGGATGCCCTTCCTAACACCAACCTCATTTACAGTGAGTGCTGGGTGCTTTTTCCAAGGCGCCTACATGTCCACTTTACAGTGTGGGCTGGGTGATTTTTTTTGCCGTGGCACCTCCACGACCATTTTACAGTGGGAGGGTGTGGGCGCATATTGTCTATATGCTTCAGCTTCGGCTTGT
>OZ024741.1:322035737-322068237 GCA_964016885.1 Eledone cirrhosa | reverse complement strand
ATGGATATATTTGTGTGTGTATGTGTAGAAATTATACAGATGAAAATATGTGTATGGGCATGCATATGAGTGTATGCATGTGTGTACATAAATTATACAGATTAAAGTGTGTGTTTATGTGTATGTATGTGAGCATGTGTATGAGTGAATAAATTATACATGTGTGTGTTCTATTGAGATTCTTCAGCAATAGATATAACAGTGGTTTTTGTAAGTTTACTTATTTTTGGGTTTATTTTTATTTTATTTTGGTTTTTGTTAAGGTTCATTTTTTTTTTTTTTGTTCTCTCCATTCAAGATTCTAAAATTATTCTAATCAGGACTGGACTAAGTTTGTCACAGACACAAATTTATGTGGAGGGTATCATCATCATTCTCCTCATCATCCTCATCATCTTCATCATCATCGTTTAACGTCCATTTTTCTATGCTAGCATGGGTTAGACAAGTTGTCCCATTGTGAGATCGGTGACCGTGTCTTGCCCATACAGAACTGATTTGGGCTGGGTTTCTACAGTTGGATGCCCTCTCAATGCCAACCATATTTACAGTGTTTTATTGTGACACCTATATGACCACTTTATAGTGTGGATTGGGGGACGGAGTGGGAGAGGTGTATAGGGATTAGAGAGGTAGATCTAATGAGAGGGTCTTGATGATTGGTGGGGGTGTATACAAAGGGGAGGTAAGGGAAAGTAGTGAATGCATGCTTCAACCTGTGCACATGGGATGGCAAGTTTTCTGTATTGCTGCATAACGCCAGAGATCTCAATCATGTGTCATCCCCCCCCCCCCCAAAAAAAAAGGTGTAATTGTGCAAGGTACACTTTTATAACCTCATCCCAAGTCTTCCTAGGTCTTTTCCATAGTTCCCATCAACTTTGAGCACTCTGCATCTTTTTATACAGCTAACCTCCTTCCTATGCATCACATGTCCATACCAATGCAATCTCCTTTCCTGCACATGGCATCTGATCCTTCTTTTGCCCAATTTCTCTCTCAGCTCATTTATGCTTTGCTGTTCATGTATATTACTATCACACACCCATCGAAGCATGCCAGCTTCATTTCCTTCCAATCTTCAGAAATCCTCTGCACACAACGCCCAGGTCTCACTATCATGCAACATTGCTGTTTGTATACATGCATCATACAATCTGCCCTTCATTTTGAGGGAAAATCCTTTCGTAACTAACCACAGTAGTAGCTCCCTGAACTTTTTCCACCCTATTCTCACTCTGCCTACTGTACTTTCAGCACACACATCTCCACTGCTACTTTTGTCACCCAGGTAACAGAAGTTGTCAACTGCTTCTATGGAACCTTCCAAGAATTTGTTAGCACTTATTTCCTGTGAGTGTTTGTTACTTCCTCTCCTGTGCAACAGCCACAAGTAAAACATACATTCTTAATCTACCTGAAATCTACCTTCATAATCTACCTTCATAATCTACCTGAAATCCCACTACATCCCTTGTATATCCACAGCATACACTTGGAACAGAGGATGGAATTTCTACATACTGTGCTGGGCCATTCCTCAGAAGCGATTAAGGCCTTGTTTCCCTTACTACTTACTAGAACTTTGATCTTTATATATATATATATATATATATTTTTGACAGAGATATAGATATATACATACATTTATATAGATACAGATATATATACATATATATTTATATATATTTGTATATGTATATATATGTAAATATATATGTATATAAATATATGTATATATATAATTTGGTTCTGCCCATCCTTCTCGCTCAGTGTAAGAACCAATGTAGGTAGGAAATTCTTGGCACTCCTAGACAAACACTTTCCCATAGGACAGAAATACAAACCTATCTTCCATAGACACAGGGTGAAACTTGGGTATTCCTATGCTAAAAATATGAAAGCCCACATCACCACTAACCCCAACAGCACTCCCTCATTCGGATGCTCTTGGAAAAGGCCAAAAATATGCCCTCTTCAACAACAGTGTAACATACCTGCAGCAGCCTATGAGGCTGAAGTTATATCCACTCGACCAAACCAACAAACAAAATATATGTAGGCATGACGGAGGGCCAGTTTAAAGAACGCTTCCTTAACCATCAGACGACCTTTAGCCACTCTGATAAGCTACCCTCCACGAAGCTAGCAAGCCACATATAGTCACTCAAAGATGCAGACAGGAATTACTCCATTCAATGGAAGGTTCTGGTCAAATCCAGGCCATACGGAAATGGGGATTTGTCCGGTGGGCTGTGTATCAATGAAAAAGTAGATATCTTGGCGAGATTACATAATAGTAATTGGCTTAACACAAGAGCCATTTTTTTATGCGCTGCCTCTATGCTGTGAAGTACCTGTTATGGAACTACAAAGATCTGGGATAAATCTTACCCAGAATGAACGAAAATAGTCTCCCTGCATCAGTCTAACTTTCGTTGTCTCCCTTATCAACAAATATTACCGCCATCCATTGTGTAGAATCCAGTCAGCTCATATACACTTCCATTCTCAGCACAGCCATACACTGGTAGAAAACCCATTAGGTGAAATGCGGTTCCTCGAGTATGGTTTGGTAATTTGTTGTGGAACTACCTCTCTCTATATATATGTGTATATATATATATATGTATGTATGTGTATATATATATATATATATATAGTTTTAATATAGAAGAGCTTCTACAGGACTAGAACTGTTTCATTTGTGAGAAATCATCAGGGAGCCCCTGATGATTTCTCACAAATGAAACAGTTCTAGTCCTGTAGAAGCTCTTCTATATTAAAACTTTTATACTCTGCTATGTATTGAGTACCTTACTATGATTCAACCCGGAATAACTTATATATATATATATATCATCATTATCACCGTTTTACGTTGATTTTTCCATGCTAGCATGGGTTATATTTATATATATATATGTGTGTGTGTGTATATATATGTGTGTATTTGTGTGTGTATATTTATGTATATATATATGCACACACACATACACTCACATACACATATGTGTCTGTCTGTGTGTGTGTGCCTATATATATATATATATGCACATATACTTTTCACTGAGAATATTCTTCTCTCAGAGTATTATCTGCATATATTTCAATGATTTATATATTAAAAGCAGCTAGGTTCTTTAGTCTATAAATAAAAAGGCCTTAAGCAAGAATCTTTGTTTGCGAAAAAATATTCTTTTTTTGTTCTTAATTTCAATTTTGTGATTTTTTAAAAAACATAACTTAAATTATTCAATTTTGTCTGATTCTCCATCAGAAGAGAGGGAGGGGGAGTTATGCAGATTGCTGACTCTGTGATGGCAGGATCAATACACTTTCAATCACTTTGACATAGTAATTTTCCAAGGTTAGGAATTTCAAATCCTAAGGCAAGAGTTTTAGCCAAAGGAAAAATTGGGGAGGAATCCAATGTGAGAAGTGTACATTGTGTATATTTCAATTGAAATACCAATATGACGAACTGTAGTGTATACAATGGATATATATAAAATGAAATACCAATAAGTGTATATTTTATATATATATATATATATATATATATATCATCATCATCATCATCATCATTTTACGTCCGCTTTTCCCTGCTTGCAGGAACTGATTCTGGTTTGATTTCTACAGCTGGATTCCCTTCCTAACACCAACCTCATTTACAGTGAGTGCTGGGTGCTTTTTTTCCGTGGCGCCTACACGTCCACTTTGCAGTGTCGGCTGGGTGCTTTTCAACCGTGGCACCTCCACGACCCCTTTGCAGTGGAATGATAGGGACCCCAGTCCCTATCATCTCATTTCTACAGCTGAGTAAACTGGAGCAATGTGAAATAAAGTGTCTTGCTCAAGGACACAACACATCACCTGGTCTGAGAATTGAACTCACAACCTTTCGATTGCAAGGCCAATGCTCTAACCACTAAGCCATGTGCCTCCATATATATATATATATATATATATATATATATATAATGTGTGTGTATATATATATACATACATACATACATGTGTGTGTGTGTGTGTGTATATATATATACATACATACATATGTGTATATATATATATATTTATATGTGTGTATATATATATGTATATATATACATACATATATATATATATATATATATGTGTGTGTGTGTGTGTATATATATATACATACATATATATATATGTGTGTATAAAATCAGCAGTGGGGGAGGGTGTTCTGAAAGTACAGTAGCTAGAGTCAGAACTGGTTGGAAAAAGTTCAGAGAGCTTATACCACTATTAGCTGCTATAGGGTTCTCCCTAAAAATGAAAGGCAGGTTGTACGATGCCTGCATACGAACAGCAATGTTGCATGGCAGTGAGACCTGGGCATTGTGTGCAGAGGATATACGCAGACTAGAGAGGAACGAAGCTTGCATGCTCCGCTGGATGTGTAACAGTAATATACGTGAACGGCAAAGCATAAACGAACTAAGGAAAAAATTAGAGATAAGAGGGATCAGATGTTGTTTACTCGAGAGAAGGCTACGTTGGTATGGACACGTGATGCGCATGAAAGTCGATAGCTGTATAACAAAGTGCAGGGCAATAAAGATAGACGGTAGCCACGGAATAGGCAGACCCAGAAAAACCTGGGACGAGCTGATAAACTCCGACCTCACACACGTACACCTCTCCAAGACAATGTCACTGGACCGAGACCTTTGGCGGTACTCAGTAACAGAGAAGACCCGCCTTACCTAAATACATAGTAAAACCTACTACAGCCAGTAGGCATCTCTAACAAAATATTCCGGTTTGTATTTATTTTCTTAATTTTTATTAAATTGAGACAAGCGAACCCTATTGTCTATAGTTAGTATTCTTTTCACCTTAGCGGATCAGGTCCCCTCCGATTTGAAAACATGTATATGTATGTCTGTGTTCGTTTTTCTTTTATATTCTATTATAATATACGGCTCGGAAATATCTCTTTCTAAGAGCTATTTTATTGTAAGAGACTATTTTGAGTTCCTAACTCAATATATACCTTTGATATATATATATATATATATATATATATATATACATATACATATCCAATGAAATACCAATATACCCAATTATAGTGTATATTGTGTATATATCAAATGAAATAGCAATATACCCTACTATAGTGTATATTGTGTATATATCAAATGAAATAGCAATATACCCTACTATAGTGTATATTGTATATATCTCAAATGAAATAGCAATGTACCCAACTATAGTGTATATTGTGTATATATCAAATGAAATAGCAATATACCCTACTATAGTGTATATTGTATATATATCAAATGAAATAGCAATATACCCTACTATAGTGTATATTGTATATATATCAAATGAAATAGCAATATACCCAACTATAGTGTATATTGTGTATATATCAAATGAAATAGCAATATACCCTACTATAGTGTATATTGTATATATATCAAATGAAATAGCAATATACCCTACTATAGTGTATATTGTGTATATATCAAATGAAATAGCAATATACCCTACTATAGTGTATATTGTATATATCTCAAATGAAATAGCAATATACCCAACTATAGTGTATATTGTGTATATATCAAATGAAATAGCAATATACCCTACTATAGTGTATATTGTATATATATCAAATGAAATAGCAATATACCCAACTATAGTGTATATTGTGTATATATCAAATGAAATAGCAATATACCCTACTATAGTGTATATTGTATATATATCAAATGAAATAGCAATATACCCTACTATAGTGTATATTGTGTATATATCAAATGAAATAGCAATATACCCTACTATAGTGTATATTGTATATATCTCAAATGAAATAGCAATATACCCAACTATAGTGTATATTGTGTATATATCAAATGAAATAGCAATATACCCTACTATAGTGTATATTGTATATATATCAAATGAAATAGCAATATACCCAACTATAGTGTATATTGTGTATATATCAAATGAAATAGCAATATACCCTACTATAGTGTATATTGTATATATATCAAATGAAATAGCAATATACCCTACTATAGTGTATATTGTGTATATATCAAATGAAATAGCAATATACCCTACTATAGTGTATATTGTATATATATCAAATGGAATAGCAATATACCCTACTATAGTGTATATTGTGTATATATCAAATGAAATAGCAATATACCCTACTATAGTGTATATTGTATATATATCAAATGAAATAGCAATATACCCAACTATAGTGTATATTGTGTATATATCAAATGAAATAGCAATATAACCAATCGATAGTGTATATTGTGTGTATATCAAATGAAATAGCAATATACCCTACTATAGTGTATATTGTGTATATATCAAATGAAATAGCAATATACCCTACTATAGTGTATATTGTATATATATCAAATGAAATAGCAATATACCCAACTATAGTGTATATTGTGTATATATCAAATGAAATAGCAATATAACCAATCGATAGTGTATATTGTGTGTATATCAAATGAAATAGCAATATACCCTACTATAGTGTATATTGTGTGTATATCAAATGAAATAGCAATATACCCTACTATAGTGTATATTGTGTGTATATCAAATGAAATAGCAATATACCCTACTATAGTGTATATTGTGTGTATATCAAATGAAATAGCAATATACCCTACTATAGTGTATATTGTGTGTATATCAAATGAAATAGCAATATACCCTACTACAGTGTATATTGTGTGTATATCAAATGAAATAGCAATATACCCTACTATAGTGTATATTGTGTATATATCAAATGAAATACCAATATACCCAACTATAGTGTATATTGTGTATATATCAAATGAAATAGCAATATACCCTACTATAGTGTATATTGTGTATATATCAAATGAAATACCAATATACCCAACTATAGTATATATTGTGTGTATATCAAATGAAATAGCAATATACCCTACTATAGTGTATATTGTGTATATATCAAATGAAATACCAATATACCCAACTATAGTGTATATTGTGTATATATCAAATGAAATAGCAATATACCCGACTATAGTGTATATTGTGTATATATCAAATGAAATATCAGTATACTCAACTTAGTGTATATTGTCTGTATATCAAATGAAATACCAATATACCCTACTATAGTGTATATTGTGTATATATCAAATGAAATAGCAATATACCCAACTATAGTGTATATTGTATATATATCAAATGAAATAGCAATATACCCAACCATAGTGTATATTGAGTGTATATCAAATGAAATAGAAATATACCCAATCTATAGTGTATATTGAGTATATATCAAATGAAATACCAATATACCCTACTATAGTGTATATTGTGTATATATCAAATGAAATACCAATATACCCTACTACCCTACTATAGTGTATATTGTGTATATATCAAATGAAATAGCAATATACCCTACTATAGTGTATATTGTATATATATCAAATGAAATAGCAATATACCCTACTATAGTGTATATTGTGTGTATATCAAATGAAATAGCAATATACCCTACTATAGTGTATATTGTGTGTATATCAAATGAAATAGCAATATACCCTACTATAGTGTATATTGTGTGTATATCAAATGAAATAGCAATATACCCTACTACAGTGTATATTGTGTGTATATCAAATGAAATAGCAATATACCCTACTATAGTGTATATTGTGTATATATCAAATGAAATACCAATATACCCAACTATAGTGTATATTGTGTATATATCAAATGAAATAGCAATATACCCTACTATAGTGTATATTGTGTATATATCAAATGAAATACCAATATACCCTACTATAGTATATATTGTGTGTATATCAAATGAAATAGCAATATACCCTACTATAGTGTATATTGTGTGTATATCAAATGAAATAGCAATATACCCTACTATAGTATATATTGTGTGTATATCAAATGAAATAGCAATATACCCTACTATAGTGTATATTGTGTATATATCAAATGAAATAGCAATATACCCAACTATAGTGTATATTGTGTATATATCAAATGAAATAGCAATATACCCAACTATAGTGTATATTGTGTATATATCAAATGAAATATCAGTATACTCAACTTAGTGTATATTGTGTGTATATCAAATGAAATACCAATATACCCAACTATAGTGTATATTGTGTATATATCAAATGAAATAGCAATATACCCAACCATAGTGTATATTGAGTGTATATCAAATGAAATAGAAATATACCCAATCTATAGTGTATATTGAGTATATATCAAATGAAATACCAATATACCCTACTATAGTGTATATTGTGTATATATCAAATGAAATACCAATATACCCTACTACCCTACTATAGTGTATATTGTGTATATATCAAATGAAATAGCAATATACCCTACTACCCTACTATAGTGTATATTGTGTATATATCAAATGAAATACCAATATACCCTACTATAGTGTATATTGTGTATATATCAAATGAAATATCAATATACCCTACTATAGTGTATATTGTATATATATCAAATGAAATACCAATATACCCTACTATAGTGTATATTGTATATATATCAAATGAAATACCAATATACCCTACTATAGTGTATATTGTGTATATATCAAATGAAATAGCAATATAACCAATCTATAGTGTATATTGTGTATATATCAAATGAAATAGCAATATAACCAATCTATAGTGTATATTGTATATATATCAAATGAAATAGCAATATAACCAATCTATAGTGTATATTGTGTGTATATCAAATGAAATAGCAATATACCCTACTATAGTGTATATTGTGTGTATATCAAATGAATTAGCAATATACCCTACTATAGTGTATATTGTGTATATATCAAATGAAATAGCAATATACCCTACTATAGTGTATATTGTGTGTATATCAAATGAAATAGCAATATACCCAACTATAGTGTATATTGTGTATATATCAAATGAAATAGCAATATACCCTACTATAGTGTATATTGTGTATATATCAAATGAAATAGCAATATAACCAATCTATAGTGTATATTGTGTATATATCAAATGAAATAGCAATATACCCTACTATAGTGTATATTGTATATATATCAAATGAAATAGCAATATACCCTACTATAGTGTATATTGTGTATATATCAAATGAAATAGCAATATACCCTACTATAGTGTATATTGTATATATCTCAAATGAAATAGCAATATACCCAACTATAGTGTATATTGTGTATATATCAAATGAAATAGCAATATACCCTACTATAGTGTATATTGTATATATATCAAATGAAATAGCAATATACCCAACTATAGTGTATATTGTGTATATATCAAATGAAATAGCAATATACCCTACTATAGTGTATATTGTATATATATCAAATGAAATAGCAATATACCCTACTATAGTGTATATTGTGTATATATCAAATGAAATAGCAATATACCCTACTATAGTGTATATTGTATATATATCAAATGGAATAGCAATATACCCTACTATAGTGTATATTGTGTATATATCAAATGAAATAGCAATATACCCTACTATAGTGTATATTGTATATATATCAAATGAAATAGCAATATACCCAACTATAGTGTATATTGTGTATATATCAAATGAAATAGCAATATAACCAATCGATAGTGTATATTGTGTGTATATCAAATGAAATAGCAATATACCCTACTATAGTGTATATTGTGTATATATCAAATGAAATAGCAATATACCCTACTATAGTGTATATTGTATATATATCAAATGAAATAGCAATATACCCAACTATAGTGTATATTGTGTATATATCAAATGAAATAGCAATATAACCAATCGATAGTGTATATTGTGTGTATATCAAATGAAATAGCAATATACCCTACTATAGTGTATATTGTGTGTATATCAAATGAAATAGCAATATACCCTACTATAGTGTATATTGTGTGTATATCAAATGAAATAGCAATATACCCTACTATAGTGTATATTGTGTGTATATCAAATGAAATAGCAATATACCCTACTATAGTGTATATTGTGTGTATATCAAATGAAATAGCAATATACCCTACTACAGTGTATATTGTGTGTATATCAAATGAAATAGCAATATACCCTACTATAGTGTATATTGTGTATATATCAAATGAAATACCAATATACCCAACTATAGTGTATATTGTGTATATATCAAATGAAATAGCAATATACCCTACTATAGTGTATATTGTGTATATATCAAATGAAATACCAATATACCCAACTATAGTATATATTGTGTGTATATCAAATGAAATAGCAATATACCCTACTATAGTGTATATTGTGTATATATCAAATGAAATAGCAATATACCCAACTATAGTGTATATTGTGTATATATCAAATGAAATAGCAATATACCCGACTATAGTGTATATTGTGTATATATCAAATGAAATATCAGTATACTCAACTTAGTGTATATTGTCTGTATATCAAATGAAATACCAATATACCCTACTATAGTGTATATTGTGTATATATCAAATGAAATAGCAATATACCCAACTATAGTGTATATTGTATATATATCAAATGAAATAGCAATATACCCAACCATAGTGTATATTGAGTGTATATCAAATGAAATAGAAATATACCCAATCTATAGTGTATATTGAGTATATATCAAATGAAATACCAATATACCCTACTATAGTGTATATTGTGTATATATCAAATGAAATACCAATATACCCTACTACCCTACTATAGTGTATATTGTGTATATATCAAATGAAATAGCAATATACCCTACTATAGTGTATATTGTATATATATCAAATGAAATAGCAATATACCCTACTATAGTGTATATTGTGTGTATATCAAATGAAATAGCAATATACCCTACTATAGTGTATATTGTGTGTATATCAAATGAAATAGCAATATACCCTACTATAGTGTATATTGTGTGTATATCAAATGAAATAGCAATATACCCTACTACAGTGTATATTGTGTGTATATCAAATGAAATAGCAATATACCCTACTATAGTGTATATTGTGTATATATCAAATGAAATACCAATATACCCAACTATAGTGTATATTGTGTATATATCAAATGAAATAGCAATATACCCTACTATAGTGTATATTGTGTATATATCAAATGAAATACCAATATACCCTACTATAGTATATATTGTGTGTATATCAAATGAAATAGCAATATACCCTACTATAGTGTATATTGTGTGTATATCAAATGAAATAGCAATATACCCTACTATAGTATATATTGT
This sequence comes from Eledone cirrhosa, assembly GCA_964016885.1. Classification (NCBI taxonomy): domain Eukaryota; kingdom Metazoa; phylum Mollusca; class Cephalopoda; order Octopoda; family Eledonidae; genus Eledone; species Eledone cirrhosa. The sequence goes on along the minus strand of OZ024741.1, from coordinate 322,056,887 downwards.
GTGTATATCAAATGAAATAGCAATATACCCTACTATAGTGTATATTGTGTATATATCAAATGAAATAGCAATATACCCAACTATAGTGTATATTGTGTATATATCAAATGAAATAGCAATATACCCAACTATAGTGTATATTGTGTATATATCAAATGAAATATCAGTATACTCAACTTAGTGTATATTGTGTGTATATCAAATGAAATACCAATATACCCAACTATAGTGTATATTGTGTATATATCAAATGAAATAGCAATATACCCAACCATAGTGTATATTGAGTGTATATCAAATGAAATAGAAATATACCCAATCTATAGTGTATATTGAGTATATATCAAATGAAATACCAATATACCCTACTATAGTGTATATTGTGTATATATCAAATGAAATACCAATATACCCTACTACCCTACTATAGTGTATATTGTGTATATATCAAATGAAATAGCAATATACCCTACTACCCTACTATAGTGTATATTGTGTATATATCAAATGAAATACCAATATACCCTACTATAGTGTATATTGTGTATATATCAAATGAAATATCAATATACCCTACTATAGTGTATATTGTATATATATCAAATGAAATACCAATATACCCTACTATAGTGTATATTGTATATATATCAAATGAAATACCAATATACCCTACTATAGTGTATATTGTGTATATATCAAATGAAATAGCAATATAACCAATCTATAGTGTATATTGTGTATATATCAAATGAAATAGCAATATAACCAATCTATAGTGTATATTGTATATATATCAAATGAAATAGCAATATAACCAATCTATAGTGTATATTGTGTGTATATCAAATGAAATAGCAATATACCCTACTATAGTGTATATTGTGTGTATATCAAATGAATTAGCAATATACCCTACTATAGTGTATATTGTGTATATATCAAATGAAATAGCAATATACCCTACTATAGTGTATATTGTGTGTATATCAAATGAAATAGCAATATACCCAACTATAGTGTATATTGTGTATATATCAAATGAAATAGCAATATACCCTACTATAGTGTATATTGTGTATATATCAAATGAAATAGCAATATAACCAATCTATAGTGTATATTGTGTATATATCAAATGAAATAGCAATATAACCAATCTATAGTGTATATTGTGTATATATCAAATGAAATAGCAATATAACCAATCTATAGTGTATATTGTGTATATATCAAATGAAATAGCAATATAACCAATCTATAGTGTATATTGTGTATATATCAAATGAAATAGCAATATAACCAATCTATAGTGTATATTGTGTATATATCAAATGAAATAGCAATATAACCAATCTATAGTGTATATTGTGTATATATCAAATGAAATAGCAATATAACCAATCTATAGTGTATATTGTGTATATATCAAATGAAATAGCAATATAACCAATCTATAGTGTATATTGTGTATATATCAAATGAAATAGCAATATAACCAATCTATAGTGTATATTGTGTATATATCAAATGAAATAGCAATATAACCAATCTATAGTGTATATTGTGTATATATCAAATGAAATAGCAATATAACCAATCTATAGTGTATATTGTGTATATATCAAATGAAATAGCAATATAACCAATCTATAGTGTATATTGTGTATATATCAAATGAAATAGCAATATAACCAATCTATAGTGTATATTGTGTATATATCAAATGAAATAGCAATATAACCAATCTATAGTGTATATTGTGTATATATCAAATGAAATAGCAATATAACCAATCTATAGTGTATATTGTGTATATATCAAATGAAATAGCAATATAACCAATCTATAGTGTATATTGTGTATATATCAAATGAAATAGCAATATAACCAATCTATAGTGTATATTGTGTATATATCAAATGAAATAGCAATATAACCAATCTATAGTGTATATTGTGTATATATCAAATGAAATAGCAATATAACCAATCTATAGTGTATATTGTGTATATATCAAATGAAATAGCAATATAACCAATCTATAGTGTATATTGTGTATATATCAAATGAAATAGCAATATAACCAATCTATAGTGTATATTGTGTATATATCAAATGAAATAGCAATATAACCAATCTATAGTGTATATTGTGTATATATCAAATGAAATAGCAATATAACCAATCTATAGTGTATATTGTGTATATATCAAATGAAATAGCAATATACCCAACTATAGTGTATATTGTGTATATATCAAATGAAATAGCAATATACCCTACTATAGTGTATATTGTGTATATATCAAATGAAATAGCAATATACCCTACTATAGTGTATATTGTGTATATATCAAATGAAATAGCAATATACCCAACTATAGTGTATATTGTATATATATCAAATGAAATAGCAATATACCCTACTATAGTGTATATTGTGTATATATCAAATGAAATAGCAATATACCCAACTATAGTGTATATTGTGTATATATCAAATGAAATAGCAATATACCCTACTATAGTGTATATTGTGTATATATCAAATGAATTAGCAATATACCCAACTATAGTGTATATTGTGTGTATATCAAATGAAATAGCAATATACCCTACTCTAGTTTATATTGTGTATATATCAAATGAAATACCAATATACCCTACTATAGTGTATATTGTGTATATATCAAATGAAATAGCAATATACCCTACTATAGTGTATATTGTGTATATATCAAATGAAATAGCAATATACCCTACTATAGTGTATATTGTGTATATATCAAATGAAATAGCAATATACCCAACTTTAGTGTATATTGAGTGTATATCAAATGAAATACCAATATACCCAATCTATAGTGTATATTGTGTATATATCAAATGAAATAGCAATATAACCAATCTATAGTGTATATTGTGTATATATCAAATGAAATAGCAATATACCCTACTATAGTGTATATTGAGTATATATCAAATGAAATACCAATATACCCTACTATAGTGTATATTGTGTGTAAATCAAATGAAATATCAATATACCCTACTATAGTGTATATTGTGTGTATATCAAATGAAATATCAATATACCCTACTATAGTGTATATTGTGTATATATCAAATGAAATAGCAATATACCCAATCTATAGTGTATATTGTGTGTATATCAAATGAAATAGCAATATACCCTACTATAGTGTATATTGTGTGTATATCAAATGAAATAGCAATATACCCTACTATAGTGTATATTGTGTGTATATCAAATGAAATAGCAATATACCCTACTATAGTGTATATTGTGTGTATATCAAATGAAATAGCAATATACCCTACTACAGTGTATATTGTGTATATATCAAATGAAATATCAATATACCCTACTATAGTGTATATTGTATATATATCAAATGAAATAGCAATATACCCTACTCTAGTTTATATTGTGTATATATCAAATGAAATAGCAATATAACCAATCTATAGTGTATATTGAGTATATATCAAATGAAATAGCAATATACCCTAATATAGTGTATATTGTGTGTATATCAAATGAAATACCAATATACCCAATCTATAGTGTATATTGTGTGTATATCAAATGAAATTCCAATATACCCTACTATAGTGTATGTTGTGTATATATCAAATGACATAGCAATATGCCCACTACCCTACTATAGTGTATATTGTGTATATATCAAATGAAATATCAATTGACCCAACTATAGTCTATATTGTGTGTATATCAAATGAAATAGCAATATCCCCTACTATAGTGTATATTGTGTATATATCAAATGAAATAGCAATATACCCAATCTATAGTGTATATTGTGTATATATCAAATGAAATAGCAATATACCCTACTATAGTGTATATTGTGTATATATCAAATGAAATATCAATTGACCCAACTATAGTCTATATTGTGTGTATATCAAATGAAATAGCAATATACCCTACTATAGTGTATATTGTGTGTATATCAAATGAAATAGCAATATACCCAATCTATAGTGTATATTGTATATATATCAAATGAAATATCAATATACCCTACTATAGTGTATATTATGTATATATCAAATGAAATAGCAATATACCCTACTATAGTGTATATTGTATATATATCAAATGAAATAGCAATATACCCTACTAAAGTGTATATTGTATATATATCAAATGAAATAGCAATATACCCTACTAAAGTGTATATTGTGTGTATATCAAATGAAATAGCAATATACCCAACTATAGTGTATATTGTGTGTATATCAAATGAAATAGCAATATACCCTACTATAGTGTATATTGTGTGTATATCAAATGAAATAGCAATATAGCCTACTATAGTGTATATGTGTGTATATATCAAATGAAATAGCAATATACCCTACTACCCTACTATAGTGTATATTGTGTATATATCAAATGAAATCCCAATATACCCGACTATAGTGTATATTGTGTATATATCAAATGAAATACCAATATACCATACTATAGTGTATATTGTGTATATATCAAATGAAATAGCAATATACCCTACTATAGTGTATATTGTGTGTATATCAAATGAAATATCAATATACCCAACTATAGTGTATATTGTGTGTATATCAAATGAAATAGCAATATACCCAACTATAGTGTATATTGTGTGTATATGAAATGAAATAGCAATATACACTACTATAGTGTATATTGTGTGTATATGAAATGAAATAGCAATATACCCAACCATAGTGTATATTGAGTGTATATCAAATGAAATAGCAATATACCCAATCTATAGTGTATATTGAGTATATATCAAATGAAATACCAATATACCCTACTATAGTGTATATTGTGTATATATCAAATGAAATACCAATATACCCAATCTATAGTGTATATTGTATATATCAAATGAATATTTGTGTATATATCAAATGACATAGCAATATGCCCACTACCCTACTATAGTGTATATTGTGTTTATATCAAATGAAATAGCAATATACCCTACTATAGTGTATATTGTGTATATATCAAATGAAATAGCAATATACCCAACTATAGTGTATATTGTATATATATCAAATGAAATAGCAATATACCCTACTATAATGTATATTGTATATATCAAATGAAATAGCAATATACCCTACTACCCTACTATAGTGTATATTGTGTATATATCAAATGAAATAGCAATATACCCTACTATAGTGTATATTGTGTGTATATCAAATGAAATATCAATATACCCAACTATAGTGTATATTGTGTGTATATCAAATGAAATAGCAATATACCATACTATAGTGTATATCGTGTTTATATCAAATGAAATATCAATTGACCCAACTATAGTGTATATTGTGTATATATCAAATGAAATACCAATATACACTACTATAGTGTATATTGTATATATATCAAATGAAATAGCAATATACCCAACTATAGTGTATATTGTGTGTATATCAAATGAAATACCAATGTACCCAATCTATAGTGTATATTGTGTATATATCAAATGAAATATCAATATACCCAACTATAGTGTATATTGTGTGTATATCAAATGAAATAGCAATATACCCTACTATAGTGTATATTGTGTTTATATCAAATGAAATATCAATTGACCCAACTATAGTGTATATTGTGTGTATATCAAATGAAATAGCAATATACCCTACTATAGTGTATATTGTGTTTATATCAAATGAAATATCAATATACCCAACTATAGTGTATATTGTGTATATATCAAATGAAATACCAATATACACTACTATAGTGTATATTGTATATATATCAAATTAAATATCAATATACCCAACTATAGTGTATATTGTGTGTATATCAAATGAAATAGCAATATACCCTACTATATTGTATATTGTATATATATCAAATGAAATAGCAATATACCCAACTATAGTGTATATTGTGTGTATATCAAATGAAATAGCAATATACCCTACTATATTGTATATTGTGTATATATCAAATGAAATAGCAATATACCCTACTATAGTGTATATTGTATATATATCAAATGAAATAGCAATATACCATACTATAGTGTATATTGTGTGTATATCAAATGAAATAGCAATATACCCAACTATAGTGTATATTGTGTATATATCAAATGAAATAGCAATATACCCTACTATAGTGTATATTGTGTGTATATCAAATGAAATAGCAATATACCCAACTATAGTGTATATTGTGTGTATATCAAATGAAATAGCAATATACCCTACTATAGTTTATATTGTGTATATATCAAATGAAATATCAATATACCCTACTATAGTGTATATTGTGTGTATATCAAATGAAATAGCAATATACCCTACTATAGTGTATATTGTGTATATATCAAATGAAATAGCAATATACCCTACTATAGTGTATATTGTGTGTATATCAAATGAAATAGCAATATACCCTACTATAGTGTATATTGTGTGTATATCAAATGAAATAGCAATATACCCTACTATAGTGTATATTGTGTGTATATCAAATGAAGTAGCAATATACCCTACTACAGTGTATATTGTGTGTATATCAAATGAAATAGCAATATACCCTACTATAGTGTATATTGTGTATATATCAAATGAAATACCAATATACCCAACTATAGTGTATATTGTGTATATATCAAATGAAATAGCAATATACCCTACTATAGTGTATATTGTGTATATATCAAATGAAATACCAATATACCCAACTATAGTATATATTGTGTGTATATCAAATGAAATAGCAATATACCCTACTATAGTGTATATTGTGTATATATCAAATGAAATAGCAATATACCCAACTATAGTGTATATTGTGTATATATCAAATGAAATAGCAATATACCCAACTATAGTGTATATTGTGTATATATCAAATGAAATATCAGTATACTCAACTATAGTTTATATTGTGTATATATCAAATGAAATAGCAATATACCCTACTATAGTGTATATTGTGTGTATATCAAATGAAATAGCAATATACCCAACTATAGTGTATATTGTGTGTATATCAAATGAAATAGCAATATACCCTACTATAGTTTATATTGTGTATATATCAAATGAAATATCAATATACCCTACTATAGTGTATATTGTGTGTATATCAAATGAAATAGCAATATACCCTACTATAGTGTATATTGTGTATATATCAAATGAAATAGCAATATACCCTACTATAGTGTATATTGTGTGTATATCAAATGAAATAGCAATATACCCTACTATAGTGTATATTGTGTGTATATCAAATGAAATAGCAATATACCCTACTATAGTGTATATTGTGTGTATATCAAATGAAATAGCAATATACCCTACTACAGTGTATATTGTGTGTATATCAAATGAAATAGCAATATACCCTACTATAGTGTATATTGTGTATATATCAAATGAAATACCAATATACCCAACTATAGTGTATATTGTGTATATATCAAATGAAATAGCAATATACCCTACTATAGTGTATATTGTGTATATATCAAATGAAATACCAATATACCCAACTATAGTATATATTGTGTGTATATCAAATGAAATAGCAATATACCCTACTATAGTGTATATTGTGTATATATCAAATGAAATAGCAATATACCCAACTATAGTGTATATTGTGTATATATCAAATGAAATAGCAATATACCCAACTATAGTGTATATTGTGTATATATCAAATGAAATATCAGTATACTCAACTTAGTGTATATTGTGTATATATCAAATGAAATACCAATATACCCAACTATAGTGTATATTGTGTATATATCAAATGAAATAGCAATATACCCAACCATAGTGTATATTGAGTGTATATCAAATGAAATAGAAATATACCCAATCTATAGTGTATATTGAGTATATATCAAATGAAATACCAATATACCCTACTATAGTGTATATTGTGTATATATCAAATGAAATACCAATATACCCTACTACCCTACTATAGTGTATATTGTGTATATATCAAATGAAATAGCAATATACCCTACTACCCTACTATAGTGTATATTGTGTATATATCAAATGAAATACCAATATACCCTACTATAGTGTATATTGTGTATATATCAAATGAAATATCAATATACCCTACTATAGTGTATATTGTGTATATATCAAATGAAATAGCAATATACCCAACTATAGTGTATATTGTGTGTATATCAAATGAAATACCAATATACCCTACTATAGTGTATATTATGTATATATCAAATGAAATAGCAATATACCCTACTATAGTGTGTATTGTGTGTATATCAAATGAAATAGCAATATACCCTACTATAGTGTATATTGTGTGTATATCAAATGAAATAGCAATATACCCTACTATAGTGTATATTGTGTATATATCAAATGAAATAGCAATATACCCTACTATAGTGTGTATTGTGTGTATATCAAATGAAATAGCAATATACCCTACTATAGTGTATATTGTGTGTATATCAAATGAAATAGCAATATACCCTACTATAGTGTATATTGTGTATATATCAAATGAAATAGCAATATACCCTACTATAGTGTGTATTGTGTGTATATCAAATGAAATAGCAATATACCCTACTATAGTCTATATTGTGTATATATCAAATGAAATAGCAATATACCCTACTATAGTGTGTATTGTGTGTATATCAAATGAAATAGCAATATACCCTACTATAGTGTATATTGTGTATATATCAAATGAAATAGCAATATACCCAATCTATAGTGTATATTGTGTATATATATCAAATGAAATAGCAATATTCCCTACTATAGTGTATATTGTGTACATATTAAATGAAATAGCAATATACCCTACTATAGTGTATATTGTGTATATATCAAATGAAATATCAATTGACCCAACTATAGTCTATATTGTGTGTATATCAAATGAAATAGAAATATACCCTACTACCCTACTATAGTGTATATTGTGTTTATATCAAATGAAATATCAATTGACCCAACTATAGTCTATATTGTGTGTATATCAAATGAAATAGCAATATACCCTACTATAGTGTATATGTGTGTATATATCAAATGAAATAGCAATATACCCAATCTATAGTGTATATTGTGTGTATATCAAATGAAATAGCAATATACCCAATCTATAGTGTCATCATCATCATCATCATCATCATCATCATCAACGTTTAACGTCCGTGTTCCACGCTTGCATGGGTTTGGGCGGGGGTTTTCCCACTTGAGGCAAGAGTAATTGTCTTGTTCGCATAGGACTGTCTGGCAGGTTTTCTACAGTTGGATGCCCTTCCTAACACCAACCACATTTACAGTGTGGGTCTGGGAGGTTTTTACCGTGTTGCCTACACGGCCACATTACAGCGTGGAGTGTGTGTTTTTTTGTCGTGACACCTACACGATCTCATTTGTTTCGGCCTGGATGGTGTGGCACCAACATAACTTTACATAGAAGGGGGCGGTGTGGATGGGGTGGGGGTGGTGGGACGGGGGTGTATTTTGTTAGAGATGCCTACTGACTGTAGTAGGTTTTACTTTGTATTTAGGTAAGGCGGGTATTCTCTATTACTGAGTACCGCCAAAGGTCTCGGTCCAGTGACATTGTCTTGGTGAAGTGTAAGTGTGTGAGGTTGGAGTTTATCAGCTCGTCCCAGGTTTTTCTGGGTCTGCCTATTCCGTGGCTACCGTCTATCTTTATTGCCCTGCACTTTGTTATACAGCTATCGTCCTTCATGCGTATCACGTGACCATACCAACGTAGCCTTCTCTCTAGTAAACAACATCTGATCCCTCTTATTTCTAATCTTTTCCTTAGTTCGTTTATGCTTTGTCGTTCACGTATATTACTATTACACATCCAGCGGAGCATGCAAGCTTCGTTTCTCTCTAGTCTGCGTATATCCTCTGCACACAATGCCCAGGTCTCACTGCCATGCAACATTGCTGTTCGTATGCAGGCATCGTACAGCCTGCCTTTCAATTTTAGGGAGAACCCTTTAGCGTCTAATAGTGGTATAAGCTCTCTGAACTTTTTCCACCCAGTTCTGACTCTAGCTACTGTATTTTCAGAGCACCCTCCTCCACTGCAGTGTATATTGTGTATATATCAAATGAAATAGCAATATACCCTACTATAGTGTATATTGTGTATATATCAAATGAAATAGCAATATACCCTACTATAGTGTATATTGTGTGTATATCAAATGAAATAGCAATATACCCAATCTATAGTGTATATTCAAATGAAATACCAATGTAGCCAACTGTAGTGCAAATTGTATATATATATCAAATGAAATACTGATATATACAACTATAAGGGAAATCACAAATCAACAGTTCACAATAAATAAACTACTTACTGCTTTAGTCTTAACTCCATTTAAGCCCATCCAACCATTGAAGTTAGAAAAGCTTGCTAATGTCAATATGGCGCTCAGCTGAAAATTTCTAGATGACAATTCAAAATGGTGGAGGGATTGAGGAAAGTTTTGATTGCAAGGAGAGGAATATAATCTCGGTCTCTGAGAACCATACCATAAATGAATTAGAAGAGTCATTAGAACATCGGATTAAATGCTTTGGTATTTCTTCTGGCTCTCTGCACTTTAAGTTCAAATCCCATTGAGGGCAATGAACTTAGCCTTTCAAATATTTTTGGGGGAATAAATATAATAGCAATGGATGGGGGTGACTGTAATAGTTAAAGAATCAGATAGAATTCCTTGCAGTACCTGTCTAATAGGAGTGGTGCCCTAATTGTTAAAGAGTCAGACAGTGCCTTGTAGTATCATCTGTCTGATGTGAGGGCCGATATGATAGTTAAAGGTTCAGACAGAAGGCCTTGAAGCATTTGATCCAATTCTGTACCTTCTGAGCTCAAAGTTTGCCTCCTTTTAGTAGGAATTGGGACCAACAGATAGTATCAACAATGAAAAGAGACATTGTGTTCTTGGTCTGATCTGATTGACGTTCTGGGTAAATGGAAAAATGGGGGAAGATAGGTGTGGGGAAGAGAAGAAAAGTTACAGAGTAAACGTTTTTTGTGTCCTTTTGCTAATTGTCTCAATTGGGGTGGTTAGAAGTAACGAAGAATCTGACTGTTAATAGGTGTGTGTGTGTGTGTGTGTGTGTGTGTGTGTGTGTGTGTGTGTGTGTGTGTGTGTGTGTGCATGTCTGCAAATGTTTGCCTGAAGGGTTTGGAAATAGCTGAAAGTGAAAAAATAATTCAGTTATCCATTCACCATCGAAAGGTAACAGCTCACCCGTCGGACACTAGCTCTTTACAATATATAGATATATACATTGTAAATGTGGTTGGTGTTAGGAAGGGCATCCAGCTGTAAAAAACCTGCCAGAGACGCTTCCATGCGAGCGAGGCATGCTCTCCCGACCATTCCCGCATCAAATGGAACAAAACCGTCTAACCCATGCTAGCGTGGAAGATGGACATTAAATGATGATGATGATATATATGTGTATATATATATATATATATATGACAGGCAGATAGACTAACATGCATGTAGAGAGGGAAGTCTCACAAACAAACATATATACACCAATCCACCTTCAATACACAAACATCAAGGAGGAGGAGAAGAAGATACTACCAGGTACAGAACACCTCACCTCCACCCCCATACTCAAAGGAATGGTTTCTCAATTCCTCAGTTGCAGACAAAGCAACTTTAAACGAATGGATGATTAACAGTATTACATGTTGAAATGTAATAAAATGAAGCAATGATAACACAACAATAACAACTACAATAACATTGAGGAATAGCAACAATGACATATAGAGGGATAACACAACGAGAACAACAATATCAACAACATTGTGGGATAACACAAGAATAACAACAGCTGCACCATCACAGCAATAACAACAACACAGAGAGATAACAACAACACACAGACATAACAACATCACAGCAATAACAACAACACACAGACATAACAACATCACAGCAATAACAGCAACACACAGATATAACAACATTACAGTAATACACACAACACAGAGATAACAACATCACAGCAATAACAACAACACACAGATAACAACATCACAGCAATAACAACAACACAGATATAACAATTTCACAGCAATAACAACAACACAGAGATAACAACATCACAGCAATAACAACAATACACAGACATAACAACATCACAGCAATAACAACAACACAGAGATAACATCACAGCAATAACAACAACACAGAGATAATAACATCACAGCAATAACAACAACACACAGACATAACACCATCACAGCAATAACAACAGCACACAGACATAACAACATCACAGCAATAACAACAGCACACAGACATAACACCATCACAGCAATAACAACACAGATATAACATCATCACAGCAATAACAACAACACACAGACATAACACCATCACAGCAATAACAACAACACAGAGATAACACCATCACAGCAATAACAACAACACAGACATAACAACATCACAGCAATAACAACAACACAGACATAACAACATCACAGCAATAACAACAACACGGAGATAACAACATCACAGCAATAACAACAACACAGAGATAACAACATCACAGCAATAATAACACAGAGATAACAACATCACAGCAATAACAACAACACAGACATAACAACATCACAGCAATAACAACAACACACAGACATAACACCATCACAGCAATAACAACAACACAGACATAACAACAACACACAGACATAACACCATCACAGCAATAACAACAGCACACAGACATAACACCATCACAGCAATAACAACAACACACAGATAACAACATCACAGCAATAACAACAACACAGACATAACAACATCACAGCAATAACAACACACAGACATAACACCATCACAGCAACAACAACACACAGACATAACAACATCACAGCAATAACAACACAGAGATAACATCACAGCAATAACAACAACACAGACATAACAACATCACAGCAACAAGAACACAGAGATAACATCACAGCAATAACAACAACACAGACATAACAACATCACAGCAATAACAACAACACAGACATAACACCATCACAGCAATAACAACAACACAGACATAACACCATCACAGCAACAACAACACACAGACATAACAACATCACAGCAATAACAACAACACAGACATAACAACATCACAGCAATAACAACAACACAGACATAACAACATCACAGCAATAACAACAACACAGACATAACACCATCACAGCAATAACAACAACACAGACATAACATCACAGCAATAACAACAGCACACAGACATAACACCATCACAGCAACAACAACACAGAGATAACATCACAGCAATAACAACAACACAGACATAACAACATCACAGCAATAACAACAACACAGACATAACAACATCACAGCAATAACAACACAGACATAACAACATCATAGCAATAACAACAACACAGACATAACAACATCACAGCAATAACAGCACACAGACATAACACCATCACAGCAATAACAACAACACAGACATAACAACATCACAGCAATAACAACAACACACAGACATAACACCATCACAGCAATAACAACACAGATATAACATCATCACAGCAATAACAACAACACAGAGATAACATCACAGCAATAATAACAACAACACAGAGATAACAACATCACAGCAATAACAACAACACAGAAATAACATCACAGCAATAACAACAACACAGACATAACACCATCACAGCAATAACAACACAGATATAACATCATCACAGCAATAACAACAACACACAGACATAACACCATCACAGCAATAACAACACAGATATAACATCATCACAGCAATAACAACAACACAGACATAACAACATCACAGCAATAACAACAACACAGACATAACACCATCACAGACATAACACCATCACAGCAACAACACAGAGATAACATCACAGCAATAACAACAACACAGACATAACACCATCACAGCAATAACAACAACACAGACATAACACCATCACAGCAACAACAACACACAGACATAACAACATCACAGCAATAACAACAACACAGACATAACAACATCACAGCAATAACAACAACACAGACATAACAACATCACAGCCATAACAACAACACAGACATAACAACATCACAGCAATAACAACAGCACACAGACATAACACCATCACAGCAACAACAACACAGAGATAACATCACAGCAATAACAACAACACAGGCATAACAACATCACAGCAATAACAACAACACAGACATAACAACATCACAGCAATAACAACACAGACATAACAACATCATAGCAATAACAACAACACAGACATAACAACATCACAGCAATAACAACAACACACAGACATAACAACAGCACACAGACATAACACCATCACAGCAATAACAACAACACAGACATAACAACATCACAGCAATAACAACAACACACAGACATAACACCATCACAGCAATAACAACACAGATATAACATCATCACAGCAATAACAACAACACAGACATAACAACATCACAGCAATAACAACAACACAGACATAACACCATCACAGACATAACACCATCACAGCAACAACACAGAGATAACATCACAGCAATAACAACAACACAGACATAACACCATCACAGCAATAACAACAACACAGACATAACACCATCACAGCAACAACAACACACAGACATAACAACATCACAGCAATAACAACAACACAGACATAACAACATCACAGCAATAACAACAACACAGACATAACAACATCACAGCAATAACAACAACACAGACATAACAACATCACAGCAATAACAACAGCACACAGACATAACACCATCACAGCAACAACAACACAGAGATAACATCACAGCAATAACAACAACACAGGCATAACAACATCACAGCAATAACAACAACACAGACATAACAACATCACAGCAATAACAACACAGACATAACAACATCATAGCAATAACAACAACACAGACATAACAACATCACAGCAATAACAACAACACACAGACATAACAACAGCACACAGACATAACACCATCACAGCAATAACAACAACACAGACATAACAACATCACAGCAATAACAACAACACACAGACATAACACCATCACAGCAATAACAACACAGATATAACATCATCACAGCAATAACAACAACACAGACATAACAACATCACAGCAATAACAACAACACAGACATAACACCATCACAGCAATAACAACACAGATATAACAACATCACAGCAATAACAACAACACACAGACATAACACCATCACAGCAATAACAACAACACAGACATAACACCATCACAGACATAACACCATCACAGCAACAACACAGAGATAACATCACAGCAATAACAACACAGATATAACATCATCACAGCAATAACAACAACACACAGACATAACACCATCACAGCAATAACAACACAGATATAACAACATCACAGCAATAACAACAACACACAGACATAACACCATCACAGCAATAACAACAACACAGAGAGATAACAACAACACACAGACATAACACCATCACAGCAATAACAACAACACAGACATAACACCATCACAGACATAACACCATCACAGCAACAACACAGAGATAACATCACAGCAATAACAACACAGATATAACATCATCACAGCAATAACAACAACACACAGACATAACACCATCACAGCAATAACAACACAGATATAACAACATCACAGCAATAACAACAACACACAGACATAACACCATCACAGCAATAACAACACAGATATAACAACATCACAGCAATAACAACAACACACAGACATAACACCATCACAGCAATAACAACACAGATATAACACCATCACAGCAATAACAACAACACACAGACATAACACCATCACAGCAATAACAACACAGATATAACACCATCACAGCAATAACAACAACACACAGACATAACACCATCACAGCAATAACAACACAGATATAACATCATCACAGCAATAACAACAACACAGACATAACACCATCACAGCAATAACAACACAGACATAACACCATCACAGCAATAACAACAACACACAGACATAACATCATCACAGCAATAACAACACATATATAACATCATCACAGCAATAACAACAACACAGACATAACACCATCACAGCAATAACAACACAGACATAACACCATCACAGCAATAACAACAACACACAGACATAACATCATCACAGCAATAACAACACAGACATAACACCATCACAGCAATAACAACAACACACAGACATAACATCATCACAGCAATAACAACACAGATATAACATCATCACAGCAATAACAACAACACAGACATAACACCATCACAGCAATAACAACACAGACATAACACCATCACAGCAATAACAACAACACACAGACATAACATCATCACAGCAATAACAACACAGACATAACACCATCACAGCAATAACAACACAGATATAACACCATCACAGCAATAACAACAACACAGACATAACACCATCACAGCAATAACAACAGCACACAGACATAACACCATCACAGCAATAACAACAACACACAGAGATAACACCATCACAGCAATAACAACACAGATATAACACCATCACAGCAATAACAACACAGATATAACACCATCACAGCAATAACAACAACACACAGACATAACACCATCACAGCAATAACAACACAGATATAACACCATCACAGCAATAACAACAACACACAGACATAACACCATCACAGCAATAACAACAGCACACAGACATAACACCATCACAGCAATAACAACAACACACAGAGATAACACCATCACAGCAATAACAACACAGATATAACACCATCACAGCAATAACAACAACACACAGACATAACACCATCACAGCAATAACAACACAGATATAACACCATCACAGCAATAACAACAACACAGACATAACATCATCACAGCAATAACAACAACACAGACATAACAACATCACAGCAATAACAACACAGATATAACAACATCACAGCAATAACAACAACACACAGAGATAACACCATCACAGCAATAACAACACAGATATAACATCATCACAGCAATAACAACAACACAGAGATAACACCATCACAGCAATAACAACAACACACAGACATAACACCATCACAGCAATAACAACAACACACAGAGATAACACCATCACAGCAATAACAACACAGATATAACATCATCACAGCAATAACAACAACACAGACATAACAACATCACAGCAATAACAACACAGAGATAACAACATCACAGCAA
The DNA here is from genome assembly GCA_964016885.1 of Eledone cirrhosa. NCBI lineage: Eukaryota > Metazoa > Mollusca > Cephalopoda > Octopoda > Eledonidae > Eledone > Eledone cirrhosa. The sequence goes on along the minus strand of OZ024741.1, from coordinate 322,039,509 downwards.
TAACAACAACACAGACATAACAACATCACAGCAATAACAACACAGATATAACATCATCACAGCAATAACAACAACACAGACATAACAACATCACAGCAATAACAACACAGAGATAACAACATCACAGCAATAACAACAACACAGACATAACAACATCACAGCAATAACAACACAGATATAACATCATCACAGCAATAACAACAACACAGACATAACAACATCACAGCAATAACAACACAGATATAACATCATCACAGCAATAACAACAACACAGACATAACAACATCACAGCAATAACAACACAGATATAACATCATCACAGCAATAACAACAACACAGACATAACAACATCACAGCAATAACAACACAGAGATAACAACATCACAGCAATAACAACAACACAGACATAACAACATCACAGCAATAACAACACAGATATAACATCATCACAGCAATAACAACAACACAGACATAACAACATCACAGCAATAACAACACAGATATAACACCATCACAGCAATAACAACAACACAGACATAACAACATCACAGCAATAACAACACAGATATAATATCATCACAGCAATAACAACAACACAGACATAACAACATCACAGCAATAACAACACAGAGATAACACCATCACAGCAATAACAACACAGAGATAACACCATCACAGCAATAACAACAACACAGACATAACAACATCACAGCAATAACAACACAGAGATAACACCATCACAGCAATAACAACACAGATATAACAACATCACAGCAATAACAACACAGATATAATATCATCACAGCAATAACAACAACACAGACATAACAACATCACAGCAATAACAACACAGAGATAACACCATCACAGCAATAACAACACAGATATAACAACATCACAGCAATAACAACACAGATATAACACCATCACAGCAATAACAACACAGATATAACACCATCACAGCAATAACAACACAGATATAACACCATCACAGCAATAACAACACACAGACATAACAACATCACAGCAATAACAACAACACACAGATATAACACCATCACAGCAATAACAACACAGAGATAACACCATCACAGCAATAACAACACAGAGATAACACCATCACAGCAACAACACACAGACATAACAACATCACAGCAATAACAACAACACACAGATATAACACCATCACAGCAATAACAACACAGAGATAACAACATCACAGCAATAACAACACAGATATAACATCATCACAGCAATAACAACACAGATATAACATCATCACAGCAATAACAACAACACAGACATAACAACATCACAGCAATAACAACACAGACATAACACCATCACAGCAATAACAACACAGATATAACATCATCACAGCAATAACAACAACACACAGATATAACACCATCACAGCAATAACAACACAGAGATAACATCATCACAGCAATAACAACAACACACAGATATAACACCATCACAGCAATAACAACAACACAGATATAACACCATCACAGCAATAACAACACAGAGATAACATCATCACAGCAATAACAACAACACACAGAGATAACACCATCACAGCAATAACAACAACACAGACATAACACCATCACAGCAATAACAACACAGACATAACAACATCACAGCAATAACAACAACACAGACATAACAACATCACAGCAATAACAACAACACAGACATAACACCATCACAGCAACAACACACAGACATAACACCATCACAGCAATAACAACAACACACAGACATAACACCATCACAGCAATAACAACAACACACAGAGATAACAAAAGCAGTAGCAACATGAATGGAAATACATGTAATATGACATTACCAATAAGGGTGGCTCCCACCCTCACATACTCCCATCCTCCCACCTTATTCCCCCCACCCCACCCTCCCACCGTACTCTCCCACCCTACTCCCCCCACCCCACCCCCCACCGTACTCTCCCACCCTACTCCCCCACCCTCCCACCATACTCTCCCACCCTACTCCCCCCACCCTCCCACCATACTCTCCCACCCTACTCCCCCACCCTCCCACCATACTCTCCCACCCTACTCCCCGACCCACCCACCATATTTTCCCACTCTATTCTTTCCCACTCTACTCTTCCCCACCATACTCCCACTCCACCCCCATACTCCCACCAGAAGAATTAAAGACAGGGATGTTTGTAGAAAACATTGCCATGAAAGATGTTACAACTTTTTATTAAGTTCAAAGAAATAGCTGTTAATTCTCTCATTTTTCTTTATTATTCAGAACAGTGTGTTTTCATGTAATCTCATATTTTGTACTGTTGTGTATATTATATATACTATTGCATTGTTATATATATATTTTTTTTCTGTGATATATATATATATATATACACAACGAGCACAAACTGACTCAAACTCGCTCCTACACATGTCAAAATTAAACAGAGAATCCAACCTGGCAACCACACCAGACTCTGAGGGTGGAGTCTTCGACTTGGCCTGAGCATGGACTCAAACTCAAATGAAATGAAATGAAATATATATATATATTTTTATTTTTCTGTGATATATATATATATAATGTATAATAAACAATACAGTATAATTACCTCATTACCAGAGGTTTCCCGAATAAGACGAATACAAGAAACATCCACTGATGAACGAATGCGGACGTTTCTTGTATTCGTCTTATTTATATATTATGTATTGTTTATTATTATATATACTGTATTGTTTATTATACATTAAATATTTAGCTCAGTAACTTACATAGAGCACTCTTCATTCCTATGACTTTTTCAATTTTCAACGGAAACTTCAATACTTATATATTATACATATATATATATAAATGCCCGTGTGTGTATGTATGACGGTTGTGTATATATATATATATATATATATATATACACACTTGTACTGAAGTCTAAGAATTACTAGAGTTTGTTCAGTATTGTCCCAGTTTCAGCATCCAGTAATCAGAAGGGAGGTAGGTGTAAAAGCCAAACTCGGTATCTTCAATTCAGTATCTGTGCCAACCCTTACCTGTGGTCATGAATCTTGGGTAATGACCAAAAGAATACAATTGAAAATACAAGCAGCCGAAATGGGTTCCTTTGATGAATCCTTAGAGTAACTTTACTCGAGAGAGTGTGTACCTCTGCGAGCAGAGAGTCACTCCAGGTAGAGCCGTTACTTCTCCGAATTGAGAGATCACAGGACCGATACTATGGGCATGGGGTTAGAATATTTCTGGAAAGAATCGCTGGACAGATTTTATGGGCAAAACCAACCGGCAAGAGACCCAGGAATAGACCCCAAGCAAGATGGCTGGATAACATCGATGAGCTTGGCTGGTCACGCTTGGGGATCTAGCTGGATCAGTTGGAGACAGTTGCTTCTGACAGGACCCACTGGAAGGAGTGTTTGAGGACTCTACCTCTACGATCCTCTCAGGAATAAGTAGATGAAGAAGAAACGCCAGCATCAACAGTTTTCCAAGAGATGGCAACATGGACCTGTTATTTTTCTCTAAAAACAGTTTTTCCAATTCCACCCCGCCCGTCCCGTCAATCTTTCTAATTTCTCATTCTTTCTTCTGATGAAGGACTGGCGTCCGAAACGTTAAGACCCTTTTCCTGCTATATCAAGCGTTAACATAATATATTCCTTCCATATACTGTACTGATTGTGTTGTTATTTCTGTTTACCTTTTACATATATATATATATACACTTGTTCTGTTGTATATTTTATATATA